>JAQFVV010000080.1:621697-1243395 GCA_028023455.1 Epiperipatus broadwayi | reverse complement strand
CTTGATTATTCTGCTTGGCACAGGGTGGCACTACTGTATGGAGAGTTTTGCCTTGTTTAATAACAATTATGTGCTAGCATAAGAGATGGTGATCATGTTAGTTAGTAATTTCTTGAAAAAGAGATGAGTCTGCTATTTTATAAGAGAAAAAAGTTACTGGAAAAAAAAAGAATATTACCCAGAGCATACGAATGAACACATACTCTGTAAAATAAATAAATATCTCCATTTATTATTAATAATTATATTAGTATTTTTTTTAAAAAATTTTGTTTATATTTTAATTTTGACTTAATATACATATAAAAAATGTTTGTGCTATATATGTGTCTGTTTGAAAAGTTATATACATACACTTGCAGTTCAATAAATGAATATGTATTCTGATTCTAATTATTGTATATCAATAAAAGGTGAGCTATTGTGCACTCTTTCTCTTGAATGCAAGGGGAGCTTGTTACGAAATATAGTGTAATTTGTGACTCCACTATTTTTTATATTGCATTTGATTTATTTTCTTGAAATCTATGATTGTTAACATTAGATATATCATTATAAGATATAAAACAATAATAATCTATTTCTTATACTTTGATATCAGGTTTAATTTTTTGTTTTCATGCACTTGTAGCCTGGATTGTGGAATTTGCTGTTGGTCTATTAAGTCATTTGTTTGCAATCTCTGAATAGTCCTATAGTCAACTTTTTTTTGGTGGACATTGGAATATGTTTGGTAGTCATTCTGGATATTGTAAGGAAGTTACTTTAACATACAACTGTCTTTTGATGGATGTTGCCATAATTTTATGACCATTCTTTTTTTACTTCCAGGAAATTTTATTGCTAAATATGGGGATTAAATCTTTAAAGCAGTAACAAATTTTGTTGGTTTATAAGTGTTAGAAATTTTTTGCTCTACAGCTAACGTCATAGTTTTGTAAACATTTTCTGTGAAGTAGGACCAAAGATATAACATCAGCTAATTCTCCAAAGCTATTTCTAATAATGGTGTTGACAAATGGAGATTTAATAAGCTTATACGGAGTGTTCATCAGCTGAATGGATACTGAACAACAGAACACATCCTTAATGAATACTGTTATGCAATATACTCATTGTTCTTAAACCACAGCTTGAACTGTAAACTGATGCTTTAGAAGTCATTTTCCTAGTGATTAATCAGATTATAAAATGCATGGATAATGAAATTAGATTTTAAAATATTATTGTATATAGTTGATGAAATTTAAGATATAATAGAATTAATTTGTTTATTTTTTGCTCTTAAAGTTATATATATATTGAACACTAGTGTAATAATTTTGCATTGTTGTCAGAAAATTTTATGTATATGTAAGCTAAACATTAATTTTGTTAGTTTGAGTTTATAAAAAGTTACAATTAGTAGTATGATTTTTTAAAAAAATCCTTTGAAATTTTACTAATATTTTTGCTTTTGCATTAAAAGATTCAATGGAGAGGCAATATTATTGCTATTTCTTAGCAGTAGTGGTGGATCATGATGAAGTTTTTTTATATAAATTTTGAAAAAGAAAGAGGCTAAGGCAGCATGGTTATAATTTTCATGCTGATAAAAATTTGAAATAATTGAATTTGGTGAAATTATTGAACATTTTTTTCATTTTATTTTCGTTTTTACACCTGAAATAAATTTTTTTTTAAAAAACTTTTTTGTTTTGGAACTTGTCATTTTCTCCAGATTAAAAATATTTTTTTAGCAAAAAAACACAACGAATTAGTGAATGGTATTTTACATTAATTTATAAAAATGTTAAACTATTTGTAACAAAACAATGGTCAGTTTTTATTATTATTAAAGAATTAAAATATTTTCATAGCAAATGAAAAAAGTATATATAGTCCTATATAATGTGTCTGTGCTTATATATTCATATATAGATAAATCATCAAGTGATGTTTTTTTATTTTAGGATTTTCTGATATATATTGTTGAGTAGTCAATACTACTTTTAAAAATATCAAATAAATAAATGCATCTTACTTAAATATGGGGATTTGAACTCAGACTTTCAAGCACCCACCAAACTATCCACACTATCTCATACAACTGGATACACATGCACGCACATGTAGAAACGCTAAATAATGACCAATATTCATATTTCATGCTAAACCAGAACTTATCAGTTGGTTCAGATGATCATTTCCCACACATATATATAATCAATGCTCAGTTTATATTAAGATAGCAAATCTTTACACTTTAATGGACAGACTTCAATCTACTCCAACCTCCAACTTTTCAGCCATCCATATCATTAAAAATCTGATGATGGAAAGCCAAATCCCATGCTGATGCCAACATTATTGATATGGATGGCTGAAAAGTTGGAGATTGGAGTAGATTGAAGCATATCCATTAAATTGTGAAGATTTGCTATTTTAATATAAACTGACAATGATTATATATATATATATATGTGTGGGAGATGATAAACTGGACCAACTGATGAATGCTGGTTTAGCATGAAATACATATATTGGTGATTATTCATCTTTTCTTCATGTGTGTGGTCATGGGTATCAGTTGTATGAGATAGTGTGAATAGTTGGTGGGTGCTATATTTACAATTAAGTTCCAGGTTTGTGGAGAGTGCCTGGTTTTCAAATACTTACATCTTACTTAATTAAATTTTTGATAATTTAATTTTTTGTTGTTGTTGTTACTTTTCAATTATATGACAAAACTCTATTTTAATTTTAATTGTAACTTTTATATATATATATATATATAAATTAAATAATGAAATATAAATTGCAGTTAAAAGAAAACAAAGATATAATAATAGTTGTTTTAATTATCATAAATAAATAATAAATTATTTAACTAAGTGTAATAAATCATTCCCCATTGTTAATTGCTTACCAATCTTAATATGAAAATAAAAAGATCTTGCAAATAAATTAAGATAATATAATACGGTGTTACATGGCTTTTTTATCAAAATCAGGAATCTCTGAATAAATATGTTTAAAGAAACTTTTTACCATTTTATTTTGGTTTATTATTTTTTATCTACATGGTCTCTAAAACTTTAAATCTATTCATATTCTATTCCATTTCTAAAAGATTGTCTATACAATAATTCCAGTTCGAAAATCCTCTTTACCATTAGCCAATTCTAACTTAAATGTCAAAAATCCATTTTTTTTTTTTTGTATATTCCTATATTTATACTAATTTTTCATAAATTCGGTATGGATTTCTTTCTAATTATAAATATCTTCACTAGTAATAAATGACCAATATTCTTCTCATTTTCTATTATATAGTTTACAAATTAAATTCTTCCAAGTCATTTCATTTATAAATTTTTTTTTTTTCATTGCCATTGATCCAGTTTTAAAAAGTAGAGTATTTTCCTTACTATTATCACAAAATATCTATTTTGGATTGTCTGATTATTTCTATGTACTGTGAAGTCACGGGTATGCTGTATTAATACACATGACTTCAGTTATGCTATCTAAAAAAAAAAAATCTAAACAAACAAATAAAAACATTGGAATTGAAAAATTTATTAAATTTCATAAATTTATGACTGCATCTTTTTTTTTCTTGCTAAATATAGTATTTTCAAATTTCAATGTGAACATATTTAATTTTTTTTTCACAATTTAAATATAGTTCAGTATCATAATTATAAGTATATGTAAATAAATAAAAAATGTAAAAAAATATTAAAATTTGTAAATTAATAAAGCAACAGCAGTCAATTTTTCACCTCTGATCATATTTGAGAACAAAACATTAAAATTAGTAAATTTAACAAATTTTACAATACAACAGTAGTCATTTTTCTATCTCTAGAACATTATTTGCAATCATTTTTATTATTTCTGCAGCTTATGTTGAAAGCTTCACTTCATTATTCTTTCAGAATTTATTTTATAGTATTTTGCATAATGAAATGTCTAAATTTAATGATAAAAATTTTACAAAATTAAAAACATTTGTAAGTTGATACAGACTTGAAACATCAAAACAACTTGGAGATTGCTATTACATTTCTACAAGAAAAAAAAATTATTAAAGAATATTGCCCAGAGCTTATTTGATTAATATGAAAATTGAAATTTTGCTATTTGTTTTATTTTTAAAAAAAGTAAAATACAATACAGTAAGTTTTTTTGCTTTTATTTTTTGAGTGAAAGTGGTTAAGTATACGCACAGTGAATATATATGTAAGTGTACCCCTTCAAATTATTATTATAACTACATTATTATTTAATTTTGTTTATGCTATAGTTTAATTTATATATTCATTCTATATATATAAAAAAGTATGTTATATGTATGTGTTGCACTTAAGAGCACATACTATAATACCGGCCAGGTGGCGGGCACCATTTATTTTTTCAATGTAAATTTATAGTTGGATATTGTTAATAATACACATAATGTACAAAAAAATATTTATTTCAAAGTTAAAATTTTAACATATAATTAACATTTATATTTTTACACTGTAAAAGTATAGTGTGCCCTACAATTTGATTACAATATAATACAATAATTTATAAGAAATTTTAAAAATTAAATTTATTTGTATCAGATAAATAATTTTTTATCATGTTCAGATAGCGGCGGGTGCACGTAAAATAGTCTGTGGGCACAATGGTGCCCACGGGCATAGGGTTGGGGACCCCTGATCTATTATATGCAATGAATAATATATTGAGAGGGCTTGGAACAAAGTAGGTCAGATATCATAGGCTTCACTGCATATTCCAACTATATTTTTATGTCTGTCTTTATTTTTCTCATTTTTTTTTTTTAGCAAACTATTCTACAGCAATTCCCACAATATATTATCACCTTTTCCATATAGATAAATTGTTACAAAATCTTATCCAATTCTTTATCTTATCCTACTATTTTTCTCACTACCTTATTGTTTGTTTTTTTGAATTCAATTAAAAATTGTTATAACTATTTTATTAGTATTCATAAACTATAATTTTCTATTTTCAATTTGTCTTTTGCATCCTTCATATAACTTGCCTATTTTATCTCAGAAGCTGCTGTCAAGATATCCATATTCAAAGATGTTTTTTTATTTCTTTTTAAATTTTTTCTACAATATAATTTTTTTACAGTGCATTATCATATGCTTAACTCCTTTTTTATTCTATTTTTGCTACATCACATCTATTGTATAGAAATGAAGTTATTTTTTATCCCCTCTCTTCCCTTTTTTTTTGTATCACTTATTAGATGAATTTTCCAATTACTCATCTAATCTCTTTGTTTACTCACAATGATTCTAAATAATTATAGCTTTATCTCAGACAGCGAACTTGATTCCCAAGTTTCCGAAATGTCTTGTAAATCAAGAATTTCATTTAAAAGTTAGCAATTATGTTGGTTTAGTATGGCTTAATACTTAATTCATTATTTCAGGTTTAAAATATATAATAAACACTAAAATTGAACAAAGATTAAAATTAAGAAAAAATAATAATATATGTGTAAATATTTTATTAAGCACATTATTAATAAAAATAAAGTATTAACCTGTGGGAAAATAAAGTGCATAATAAATCTACTTCAGTTGCTATGATTTTAAAAATAAAAACCTTCTTTCATTCTACAATCTTCATTTTGAATTTATAATGTTAGATGAAGTTGATATTCTATTGAATCACAATTCATTAAATTCATATGAAGCCTTACATAGATATACAGTCTTAAATTTATTTTTGGTGCACTTAAATTATGTTATCGATCTTTTTTGTAATTAACTTTCCAATAAAATTGATTTATATATATATTATTGTTTAAAAAAAGTTTTCATTTATTTATGTTTTATAAAAATTCAGTCTTAATTAAATAAAAATTAGGTCATGAAATATATTTTACAATTAATTTTAATAATATGAGTGATTATTATTTTATTTGTTTGCATAAGAAAAAGTAATATTTTATACTATGATATTATTATTATTACGTAAAAATTATTTTTAGATAATGTACACATTTTTCATTTTATTTTTAGAGTGCTTTAATTTTGAAATAGTGAATGTTTAATTTTAATTATATTCTAAATGTTGTTCGGAATAAAATTTATATACAGGTTATATTATTTTGCGAAGATTGTTTATGTTCATTGTTAAAACTATCTTTGCCTGCAGTATAAGGATACTCAATAAAAGTTATATAAGTAATATTTTCTACTTCTAACTTATTATAATTGTAATTTACATTATTATTGCATATTAAGTGTTTTTAAATATGCAGTGAATAAATATCATTTTGTACAGTTCTTTGGAGGGGAAGTAAAATTCTCATAACATTATTCTGATTCTATGACATCAAGATTCCTTGAAAATGATTTAAAAAGAAGTGGTAAATATTTTAAAAGAAAAAAAAATCATAATTTTTTTATTACTATGTAGATATATGATTGATAAAATAAACGGTACAAATTTATAAGATTATCATTATAGCAAATTCTCATGCACTGGCTCATATGTGAGGGCTGAGTGTATATATAATTACTTCCTTCATATTTTCTTTTTAGAAAATTCTTAATTTCTCTGACATTTTTTTTTAAATTTTCATCACTGAATTTAATCCTTTTTTTTTTATACACATCTCAAATCTCCAAAAACACTTTTACGCCTTCCTTATTTTCTGCACACTAGAATGTGTTATCATTAAAGAATAGGGCTGATAATGCCTTTAATCTTTTATCATCCATTAAAGATATTTTAATACCTTTACTTCCATATCCAATTGTTATATATATATATATTTAGAAGGGACTTGAACTCAGACTTTCAAGCTTCCTACAGCTGTACACCATCCTATACAACCAATACACATGACTACATGCATGTGACAATAATATTGGCATCAGCAAAGACTTTAAGTGTTCCAACATTGGATTTTTAATGATATGGATACCTGAAAAGTTGGAGGATGAAGAAGATTGAAGCTTGTCTATTAAGGTTTGAAGATCTGCTATCTTAATTAATATAAACTGAGCACTGATTGTATACATGCGTGGGAGATGGTGATTTGGACTAACTGATGCTGGTTCTGCACCAAATACATATATTGAAGGTCATTTATCTTTTTCACATCCATGTGGTCACGTGTATTGGTTGTATAGGATAGAGTGCATTACTGTAGGGCCCTTGAAAGTCTGAGTTCAAGTCCCTTCTAATTATATTGATTAGTATAGACATTATACTTGTATTTGAATATTATATATATAATGAAAAAATACAGGAGATATAAGATATTCTAACTATAATTCATTAATAGTTTCAACTTTATATCCATATAACAGTCTTTTTATTCAATTTATTGTCTTTTCTGTATTTATATAAAGCGTATATAAATGTTTGCCTATTTTTTTTTTATTCATGATATGTTAATCTAGTTTACATTTTTCTATATCTCTTTCAATCTTTCTTTCTCTTTAATCCATTTAATTATTTTTCCCCAAACATCATTACAATTAATTAGTTACTATAGTTTTTATCTTTAATAACATCCTCGTTTGATATTTTTCCAACTGTCTGAAACTTTTGTCCCTTGTATTTAAGTGTTAAAAATTTCCAATAAAACTGTTTTAGTTCTAGTTTTCGGATTTATCAACAACTCTGCTGGCCATAACTTCTTTTACATTTTTCAATTTTTTTAGTGCTCCAATTAATTTATTCTCAATAAATTTAATATTTGCTTTATTATATGTTTTTAATTACATATATTCTCTATATTTTTCCCCCTCATTATGAAATAATACAATTCCTCCCTCCTCCCTCCCCCCTCCTTTATATATCAAATTTTTATAAAAAAATTTTAAATGTTACTTCATTTTCTTTTATTAATTTCATTCTCTTTTATTAATGATCTTCAGTATATTAGAAGTAGATAGTGGTAACTTTTATTCAAACATTATATAATAATATAGGTTTTCATGATTTATTTTTAGCTAATTGGCTCTTTTCTTCATAAATGAATATAGATGTAGAGAAAAATTACAACAGTGCGAATAGAACACATTTGTTGAGTATTTGAATGGGTGAAAGATTAGTGGATCTGATTAGAAAATTATGCAATCCTTTTTTTTTTTACTAACCAGGACTTGTAGAGTCAGAATTAAAACTAAAGATGAATTTAAGCATGGATATTCTATATTGCTTTTTTTTAAAAACAGGTGTTGGAAATAAACAAATTAGATAAGGATTATTAGAATATTTTTAATGTTCATGATAAAGTATTAAATGCTTTGCCAGATTTTTTATTCATGATATATCCTTGCTCACAGAAAATAAGGAAAGAGTAAATTTATTTTTGGATATAATAAATGGTAACCACTATCATTAATTTCATTCTTTAATAACTTGAAAATATCAAACTCCTTAAGATAAGCAGTATGACTTGTTTATTTAGCTATAAAAATATAAATCTATATGTTATAATGATATGTCAGTTATAAAGTAATTATTAGAACTTTAATCTATTTTTAGAAAAAAACTTGTACTAAAGCTAAGCATCACAAAAAGTCTGGATCATAATAGAGTATTCATTTATTTAAATTACTTAGCAACAAGTTGACTTATTTTGAATCTTAATAAATTTATAAACTTCATTGATATGAAATTTTTGGTAAATTTTGCAAAAGATGTGTTTTTCTTATAATAGTACTTCCAACCCTTAAATTAAAAGCTAAACAATTTTCCATAGTTCTGCTACAATGTCATAGCCATTATAATGATGATTTTATAGTTTCAAATAGGGTTTATGAAAGCCAGTTCAAACTTTTTTCCTGTGTGTGTGTGTGATACCAGCAAGTTGTTTTTTTAAACAATCTATTGCTTTTGTAAGGAAAAATTTCGATTTTTTTTTTCAACATCCCGGATAGTTCGGTACTGTATTACAAATAAATACATTAATTAGTCTTGGAAATAATATAATAAAAGTCAGTTTTACTATGAAAAGGGTTATCTTGGGAGTCTTTATATCTAAAGCTGAAACAGTGAACATTTTAAGAATACAGTTGATAACTAACAATTTCTGTGAAATTTAATATTTTCTTTTTTTGTCATATAATGTTATTATAAAATTCTATTTTTAAGGTTTTGAGATTTATTACTCTGTGCTGTTTGTTTGCTTTGCTCTTATAGCAACTTGAAGTAAGTGATATTGTAGGTAAATTATACTATTTGATTGTTATAATAAAACCATAAAAAAATTTAATTAAAAAAATTTGATACTTTTTATATTATGTTTATTGTGAAAATAGATTACAATATATTAAATATTTCATACTTAGAAATTCACATGCTTTTCTTTACATACAGTTATATTTGTTAATAATGATAGTTTATAAATATAAAAAACCAGCCTTTTTTTATTCCGAAGCATTTCTCATCAAAAAGTTGTTTGTTGGTTGGTTTTTTGCCCCATTATTTTATATTGATAATAGATAGATAAATTCGTGATTGGGTGAACAGACAGATAAATATCTTTTTTTCCCATAAAAGTATACAATATACAAATAGTTTTCTATTTATATAAATTTGATTTTAATAAATCTGAAAATAATTCTTGGCATATATAAAATACAAAAAATCTAATATTAAAGATAACAGAACCCATAATTATTGTTTAGCTCTTACTTTGTGAATATCTCTTGATAGTTATTGTATCACTTATTTTTATTTGCTTAAACTATTTTTATGTGTTTGCAAAATTTTTATATATAACATAAATTGAATGCAATTTATGCTTTTAGTTTAAATCTTGTAAAGTAGAAAAAAATATTAATTTTTTTCAGGTGTTGAAAATATGAATTTTGAGCTCTTTAAATAACAACAACCTTGCGCATTTAACATATGGACCTTAAAAATAGTCACAAAAATTAATTAGCAATAAATGTAAATATTTACAAAAGAATATTTTTTAAGAAATAAATAAAGAGTTTTATATATAAATATAATTTAATAATCTGTTAAAAGTTGAACAAATAATTCGAATAATCCCTGCTATTTACTGGGCAATATTTTTCATGCTTAACAGTATCTTAAATGTGTCATCAAAATATAGTTATCAAACATATTTAGGAATTATATTCAATTTGTAAAGAATATTTGTGATATTATTTCATAATTATATATATATATCCTTAACTCTTTTTTTGGAGATTTATTTAGCCTATAAAAAAAAACATGTTAAATGTGCAATTTTGTATTTTACTGGAATGATTTAATAATTTTTGTATCCAGAACATTTTCATATAATATACCTACATATTGGCAGAATATTTGTAAATGATATAATTACTTTTGTTTTCAAATGTATACGGTGTAACTGTAAATAAATAGCCCAATGATGTATTACTAAAAGCAATGGAATAATAAAGTGAGCAACAGATAATGGATATATACAGTGTGTTTTGTAGAAAAGGTGACTAGTGGCTGGTTCTCTCTTTGAATTGCCTGTAGTGCTACTTTTGATTAACATATGTGTTGTGTAGGAATATAGCTATTGACCCCAATAATTTTAATGTGCTAATGTACCTGATTCATGATTTATGACATGAAATATCAGTTTTGAAACTTAACAGACAATAGAAGGACATGTTACATTAATTTTTTTGTGTGTTAAATTGACTAAGCTGCCTCTAAAATATATTAGAAACAATTCAAAATATTTATGGTAGTGAGTCACAATAATATTTTCAAGTGGTTTTCAAGATTTTTTTGATGACTGGGAAAGGATTGAAGGTGGTCTATAAAAGTACAAAGCATCCTGCCACATTTCACGATATAACTTCTGATTCAGAAAGGCTAGCATATTAAAGTTTTTGTGATGCATAACTAAATTATATCATTATATAACACATTTTGATCTAGAGATAATACTGTAGGCAGTTTAGAGAGAAAATCAGTTATATTTTTACTGGATCACACTGTGTATTTGCATTGCTTGAGAATTTATAGAATTTGATCTCTGAATGTTACAGAGCTGAAGCTGTGATCCTTGGACCTTGACTCCAAGTTTACTAGTCTACCACTGCATTAAACCATGTGGATTACATTAGTTCATAAACATATGTGTGTAACATTTTTTTTTGTGTGTGTATCCCTAAATTTTCTGATTTGTAACTCTAGATATACATTTACTCCATACTATTATTCACTGAATTCCAATGCATTTTAATGTTATTTGTAAGTTAATTATATATTTTCATATACTCATACAGAAAATTAAATGGTTATTGTCGATTAGCCACCAAACACCGCCTGATGTCGCTGTTGCTAGTCAAAAACCAATAGATGTAATGTTACTGGGCTGATTTACAATTTACTTTTTTTACACTACTACATGTCTGTGTAGTGCTTGAATTCACAGGGAGGGGGATCCGATGTCTTTGACGATCCGAAGGATTGTCTGTCACAACATACACAACATTTTTAAAAACAAAAATTATTTAATAAAATCTAATATTTCTTTTTTTTTTCAATTAATGTCTGATCAAAAAAAAAAAAAATTTCAACACTATTTTAAAACAATTTATGAAACACAATTCAATTTGAAAATTTCCCTCTGATTAAGCCAAGCTTATGCTTTGAAAGTCTTGTAGCTTGTCCCTATGCAAAATACGTTTTACGCATAATTTCTATATAATGACCGAAACATACTTTTGAAATCTGTTTAACCTTAAAAATATGTGTATGGAAGCGCATCTTTTGTCTTACAATTACTATTTAAAACTATATCAGGATGTATAAAAAATAAGTACTTCGAATGCACATGCAAACACTTACGACAACTTGAATTTTACACACCCTCATATCAAACCATAGCGATCTGTGAAGTGTGCGATAGTACCATGAAGCACAAAATCTGCTTAGTGGGCAATATGAACAGAACTGTTCTATAGGCCACATGAGCAATATATTTCTGTGGTTTTGCATGGAAACAGTGACATCAAGGTGGTGTTTGGTGGCTAATCGATGACGACCAATTAAATTCAGACATAAAAAGTATTCAAAATACTAGTTAAATATATTTACTAATAAAATTAAAATATTATGTATTTTGGATCATTTGATTGCTATAATGTAGAAAGCTATATAATGTGATTTTTTTAATAGCTTTTTAGGTTATCAAAAAAGATGTTTTTTAAATATTATGTATAAAAATTGCCCAATAGATTTTTAAATTTTTGCATTTTATTAATAATTTCACTTTGTTCTGCTTAACTGTTCAAATTATATATAATGCTTTTATTACATTTTTTTGTAATTTTGGTGATGGTTTTCCAAATATATATACATATTTAAATTTTTTTTTACTTATTGTGTTGTTGTAACACATCCTAATGGATTTTTCTTGCTTTTTTCCCCCCATATTTTTTCTTCATATGTATTTTTTAACAAAAGAAACTGATTCTTCATCAAATCTTTATGTTTTAGATCAATTTTGAATTAAAAAGAAAACAATAATATTCATCAAGATTTATAAATTCATATGATCCTTCAGTCTAAAAAATGTATTTAACAAAATTTAATTTATTCTTAATGAAATTGTATGATTTGAGATAAATTTTATTAAAAGCATATATGCAAATAACAAAATTGTTCTTAAAAATATTAAAAATCAACTTTCCAATTTAAAAAAAAACAAGGAAGTTATTGACAAAAAAAAAAAAATTATTTTATTGTCATATATTTTTGGCAAGCTGCTTTTCTCCTAAAAATCAAATATATTCAAACAACAACTATTTGTAAACATCATATACTCAATAAGAAAATAAATATTTAATAATTCTACAAAAAAACAAAGAAAACTCTTGAATAAAATCTCTAATGTCAGTGAAATCTATTAGCTCATGCCATCTGCTTGCTATGCAAAAACACAGAAATATAATGTTACCGGACCACCAGCATAAAAATAATTTTTAATATCTTTACATATTAATATATGTTAGCATATCTACAAAATCAATAAGTTTGTTTATTTGTTATTTAGTTGATGATGTGGAATATATGTATATAAATGAGAAGTTGGATGATAGAAATTAAAATGTTCAAAACATTTTTTTCTTCAAATTTTACTCTCACCCTGCTATGTAAGGCAGTACTCATTTGTAAATAAATTAGACAAGTTATATTTATTATACATGTATACTTAATCAAACCAGATATGTATTAATTAATTATGCATTAGAAGACCAATAGTTATATACATGTCTGCTAATTTAATATTTGGAATAGAGAGTTACCGTGCAATATTTTTGATAGATTTAAATATTCAATAAGAATCAGATCTATGTGCATAAATAGTTTAACAATGATAGTTATTAATAATTTCTGATTCTAAGAATAAAATGTTGGTATAATACCTGCATCTAAATTAATTAAATGTCATTAAAACAGGCAAAACACTATATATATTGCCACACACGACAAGCTAGAGTAATCAATGGATGCCAGAAGGCTTGTACATAAAATCCCCATCTAGTGTCTACTCATCCAATATCCCCAAACTAGTTTCTGGCTTATGGCCTTTGTCAGTGAGGAGCCTTGGATCTGAGAGCACTGCATCTAGATCTTAGGATCTAATGCAACCATCCAGCAACCACCTTTTATCTCCATTTAACTACAGAACTATGTCTTAAACTGAAAACACTTTAATGTTTTCAATCCAAGCCCATCAGCTTATATAGTCATATGATCTGAACCCAGTTCAGTATCCATACATTTTTGTGTCTTTGATTCTTTAATAACCATATCCACCACTATCCTATTGGGCAGGATTGGTTTTAAGCCAATAAACATCACATGACCACCTCCTCTTATACTTGTGTATAACTGTTGTTAAAACAGGCAAAAGTCACTATATATATTGCCATACACAACAAGCTAGAGTAATCAATGGATTCCAGAAGGCTTGTGCATAAAATCCCCATCTAGTGCTTACTCATCCAATATCCCCAGACTAGTTTCTGGCTTATTGTCTTCATCAGTGAGGAGGCTTGGATCTGAGAGCACTGCATCTAGATCTTAGGATCTAATGCAACCCTCCAGCAACCATCTTTTATCTCCATTTAACTACAAAACTATGAGTGTTAAACTGAAAACACCTTAATGTTTTCAATCCAAACCCATCAGCTTATATAGTCTGTGGATATTGGATGAGTAGGCACTAGATTGGGAGTTTAGGCACAAGCCTTCTGGCATTCATTGAATACTGTAGCTTGTTGTGTGTGGCAATATATAGTGAGTTTTGCCTGTTTAACAACAGTTATACACAAGCATAAGAGGAGGTGATCATGTGATGTTTATTGGCTTAAAACCAATCCTGCCTAATAGGATAGTGGTGGCTATGGTTATTAAAGAACCAAAGACACAAAAATGTATGGGCACTGAACTGGTTTCAGACCCATATGACTATATAAGCTGATGGGCTTGGATTGAAAACATTAAGGTGTTTTCAGTTTAAGACTCATAGTTTTGTAGTTAAATGAAGATAAAAGGTGTTGCTGGAGGCTTGCCTTAGATCCTAAGATCTAGATGCAATGCTCTCAGATCCAAGCCTCCTCACTGATGAAGGCCATAAGCCAGAAACTAGTCTGGGGATATTGGATGAGTAGGCATTAGATGGAGATTTTATGTACAAGCCTTCTGGCATCCATTGATTACTCTAGCTTGTTGGGTGTGGCAATATATATAGTGAGTTTTTTCCTGTTTTAATGACAGTTATACACAAGCATAAGTGGAGATGGTCGTGTGATGTTTATTTATTAAATGTCTTTAAGAAAAATGGGGTTTTTATTCATTTCATAGTGGATTGTTTTTTTTGTAGCATAGTAACATATGGGATGGTATACCTATATATTAATGTTAATAAGGTTGTTTGACTGTATCTGCAATACTATCTTACTTGGTATTGAGTGTCTACGTCTTTTATTGCTTTCCAAAATACTTCATCAGCCCATCCTTAAATACTGGAGAGGATACTGGAGATGCCTGGAGTGAACTCCTCCTAAATAGGTGAACCAAAGAAATGGACATAAGCTACTGAAGCATGCTTCATTCCTGAAGCTGGCTCACACTACGACTTTTCAAATGAACGGGATTCTGGAGCAGTTAAGCAGGTCTCCGTTTGAAGAAAACACTTTTACCGACAGGAATGGGACTTGCATTTGAACTGCAAGGTGGTTTTGGACATCTCCAGTTTCATTATTTCACCACACACACACACATCTCTCGGCATGTAGGAGTCTGTTGTCTTGTAAAAATGCCACTGCACCAAGTTCTGTGGATGGCAGTTGGCACAATTTGAATGGCTTGGTTTTGCAATCAGCCATTTTATTTGTCATGGACCTGTTCTTGTGCAAACATGAGCTGGTCAAAATCTTTCTTGGACGTACCCTTTCCGAATTTTTTGAAGGTTCCACATTGAGTAGGAAAGCATGGTGACAGGTTTACAATTGTTAGGAGGTAATAGGTCAGATTACTTGTAAGCTAAATATTTTGACATGCATATTTGAAGAGTTGTGGCATGCTGAAGTCCAGACACCCTCACATGATACTGTAGTGAACTTTGAACTGTGAGCATTGGGATAAAGTGCGTAACACGAAGCAGCAGGCTGGCTGTCAGAGAATGTCATCAAAATAGCCTCTTTCTCTGTGTTTTTGCATAGAAATAAGGCCGGCGGCCAAGAAAATGGCATATTTACGTGTTTTTGCATGTAAATAATACCATGAAGTGGCTAACATGAGCTAATAGAATAGTATCAAAAAAGTTACACAAGCAAATAAGTGTATGTTATTCTAAGGAGAAATTGACTTCTCCACCTTTAATTTAGTGATTTCTGCTGAAATCTAGACACAACAGTTACAACAAAAATTTTGATTTTTAAATAGTTTTTTGTCTACAAAACTCATTAAAAGATTAAATTTTTATTGTCAACTAATGGATTCTGGCAATTTAAACCTCTTGTGCCAATAAGAGTTTTTCAAGATTTTACATTTTAAAGTTAATTTTGCATGTTTAATTTAATTTTATTCTATTATCTTCCTTTGATGAATTAATTTTGTTTAGTTAAATTATATTATTTTATTTTAATATTGTTAATTCATTTAATTGTAAATTAACATTTTTTAATTGGTTTGGTAGTACAAAAAATTTTAACTATATTGCTTGACATTCTACTTCTATTGTTACATTTCACTGTCAATCAAATTCTAAAGAAAATTGCTATAGATAATTTTTTGTAAAAATATTTTTAATCATTGTACTATTATATATAGTAGTTAATACCACATAGTATTATAATTGCATTTTTGTTTAGATGTTTAGCATATCAACATGTATCAGATCAATCAGTTAAACCAATGATATTTATTCTCCAGATAATAATCATTACTCTATTCATTAAATGACTAATACAGGATTTTTATTTTGGACCAGCTACCTGAAAGAAAAATTCTTAGCCTGCTGGAGATCTGAAAAAAAGTCCATTGTTTATTTAGTTTGAACTTGAATTCCAGTTCATGGCTATAGTAAGTACACACACTCATTGAAATATTATTTTCATTCTTTATCAATCCACTGCAGAATGAAAATGTCTCTAAATTTAATCTGCCTTACACCAATCTCTAGCTTTTCTTCTCCATAACACACTAGTTAACTTTCTTATTTCATCCATCCATCTTATGTGTAATTTATATATAAACTTTAAATTAAACATAGCTCACTGTATATGTAAACAAAGGGAGTAAATCCTTTCTCCAGGCTATGACTTAAAAGCACTCTAAATGTCATAACCTTTGGAAATGTGATTGGGGACCCAAAAATAACCAAAATTGTTCTCTATTATGTTGTATATACTTTTGCTGTTACACACTTTGTGCAGGAATCCTTCTGCTTCAATCTGCTAAATGACTTCATGTGAAATCATGGGTTCAAGTAGCACATTTTTTCCTAAAGTATGTTGAATAGACGCTGATTTATTTATTTTTATGCAAATGGCATTTTTCTCTCAGATTTAGTTTGAAATGATCAGATATTGTATCTGCAAATTCTGAAACATTTTTGTAAGGCGGTCAAATGTAAACATCTCATTTTATGCAAAGGAAGGACTGCAAACCTCATTCCAACAGTGTCATCTTTTAAAGCCTTGAGTGTGAAACAGTTTTTAATTAAATTTACCATGACCCAGCTTATCTATCAACTGTATTTACTCAATCTCATATCCATGCATTTTTTTAATCTCTTAAATGAAAAAATGTCTTTTTTTTTTTTTTTCAGACTTAGAACTGGGGCAGGGGGGCAGAAACATTTAAAATGCAATACTTGGCAAATATTTCTAGACTGCTTCAAAAAGTGACAAACTGATTTATACCAGTGCATTGCATTAAATAGACAATACTTTTTAAAGCGATCCAATTTGCAACGAGAGGTATCGCAGCCGCCATGCAAGCAAGTAGTTGGTTGCAGATGGGTGTCGGTTCACGTCCTGGCAGATGCTATGACATATAAAAAAATATATATATATACAATTTTTTATTACAAAATTCCAGTTATTTTTTGGGCCTCCTGCGTGTATGAAGTAAAAAATAGCTAAAAAACTAATATAACAAAAGGTGACAATATTCTCACAAAAATATTTGGTTAGAACTTTGATGTATATAAAGCTTACTCTGGATGGTGAAACAAAAGTACAAAATATTTATAGGAATATGTGCTTCAGTTTGCTGCACTTCACTATGGAAAATTTAGAGAGCAAAATTTTTTGGATATTTTATCAAATATACAATGAAAAGTCTAGTAAATAATATATTCATCATTAAAACTACTTTAAACAAAATCTGATTTTGAAGTTCTAACAAAATCTTTATGATTTTTTTTTTTTTAATTTTATGATATTTAGAACGATTGCATAGAATGATTTATATATTGTGGTGTGAAGGGATACACATTTTAAGGATTTTTTTATGTGGTTTAGCATAGGGATTAAATGTTTTGAACCTAGGAACTAAAAGATTCTGAATCAATTCACAGCTGAGTAGTGTAAGTGTAATTGAAAAATCTCAATTTAGTCAACTGAATAGAACTATTATGCTCAACCTGCTACTTAAAATGCTTCAACATCACATGACCAACCAACTATTCATATGAATTCTTTTTTAATACTTTGCTTAATTTGATTTCTCCAGTTTCGTTATTATTGTTTTAAAGACATTTTTATGTGGTTTGAACTTAGTGTAAATGTTTTCTCCATTCTCCCTAATTTCATATTAAATAAATATCTCTCTATATATTCATTATCATGTCTGCCTTAACCGTTAACCCAGGGAACTTGGAGACTTTTTCAGATAGCCAGTCCATAAATAACCGTTCATTTTATTATTTTTATTGTAGTTTGATATTGCTATTTTTTTTAATATTTTATATTTAATACTATATATTAAATTGTAATAAGATATATTACAAAATTAATAATTTTTATGTCATTGAAATTTATTATATAACTTTAAATTCAAATTTATTGTTATAATCAACGATTTTTATAAGTATTATTATAATTTTTTTATCTCATATCTTCTAAAACAAAATTTAATTTATGTAAAAATATAAAATTTGTATGTAATGACGTTAACTGTTTATACTTCTATAAGGAATGCAATAAATATAAGTGCGCTTATACGCAATTATAGAGAAACTTGTTATTTCTATAAATTAAATACTGCTTAGCACTTTCGAGAACTTATGGCGTTCTCATATTCATAGCAAGTATAAAAGAATAGGCTGTATTGATAGATGTTGACTATGAAAGTCTGAGTGAATTTGATTGATTGTTGTTGTTGTTTTTGTTTTTTTTTAAAAAAACTAATTCCATTTTATTTAAAGCATTTTTTTTTAGTTGTAATTTATTGTTTTTAATTTTACTTGGAAATAAATAATGTTTCGTATAAAAAATAAAGCAAATAAAGTTCATTCCTTATTCTTTTTTTTTTTTTTTTTAAATCTAATTTTTAACTTCTTTTTTTTTAATTTTACAATTTGCAAAAATCTCTTTTAAATAAACGATTTTTTTACATGCTACATAGCTTTAAAATCATAAATAACATATTGAGATAGTAATGTCTTATGGCATACAACAACATAGTAATGTGTGTGTGTGCATATATATATATAAAGTTGAAAAGAAAAGTAGAAATGTACACAAACAAAAATTTATTGCAGATATTTCTTTACAAGAAATATACACTGTAATAACAGATTAATACTTAAATAATAGTTGCTTGCAGACAATTGTCGTGGGTTCCCTTCCCGGCCGATGCTTTGACAAATGAAAAAAAAAGGTCTTTATTGTTTTATTTAATTCTGATTTTGATAATTAAAAAAAAAATCCAAAACAAGCTTGTTTTTATTTTATAATAGATAATAATTATAAAATTATATCTATTCTTAATTGGATTAAGTAAGAATTTTTTTAATTAAAACTAGTTTTGTTAAATTATTATAATATACTTGGATTTTAAATTCTAGAGTCTGATTTTGTTTGAAGTATTAAGAAAAATTTTAGATAAAAATTGGTTTTGATTAATGTGAATTGAAAAGTCATTAATTTGGTTTTTATTTTTTTAATCAAGATAAAGAAAAAACTTAGTTATTGTGTTTTCAAATTCCTCCATAGACTATAAAAAATGGGTTTGAAAGAAAAAGGGGACATTATTAAATTATATAACTTTAGGCAGATATAGAACACAAGCCAGTTGCTGCTAGTTTCATGATGATCAAGTTTGAATTCACATGGAAGGAATGATGGTTTTTCTGTGATTCGTATCCCATGGGCATTTACTAGGTGGCCTGCCTGCCTAAAGTCTATCAAATTATAGAGACTAAATGGGGCTGACTGACTGCCAACATTTACCTGATATATACCCTTTTTGAAAATGTCAATAAGTCGGTATACTACTTTATCACGGACATTACTGAGAAATAAGAATACTAGCCAGCTTACTGAAAGATTATTATGCTGTGATTTTATACTTATGCTGATTCATCTTTATGCAAAGAAGCACAAACGTATAATTACTGCCGAATATATAAAGATTGTCCATCCTGATATTTATTTCATGAATGATGATATTAAAGACTGATAGAAGAAAGTAGCTGGTGAGTTGAATGTATTATATATTGAGAAAGACATATCTCAGTTATTAATTTTGCAGTGAAAGAAAGTCAATTTTTATTTATTGCCTATAAGAAAATATTTGACATTGTGGGCTATGTTGATGAAGAATAGATCATTTTGATAAATTTGAGAAGGTTTTTTAAAATTAGAGGACAAAAGTTAGAAACAAAAGGACTTTCCAGTAACACTTTTAAAGTTGTTTACAATTAAGAATAATCTGAAAAAAAAACTTATGCAAGATTTTCAAAGAAATAATATTTTTTTTATGTTTTCTTTTTAAAAAAGAAAACTTTGTTTAACATTTTAAAATATGTAACTTGTTATTAGGTAAAAGTAATTTGAATTGGTAATGAAAATATTTTATTTTGTATTGAAATAATCATATATGTGTATGCTTATTATGTATATGTTTGTTATTTAATGTTAAAATAATATTTGGTGCATATTAACAAAGTATTATTTGTATATTTTAAAATGTACTGGATAGGCTTATCTATGTGTAAGCATGCATTTATGTAGTATAATAGAATAGTTATTATTAGTTTGTTAATAAATAGAATATTTTATATTCGTAGACATGCATGTGGGTGCATATATGTATGTGATTATTTAATACTTTTTACAATTTGTATAATGAGAAATTATACACAAGGCTATCTGTATAGTTTAATATTTTTCAATCTATGAATCAAAATCAGAAGATGTATTTATTTATAGCATATTTGACAGACCATTAATTTGATTTTATTGTTATTGTTTCTAATTAATAAATTTGTATATTATTGTTTAAGTTATTCCAGTGAATTTATTTCATACTAAAATAGGTTTAAAATATTATATGTTGATTATTTTCTCTTGTTTACAATAACAGTTCCCAGGGTTGCTGCTTTCCAAGCTAGCCTGAGCAATAATGGTTGGTTTATATATATATATATGTGTGTGTGTGTGTGTGTGTGTGTGTGAGGATTTAGGTTTGTGAAAGAACAATTAGAAGTTCTCTGGATAGTGCAAAGGTATCAGTTTTAAAGTCCATTCACTATATTTTATTATTTATTTATTTTTTAAGAAAATTGAGTTTATAGTTGGCCTGTATTCTTATGGTAGTATATTGCCATAGTTTTATTTACTGCTGGTAGTCATGTTCTTATTTTTTTTTATAATGCTCATTTTCTTATTTTGTTTGTGATGGATTGTTTATGATAAATGGGGATGATGATGAATTTTCATCTCCCCAAGTTTACTTCTAATTTTTCACACCATTACAATATATATTATTATCGTTATTATTATTATAATAGTCATGCACAATTTAATGCCTTCATAGTATAATGATTTTAAGACAGCAGCTGTCTATTGGGATTCATCCAAAGCATGTGACTGTTTATCATAGTTTTTTTGCATTGATTACATTTGCATGGTGTTTGATGTTACTTTATTTTCTGAACAAAAAGCTAAATCAGGCTACTAAAATACATGATATTATAGATTTTAAATTGGTTAATTACAGTTTCACAGGGATCTATACTTGGCCCTATATTAATTTTGATATATATAAATGATATTTTTGGTCTATCTGTGGATTCAGTGATTTATGTGTTGTTGTTTTTTTTGATGATATTACTATATCTTTTGATGTTGTTTTATAAAATATTTTTTTAAAAAGTGGTTAATAAGGATCAGGCATTAATTAGTAACTGGCTTATACTAAACTTTTTAATAATCAATAATAGTAAAATGAGAGGTGTTTTTTTTATTATATCATATTCACTTAATATCAATATAAGGATATATTTTTGCTTGTAGTCATATTTAATTAAAGAGAAAGGATTTCCATCTTTATTATATGTGCTATTCTGAACTTATAATAGCTCAACAATATCATGGTGAATATTGAGGATACTCTCAAACCCAAACACAAGATAGAGACTTTTGAAAAGATAAGAACAGCTGTCTTATCTTTAAACCAACATTGTAATTCTAAAAACCAATCTGAAGCATCTTAGTTTGAGAACATGAAGATGTTTCTCTATTCACTTTTACTCTATTGCTTTTTTTTTTCACATATTAATGTTTGTGAAATTTTTTAATTTACTATGTGTTAATATTACTAATTCTTAGAAACTATGTAATATTAAAATTTACTTACTAAGTGCAAAGATCACATGTAATTAAAGACAAAGGATTTCCACCTTTAACATCTGCATTGTATTGATCTTATAATATCTCAAAGATATCATGTTGAATACTGGGGATATTATAAAACTAAAACACAAGATAAAGACTTTTGTAAAGATAAGAGCAGCTGTCTTATCTTTAAATCTACATTCTGATTATATAGGCTAATCTGAAGTGTCTTAATTTGAAAGGTTTTTATGATAACTATTGTTATTTGGGTGTTTTTATTTATTCTAGTTATCTTGGTTAAGATATATTGCTTATTTATATTCTCAGTTATGAAAGTTAATTATTTATTTTATTACTTAGTGAAATTCTTGCCTAGATCTTCTTTGATGACTATTTATGTTGCTTATTCAAAGTGAAGTGCTTTTTAATATCTCTATTTAAAATAGTTGTGCTGTTTCTCATTATATACTTGCAAATTTATACTCTGCTATTATTTTTGGTAGACTTAATTTGACTACTATGCATGGTACTTATGATAATTTTTGTGTATTATCTATTGTTATGCTTTATAAATATAGGGTGATTATTGACATATATCATTATTGTACTTTTTCTATCAAAAAGTATTCATTGTAAATATTTGTTTAGCTAAAAACTTTCAGATAACATTGCCAGATTTTCATTTGGAAAATAGTCATAAACAATTCAGTTTCAATGGTATCTAACTATTTATTTATTTTGTTGCTGTCTATTGAATAGATTTTATCTATTATTTTAAAATTATTTGAAACATTAGTTATAGTATTACTTGTAATATTTTTTTATTTATTATTGAATTATCATTTGCATGTATTCTTCTTTGTTTGTTTTCTTCTTGTGTAAATTAAGTTTGAGAACTATTTCCCATACTTATAATCTATTGTTTTGTAATAATCTTTGAAATTTATTCATTGTATGTTTTGCACATGAAATGTATATATATTTTTTCTTTTTCTTTTTTGTAATTATTTTGGAATTCAATAACGATCTCCTTGCACAAATCTCTTATTGTTTCAAGTTATTTTATTATATATGTATTGTTTAATAAACAAATTATTATTTTTCCAAATCATTATGGATTTCTGATAATAATCTGCTTGGTTTTTAAACTATTCAAAAACATCACTTAGTTATTGATCATTTTCTTATTTTACTAATGAACTTCATAAACATTATACAATTTTCTAATCAATGGGATAATTTCAAACTGATCAATGTGCTTCAGGTGAGATTTTCAAGTCTAATTTGATTAACTAGTCACTTGTTTATTTTTCTTGTTATTTACATAATAACACATTTCTAATGAATGTGATAATTTTAAACTGATCAATGTGCTTCAGCTGAGACTTTCAAGTCTAATCTGATTAATTAGTCACTTGTTTATTTTTCTAGTTATTTACATAGTAACACACTTCAAAAACATCCATATCTCAGTGCCAATAGTCATATTCATAGAAAGTCAAAGAAAATATCATAATATGAACAATTGTCATCTTCATTTTTAAAGATAAGTTCTTACATTTAAAAATATCTTTTAGACTTTTCATTTCAACTATGTACTCAATATTGTTTTATAGTAAAATTTTGGCTGCTGATTATTTGATATTGAAGAATGACCAAGAAGCTCATGTTATAAGTATTTCTATATGTTTATTATTGGTTTGTAATCAGTTGTTATTATAGTCCTTATCTTCTTATTTAGCCCTAATACCATTTTGTTTATTGGTTTTTCACTTATCTTTATAAGTTCACAAGATCTTTTTTGATTTTTAGCTTTTTTAAGGATGTATTGTAGCAAATTTTAGTGGTATTTTTACTTTCAATTTTTAACCATATTTGTCTTATTCTGATCATACTTCTCTCAATTACATATTCATCATATGAAATAAATAATTTAATTATATGGATCCAGGCTCACTTTCTCCTTCCCTTTTTTTTAACTGAAAATAAGTTTAGAATAGTAGCAGTTTTGATTTGACTATAAAGGTTTTAATTTAAAATTGCCCAACTGAATATTTTAGCTACTACACATACAATATATAATTTAAATTAATTATTAATAATATACAATCCAAATTTATTTTTAGTTTTATGCTAAATGAAATTTTTTTTTAAGTCTGCCTTAATTTCACCATTGTCGTGAATATGTCTGAAACAAATTTCAAGATTATGATTTAAAATCTTAGCAAGTAAATATTATTTTCAACTTAGATCTAATAACTTTTGATTATTTAAAATTGATTATTAATTGCATAATTTATGAAATCATTTCCTCCTCCCTTTTTTTTTTTTTTTTACTGAAAATGCTTTACATTTATGATCTTGGCAGTTCTAATTTGACTGAAAGATTTTAATTCACAATTAATTAACTGAATATTTTAGCTAATATAGTACATAATTTAAAATTAATAATATAGTATATGACTAAAATTTGTTTTTAATTTTATGCTAAATGAAATTTGAATTTTTCTTTTCGGCTTTGGGTCTTTTTATGTTTGGTATAATGTTTCCTTTGGATATGTCTGAAACAAAATATATTATGATTTAAAATTAAGCAAATAATGTACAGTAAATGATATTTTATACTTATATTTGATAACTTTGATCATGCAAAGTTGATTATTAATTGCATATTGCATTAATGTTTTTTCTCCAAATAACTTGCAATTATGATAACTAAATTTTACAATTACAATGATCATAATTTTTGCCCAAGCAAAATACTGTTAATAAGAATTTTAATTCATACAAGAGAATGAATATATAGTTTTTAATCTAATGTACATATTTTAAAATATAATATTAATACATTTGGTTATTGTACATCATCAAAATAGACTTTTGATTATTTATTGTATTGAATGAGATGCTTTTTTTTACTTTTCAACTTTGAATATGTCATTAAAGAATGTATTGATTGCTTTGCAAGAACACTGGATGAAAATTAAACACACTGTACTATGTATAATGAATGAACTCTGTATTATACATTTCAACCTTGAATATTGCTCTTTTTTTTTTAATGATATAAAGTCACTATCCTATTATGTCATCAATCTCACAAGATGGCCACCATTTGAAAATAGGAGTTTTAAAAAAAATTCACGTTTTTTTTTTTTGTATGATTGTTATAGTGAATAATTAATCACTTGTAAATCAAAATAATGGATACAGATTGAAGATAATCACTATAGTGCAATCTCATATTCCAATCTGATGCTAACCAAGGTATAGCTATTCTTTGCACCTTACTGATATAATATAAAATAATTGCCAAAAATCTGTTTCCTAGCACTTCCAACTTTAGAAACCTTTTTTTTTTTCTGAATTACAGCTAAAACTTAAATTTATAATGTCATAACACAAAATTGTAATCATCATTATTATTTTTAACTATTATCAATCCACTGCAAGATGACTTAAGTTTAATTTACTTTCTTTGATCTTTAGCCTATCTCTCCACAACATACTTGCAACTTTATTTTATCCATGGTCTCTGTCCAAGTTTTTTTTTTTACAATTTCTTAGGACGCATTTGCTGCTGTCCATCGGTTATCATCTCTTCTAATAATATGTTTAGCCCAATTTCAGTTTTTTAAATCTTTCAATGATATCAGTAATAACTGTTTGTTCTGTCACCCATGTATTTCATTTTCAATCCTTTCTTGTTACTTCTAACATACATCTCTCCAGACTTCATTGAGCGGTCTGAAATCTCTATATTACTCTTTCGGGTGTCAGTAAGAAGTAAGAAATGGTAAAAAAACATTTGTTAAAAAGTTCTTACTTTTCAAACTCATAAGCATATTTCCTTTTAATATCAAGTTATTTCTACCAAAAATACTATCCTAATTTAATTCTTTGATTAATTTTATTCATTATGTTTCCACCTGTATTAATAATCTGCTTGAAAAGTTTTTCATTGTTAACTTCTTTATTATCAGTGTTTTTTTTTTCTTTCAGAAAATCTACTGAACATTAATTTAGTCATTTTAGCATTTATCTTTAATCCTATTTTCCTGAAGCTCTGGAGCACAACCACATATATCTGCAAAATGTAGATGATCTCTGTTTACTTTTACTTCTTTAGCTTTGCATTTTAATCCACAAAATACTTCTTGTAATATTGCTGCAAAAGATTTTGGAGATAAGAAATCATTGTCATACACTCTTCTCATTGTTAATCTCCTTAGTATCATTATGTAATCTAATCATTACTGTTTCATTTTGATAAATATTCTTCAGAGTATGACAATATCATGGGTCTACATCTTGTTTCTCCAATATTTTAATCACTGTAGAAGTGCTTATAGAATCAAATGCTGTTTTATAATCTACAAAACTCATGTTCATTGGTCATTTCTATAACTTATCTTAATGTTTGAATGTAATGCAGCTTGTTCTTTTGGTTGATTAAAATCTAAAGTTGGTAGTAGATGAATTAATAAAAATTTTGTTTGTTAATGATAAAATACTGATTGGGCTTTAATTTCTAATATCTTTTTTATCACTTTTTTTTTAATATCAATTTTACTGATGCATTGTTCTAATCATCTGGTACATGTTTATCATTTAAATGTTCGATACATAACTTTGCCAACAGTTTTTCTATTTCTTCATCTGCTTTTTTCAAGCTATTGATTATAATTCTATTATTACCTGGAACTTTTGCTTCTTCCTAGATTTAATTGCAGGTCTCATTTCTTCATTTAAAATAGTGGAAAATTTAGAAGGCATAGTAATTACAAGGGATGTTTTGTTTCAAGCCAATAAACATCACATGATCACCATTTCTTATGCTTGCTCTTAACTGTTATTAAAACAGGCAAAACTCTTTCTATATATATATAGGCACTCAGTGCAAGCCAGAGTAATCAATAGATGTCAGAAGGCTTGCACATAAAATCCTCATCCAGTGCCTACTCACTCAATATCCCCAGACTAGTTTCTGGCTTGTAGCCTTCATCAGTGTGGAGCCTTGGATCTAAGAGCACTGCACCTAGATCTTAGGATCTAATACAACTCTCCAGCAGCCATCTTTTGTCTCTACTTAACTACAAAACTATGAGACTTAAATTGAAAACACTGTAATATTTTCAATCCAAGCTCATAAGCTTATATAGTCACACCGGTCTGGATTCAATTCAGTACCTATACTTTTTGGTGTCTTTGGTTCTTTAATAACCATAGCCACCACTATCCTATTAGGCAGGATTGGTTTTAAGTCAATAAAACTTCACATGATCACCATTTCTTATGCTTGCTCTTAACTGTTATTAAAACAGGCAAACTCTATATGTATTGTCACTCAGTGCAAGCCAGAATAATCAATAGATGCCAGAAGGTTTGTGCATAAAATTCCCATCTAGTACCTGCTCATCCAATATCGCCAGACTAGTTTCTGGCTTGTGGCCTTTGTCAGTGAGTAGCCTTGGATCTGAGAGTACTGCATCCAGATTTTAGGATCTAATGCAACCTTCCAGGAGCCACCTCTTATCTCTGCTTAACTACAAAACTATGAGACTTAAATTGAAAACACTATAATATTTTCAATCTAAGCTCATAAGCTTATATAGTCATATAGGTATGAACTCAGTTCAGTATCTATACATTTTGGTGTCTATGGTTATTAAATATCAAAGACACCAAAATGTATTGGTACTGAACTGAGTTCCAACCTATATGACTATATAAGCTTATGTGCTTGGATTGAAAATATTATAGTTTTCAATTTTAAGTCTCATAGTTTTGTAGTTAAGTGGAGATAAAAGGTAGCTGCTGGAGGGTTGTATTACATCCTAAGATCTAGGTGCAGAGCTCTCAGATCCAAGGCTCCTCACTGATAAAGGCCACAAGCCAGAAACTAGCCTGGGTATATTAGGCACTAGATGAGGATTTTATGCACAAGCCTTCTGACATTCATTGATTACTCTGGCTTGCACTGAGTGGCTATACATATAGAGAGATATTTTGTTTCCTGGCTCTTTATTGTTATATAAGTTTTTATAGAACTCTTCCACATATTTTATGATGTTATCTGTCTTTTTACAATTAGTTTCTTTACTTCCAATATTAAGATATTTTACTCTTTTGAGATTTTTATTCTCTTCTAAAGAAATTTTGTTAATTCATAGTTATATTTTTTTATATCATTATTAATTCTTTTTCATGCTATTTTACAAAACTATATTCAATTTTTCTTAATAAATCATTTTTATTTTTTTATATATTTTTTTTCTTTTCTTATGCATTCTCTTATTTCAATAGAAAATTTACTGATAAATTGCTGCTTTTTTGTATGAGCTATTTTTATTGCAGTTCTTAATAATGTATCAATTATTTTTATAATGATTTCATTCATATCTTAATTATCTTCCAAATCTGTTAATATTTTTACATGATTTGCAAGTTTTAATTTAAATTCACTAGAATGTTTCTGAAGATTAGAAATATCCATGGCAAATACTGTTTTTCTTAGTAATTTCTGTCTCTCTAATTTAGCATTAGCACTTATCTCACATCACACTAATCAATGATCACTTTATGTATTGAATCTATTAAGAACATTACAATCTTGAAATACATATTTTCTGTTATTCAAAATTTAATCCATTTCTGCTGTACCTTCATTTGGATGCTTCCATGTTCATTCCTATTTAGCAGTTTGCTTAAAGAAAGACATAATATGCTGTTTTTCTTCTTCTTTTTTTGAAAACTCTGGAAGTCTGTGTTCTCTTTTATTTCTAACACCATAACCAAATTTATCCACAGCATTTTCATTTTTTAATCATTAAAGTCTCATAATAATTTTAAAATGTCATTTGGTCTGATCAAAAGCCTTTTTGTACATTTATATAAAAATCCTATATTTCTTTATTACAGTGATAATTTGTTGGGGCATCAACCTGAATTATCTGTATTTGATATCTTGCATTAATCTTGACTGTCTTTTTTTATACACTATCAATATCTACCATGTTGTTATTACATGTATTATTCATAATGAACACCATTCTAATTGCGCTTTTAATATTTGTGTTTTTGTTGTAAAATACATGTCCAATTTTTAAATCAATTGTTTCCTTATTTTTTTAAACTGCACAAAGTCCAACAATGTCCTATTCAATATTAGACAATTCTTCCAATTTACTAACCTTTCTTCACTTGAAAATGATATGCAGTTTGTACATACCAAATAAAAGGTCATTTTCGGTTATCAGTCTTAACCCATAACAGGAGTTTGATAATGATAATAATGGATTCTAATGTATATATATTAAAAATCACAAAGTTAATATTTATTTCTATCTCCCGCTTTCTGTTTTAAAAAAAAAAGCCATAGGGTCTTCCTTTTTTGTTTCTAGTTTACTTTCAAATATGAAATTATATTTTGAAAATAGGTCTTCTTTTTTTTAAGATAAGACTTGTCAGTAATAATTTCATATTCAATTTTCAAAGCAACGTTAAAATGTAGATTTTTTTTTTAACATAACTATTAGATTTGTAATTATTTGATAATGAAAATTTGACAATACACACAGTTAAGCAAAATTTTCTGATTATTAATACTTTAAAAATCTTTTTTTTTTTTTATTTTGAGAAATTAAATGAACAATTTTTGTCTTATTTTATCAAATTTAAAATTTTGAAATAGACTATAATTGATCTCAGCATTCAGAAATTTATTTTAGCAGGATAAACACTCATTAAATTTTTACATTCACTATGCTTTATTCTTGAATCTTTATAGTTTTAAATACAACCTCTCTTTTTTAAGTCAATTGTTATTTTTTAGATAAATTTTAATTGTAATGTCGGATATTCTATTTTAAAAAAGCAAATAAAATTTTAATACTAGATATCTAAATTGTATTCATCTTTAATAAACTTCTACATTTAAGATGTAAGTTATCTTTATTCTTATTAAATTTAGATAGTATTTGTTACAGTATAAATACAGAAGATGCACACTGGATTCTATACATAAATATGTAACATGGTGATACTTAAAAGTGATTATTATCTCCTTAAATCACTCATGCATTTTTGTATGTGTGTTAGAGAGAATTTGCATATTGTGAAATAGTTTTAATTTATAAGATTGTAGACTTATGAAACTACAAAAACTTTTATCACTGTCTTGTTATAATCATGCAAAAACACATTAGATATAATTAAAAAAATAATGGACTGGCTTATTGCTAAAGAATTTATAAGAATTTTGATTTATAAAAAATTTGGTAGAGCTGGAACCATGATCAATGGATCTTCAACTCCAGATTCCGCCATTTTAGAAATGTCCTAAGCAATACAGAGCACATGACCAATGAAAATCATTTATATTTAATGTGTGTGTACATATGATTAAAAAACGGCTGGTTATATGTGTGTTTGCTTTTGTGAATTCACCCTTGTAGATATTTTAAAAGTAATTAATCTTAAATGAATATAATTTTTTTATTGTTGATATAAATAATAATGTGTAATGCTAATCATTTTAAATTGTTGTGAGGGTTTTTTTTCTTAATAATTAGTTTAAATTAAACAGTTGTCAGATTGCCGATATTAACAGTATCTAATTTATCTAGTTTTATCACTTCATTGGAATTGTTATTTTAAACATTTAAATGTAAATTAAAAAGTATATAAAATATTTATTTGAAGCATGGCTATTATTTAGTACAAAGTTCTCTTGGAAGATTATTTTTGTTCTTTTAAAAAAAAAAAAAAATCTTATTTCTGTAAACGTCCTTCAACTCATTTTTATTCTCAGAGTAATAAATTATTTTTTTATAGGCATTTTTTCTTAAATTTACTTTAAAATTAGAGGAATATTTAAACCATTTTCTCATCTTTTTCTTTTTTATGGTAATTTCTTATTGGATCAAGTGCAATTTTTATTCACTTTGAATTTCCTTAGTCTAAATTAGCAATGGAAAATATTTGCTAGTAGCGCCGTCTAATGTATATGAAACTAATTTTCGCTGTAGAATAATTTTATTACAAATACTAATAATCAAAAGTTGTAATTAGAATAAATTATGTTAAGAACATCACAAAAGCAATGAGAACTATTACCATAAGTGTTCTTATATAATGTGTTAGTTATGGATAGCACATCATTTAAGCATCTATTCTCAAATAGAAAACAGACATATTTAGTTACGAATTTATAAATAAAATGTATGTTAATTGTAATGTCTTTGCATGGTAGAATAGGGTCTACATTGTTGTCTCATTAATATTAAGACTATAGACATATTCGGACATAAACTAATTTTGATAAGCTAGAGAATAATATATTTAATTTTAATATATAATGTATATAATTGTTTTATTCTGAAATATACTGTTAAATCTTTCCTATCTTATTTTTATCTGTATTACCGTTTACTTTGTCTGACTATTTTCTATTTGTTTTGTTTATTATCTTATCCTTAATGTTTGTATTGGGAAGAAAAAATATTTCATGATGTAGATAACTATTGTATCCACAGAAGAAAATTTATAAACTATTCCCATAATCTATGTTGAAAAGTTTACAAATAAATAGAATACCAGTGCCAGGAATTAAAATGTTGATTTGATAACACTAAATAATAATGCTAAAATAACATACTGTTATAGAAAATTTCTCTAGCTCGTATCAACCCGGTGAAATAATTAAATGTATCATTTTTTCAATGGATTTCAAAGAAAATGATAAAATTCTGTAAAAAGAAAATATTAGACAGCTAAAAATAAAATACACTTGTTCTGTGTTATTAGTAAATATAGTTTTATTTAGTTTTCGTCTAAAAAAATATTATATATATTTGTTCCTTCAGTTCTTAAATTTAAAATAAATTACAGTAACATATAGAGTTCGATTAATATAAAACTTAAATAGACATTGATTTTCATTTTTAATAATCAAAATAACATTATTGTTAGAAAAAGGAAATTTAATTAGTTTTCAATATGTTAAATATTTTTATGACATCATTCCTTTAATTACATAAGGAATTATTTTCTTTCTTATTAAATAATTTCATTATCTGATTATTTTTTACTCTTTAATTTTATTTTTCATTCATTCAGATATTCAACTTCTTGTTAAAAATTTGATGACAGGAAACTTTCCTATTATCTTTTTTTATTGTTGTTCTAATATCACATAATACAATATTTCTTGTGGAAAGTCTCGTTGCTTGTTTCATTTAAAACTGTCTTAAATATTTACAAAAAAAAAAGTTTAAATATTATTTAAAAATCATATAAATATATTTGTCATTTTATATATATTAAGAAATTTTGATCTTAATAATTATTTCTCTGCAACTAAGATTATCTATACATTAACTCTTGGTTACTATTGAACAAAAAGTCTTTCTCGTGAGGTTACTATTCGGAATTTTGGGTTCTAATTCTCAGATGTATTTGTCATTTCAACCTTTTCTCTTAATATTGATATTTATTCTAACTGATTTTTCTTTCCAACAGTGAAAAGATTAGCATTTCATTCTATCACTGTCACAGTAATCTGTTTATTTTGTTTCCTTATGCTAACTAAAGATTCCAGCATTTTAACTATCTTATATCTCCATCAAATAAATACTTTAATATAAAAGTTGTAAATATATTATCTTTTTACTAAAAAATTTAATTATTACTCTTTTTATAACCTTTTGAAGTGTTTTGGTTATATATTTTATTTTTTTTAGTGCTGGTTGTTGAAAATTAATATTCTGTGATAAAAAGTCACTAGCATTTAGTACTTATATTATTAATCAGGGCTAGTCAACATTCCTTTATTATTTTTGTTTGACCTCCATGAGAAACTTCTTTCATAGTAAATATATCTTATGGCCTCTAGCGCATATGATAAAAATTGATTCCAAATTTATTTTGAATATATCTTTATCTTTCCAATTATTTTCACCATTATGTTACTGTATTTAAAAATTTTATCAATCTCATTGACTGAAGAGATTTTTAAAATCTAAGTCTTGACAGTGCTCTAAATTAATCCAAATATAAATATTCGTATCTATATATATATTCTTTTCTCATAAACAAGTGCTTTAACTGTAGCAGTGGTCTCTTAGTTTAATATTGCCATTGTAATGGAGATCCATTTTCAAACATTTAAATATACATTTATTTCTTCAGAAAGGTCTGTAAACTTTATAAATTCCTACTGCTTTTTACTTATTGGTGGTAGTTTTATTATCTAGCAGATATTACATTAATGGCTTTATTATTAGACATTTTTAATAACACTCTTTCTTTTTTAAATTCTCTACATTGTCCTGATTTTTTTTTTCCTGTGAAAATAATCTGCATCTAATGAATTGAATGTGTTTTTGGTTTTTTTTTAGGATTTAGAATTTCTTTAAAATTTTAAAAACTAGATTAAGTTACTCTTTAGATTAAATATTAATTTTTATTGATTGACTATATATACTAGTAATAATAAACTTATTGGACTTTGAAATGATATTCCTTTTGTATTTTTGTCTTTTGTGGTGATGGGAGTTATACAAATAATTCTGAAGAATTCATTGAGGTTTTCACAAAAAAGCAGCTTTATGTCTAATTGTGAAACTTTCTCAGATTAATTCTATTTTTTACAATAGATTTTCAATAATATAGTAGCCTGGTTTAAATAATTCATCTTTATTTCTTTTACTAAAATATGATCATTTATGTCTGTCGTATAATTGTTAATTTATGTTTAGTGAATCAGAACTTAGTCTAAATGAAAGCAGAAGTGATATCATCATTGTGACCTGCATGTAGTTATTTATTTTTAGAAAATTTTAGTGTTTGGATTATTATTTTTTTTTTTTTTGCAATTTTTAAAGTAGAGGGATCAGGGTATTGCCAACATTCTGTATTACTATTTTTTACAGAATTAGAATTGTTTAACATAATAACGCGGCAATTGTAAAATTAAAGCAGTTCATCATTATCACTTCTTTTTTGTAATACTAAAATTTATGCATAAAGATTATATACTGTTTTAATATTTCCACAGAAAAAAAGTTCTGTAGGAATATATCCATATAAAAAGTTTCAGATATTCTAATATATATATATTAATATTTTTAAAGCTTTTGTGAAACATAAAGAAACAAATCAGTTTTTCATTATAAATAAATGAAAAGAAGCTTTTAAACATTGTGGATTTTGAGACATTGAATCTAAAAAAAATTCAACAGATTGCTTTGCCAAAGTGTAAAGTGATTTACACTTTTTATTTTATCTAAAACCTTATTTATATAATAAAAGCCTGTTATTGTTTTAAAAAACAACAAAAGAATTAATGTGAAGTTTGTTACCATTTAGGAAATTCTTCATTAGAGATGACAATAAGTACTCACAAGCCAAGGTGATCTGATTTATGTCCATAATATAAACTATCATTTGGTTTATATTTTGTCTATAAATTTTTCACATAAGTGATCTATAAGTGTCAGGAAAAGTTCTTATAAACTGTTCTCATTTTCATTATTTTTTTCTATTTAACCTCAAACCAGCAACATTCGATGGACTCTATTTGAGCTTCATTGAGCATTAGGTATATTTAATAATCCTGATAATTATCAGTTGAATGATGAAATATTCTCACTTTTAAATTTGCATAAACTAGTCATTAATCATAATGTATCATTGAACCAGGCATGCATTGTAGAGTGGCTATAATTCTTATGATATATAGAAATGATGTAACCTGACCTTTGTTTTAAACAGAACACTCAGGGTGATCTATCCTAGATCCGTGATGTCTGTTGTTTATAATTTGTGATTTCATCATTTTAACAGCAAGGCTGAATTACATTGGTACCACAATTCCCTATTGGTACAAGCATCTAAGAAATTACATAAGCTCAAAGATAACAATGCTTTCTCTTTATTGCATATTACTGGCAATATGAATTCCTTTGTCAATATTTTAATACAACCATCAAAAATGAAGTCAATTTATAATTGTTGAAGGAAAGTGATAATGCTATGTCAACTGATAAATGAATTAAATTGAATACTATCATAATTTCTCTTCTTATAGTGTCATCCAATCATATAGTGTGAAAGTACAGAAATGTGAAACTCGCTACTTATATTTTGAGAAAAGTAGGTTGTTGTTTTTTTTTTCAATATTGTCTTAAGTGTTTAATTTTTAAAAAATAAAAAAAATATTTGAAAAACAAGACTGTAGACAAAATGGATCAAAAAAATATGTTAATGTTAAGATAATAAAACAAGTTATTCTCTGTATTAGTAAAATATTTTTTATTAAGAAATACATAAAGAAATGGCTTATTCTAACACCATTTTTCTAAAAAGCAAATCGTGCTCTAAATTTTAATATTAATAGTGAATTAGCAAAATCAATGGAAGGTGAAGGAAGCAATTAGTTTATGTATTTTTTTAGAAATTAATAAATCAATTTATAATTGGGGGGAAAGGTGAATATTCATAAATGAATATATTTATTATTAGTTTAACCTGTATTTACTTTGAAATTATAAATTTAAAAACAAATTGCAATGTTCATTCCATGTGACATCACATGATCACCATTCTTTATGCTTACACACGTGCTTCTGTATAGAGAGTTTTGCTCCAGTGAAAAACAGCTTGTGTAAGCATAAAGAATGGTGATCATGTGATGTTTGATGATTTAATTAATATCAATCCTATCCAATAGGATTATGGTGACTGTGGTTATTAAAGAACCAACAAGAACAAAAAATTATGGAAGCTGAACTGAGATCATATTTATACAACTATACAAGGTAATGAGCCATCAAACATCAAAACTCTCTATACAGTAGTGCCACTCAGTGCAAGCCAGAGTAATCAATGGATGTCAGAAGGCTTGTGCATAAAATCCCTATTTAGTGCATACTCATCCACTTGTCTGGGGATATTGGATGAGTAGGCACTAGATAAGGATTTTATGCACAAGCCTTCTGGCATCCATTGATTACTTTGGCTTGCACTGAGTGGCACTACTGTATGGAAAGTTTTGTCTGTTTTAATAACAGTTATGAGCAAGCATAAGAAATTGTGATCATATGATGTTTAATGATTTAATACCAATCCTGTCTAATAGTATAGTAGTGACTACGGTTATTAAAGAACCAAAGATGCCAAAATGTAAGGGTACTGAACTGAGTTCAGACCTATATGACTATATAAGCTAATGAGCTTAGATTGAAAATATTGTGTTTTCAAATTTTATTTTCATAGTTTTGTAGTTAAGTAGAGATAAAAGGTGGCTGCTGGAGGGTTGCATTAGATCCTAAGATCTAGGTGCAGTGCTCTCAGATCCAAAACTCCTCACTGACAAGAGCCAAAAGCCAGAAACTAGTCTGGGGATATTGGATGAGTAAGCACTAGATAGGGATTTTGTGCACAAGCCTTCTGGCATCCATTGATTACTCTGGCTTGCACTGAGTGGCACTACTGTGTGGAGAGTTTTGCCTGTGAGCTTAGCTTGAAAACAATATTCATTTTGGACTCAAAGCTTTATAGTTATCTAAAAAAAGTAAAAGATGGTTGCTGGAGGGTTGCATTAGATCCTAATATCTGATTGCAGTGCTTTCTGATCCAAAGTTTCTCACTGATGAAAGCTACAAGCTAAAAACTGTTCTGGGGCTATTGGATGAGTAGGCACTAAATAGGGATTTATGCACAAACTTTCCTGCATCCACTGATTACTCTGGCTTGCACTGAGTGGCACTACTGTATGGAAAGTTTTGATTCTATTCATTCCATCTGCCTTTAACATGTAATTTTTTCTGTTTTGCTATTTTTACATTCAAATTTGAAAACATGCTTAGATAGCAGATTAATTTTTTAATGTAATCATGAATGTCTTTTTTATTAGATCACGGAATAAATAATTGTTAGATTTAACAAAAATAAATTCAGGGTTTTTATTTTTATAAACTAAATATGCTTCTTTTTTTTTATATATGTATATGTAGCCAGATTTTATTTTATTAAATTTAAAATTTAATTTGATGTTTATGAGAGTAGTCATTCATTAATTTTATTTAGTTATTTATTTTTCATTATGCTTTTTTCTTGAAATTTTATAATTTCTCTTAAGTGATTTTATTTTTTATTTAATTTCTTATGGGATAGTCTCATATATGTAGATTTTGTTCACCTTTGATAACTTTTGCATTTAGGCTATAATACATATTTTTTTAAGTTTAGCAGATATCAATGACATACTTCAACTATAGAAAACACAGGAGAGTCATTGTATATGATACATAATATGTTAGTAATTGAAATCTGTCTTATATTTTTCAATCGATCACACTTTTTGTAAATTTATGCACTGGGGAAGAGTTGAACTAGTGAGTGAAGAATCTATTCATGAAGCTATAAAAAACCTTTTATTACATTCTGCAATTACTCAAATGTGATGTAAAATCATATAGAATGAAAAAATTTTAATGAGAATCAGCATTTGAATATCATATCTTATTTTAAAGCAATAATAATCTTAATAAAATCAAAACCTATAAAGTGTCATCAAATTATTATTGATTCTTTGTGGTGATATGAATAACAGTTCTCCAGAATGACCTATTATCTGTTTGGTTTCTTAGTCTGCTTAAAGACACATTCAATATTGTGTTGATGGAATACATCCACCACATTTTAATTTTTGGTTATATTGATTTCATTCATCTTTCTTTAAATTCTATCTCGGGATTGAATAGTTTTCAAAAGCTATTTGGAAAAAGGATCTAATATTGGTAAATTAGCAAATAATTATTAACCATTTTGTGGAAATCAGAAGTTAGGTGTTCTCATCTGATGTTAATGATTTTGCTTGGCATTATGAAATATGTGGTTGTTTAAAACTATCCCTCCTAAATTTTGATAATGTACTTTATCTTTAATTGCATATCATCAGTAGTTACTATGGAGATTTAAATCTTGTATGGATATAGATATACGAATGTCTAGAGCTATTTATTTCAGAAATTTTGTTAATCTTAAATACATAAATATTTATAGGAATTGTAATAGCTTTGTTATTTGAACTGTCTTCATTAGAAGTCATTTTCTTTGCTTTTCTAGTGATTTTAAACAAAAGTAGCATATATTTAGAATATTTTGGACATTTTCAAAGATGAACATTATTAAATGAATTTTGAAACTTACATCAATTTTGTTCTGTATTAGTAAAAAATCTTAACTTATGCATTTAATATATTTTTAATGTTTATTTTAAATAATTATAGTGTTTCTAAATGGAGTTAAAAAGAACTTCTTTCTGTAGAGAATATAATTTGATTTTAATGTATACTATGTTTTTCTGTAATGAATACTTTTTTTTATTTCAATAATTAAAGACTATTATCATGATTGTTTTCATACAACTGTCTCCTACAGTACTGCTATAATTAACATTTATAGTTTTGTGTTTGATTTTAGAAGTATGCCATATAATAAAGAATGGTTTTCAAATAGAAATTGTTAGTTTTACAAGCAAATGCATGCCACTTGCAAATTAATGAGCTGCAAAGGATTATTATCTGTCCATCTTAACCCATAAAAAAGTATTTTATTTAATCACAAGTCTTTTTTTCATTGCAATATTTTTAAGCACATAAATAACATTTATTTTATTAAATATAATATTAGTCACTTTTTTTTATTTATATTTGTCTTGTTTCATGTATTTCAAGTTATTTTTGTTGCTTAAACTTAAATGTTGGCTAAGTATTTACTGATAGTGCAAATTAGCTGATATTTAGAAATAGATTTTGAACTACAAAATTTTTGATAGCTGTTTTAATACATGGCATGATTTCAAAAATAAGAAAAAAAAGAATTAGTTAATTTGTACATATATTTATATATTGAAAATTATTCTAAATTGGATTTTTGTATATGCATATAAATATATTTGTGAACAGTGGCATATGTAAAATTGCTACTTCAGACTTCTATAAAATTCTGAGACATTTGGATATTCTATAAATCATATATTATCAAATTTGAACATTTTTATAGACAACATGTTATTTGAGCATTGCATTGTATGTTTTTATAGTAGTAAAGTGATAATGTTAAAAGTTAAAGGGGTGCTATTATAGCATGTATTCTATTTGAGTTTTTATAATCTAATTACAGATATCAACACATAGGAGATATTGATGAAAAAAGTAATTAATAAAATGTATAAATTTATGGTAAGAGATATATTAAATAAAAGCTCGAAAATAATTTACTTTTTAAAAAATAAACAAGCAATCCATGACAATAAGTGTGTTAAATGAAAATAATCAATAAGAAATGAAATTCCAAAAAGTAATCCATTTATGGCAGTATATTAAATATAAGCATGAAAATAATTTATGTTTTACCAAGCAAGTCCATAAGAAATGAAATGCAGATATGAGGTCAAATCCAAAATGAATAGATCTTGTTTTATATTTTGCATTAAAATAATTTAGAGCAATGCAAAAAGTAGTTCATGAGTAGATAATTAATGGGAGTGTGTTAAATGAAGCATTTCATAAGAAAAATTTCAAAAAAGTAATTCTTTTATATCAAGAAATATATTAAAATAAAACCATGAAAATAATTTAATTTTAATATTAAAAAAGTAGTCCATGGTAATAAGTGTGTTAAATTAAAGAAATTTATATGAAATCAAATTTCAATAAGTAATCTCCTTCAGGTAAAATGGGTATTAAGTAAAAGCATGAAAATAATTTATATTTTAGCAAGACAAAAATAATTGATGCAAATTGTAAATTCTCAATAACTTTCTGTAAATAAAGTATTTATATTGTCATTCAAAATTATAGTAAATAAGAAAAAAATTGGAAAGTGTCATTTCCTAAAATATAGCTAGCTATAAGTTTTGTTTCTTTGTTTTGATACTATATGACTATTTGGCACTGTAACTGAAAGGTAATGACAGTACTGAATTGCATTTATTTTATCATTTGTCACAACTTTACCACTTTTCATTCAGCCATTATCTGACTTTACTTTGATAGTTGTATTAAGCCTTCTGTTAGGTAGATGATTTGCTACTTTATGTCAGCATTGCAATCAGATTTAGTATGGTTCATGTTCAGCTACATCTAGTTTTATTTTACACTTTTACATTCATTTATTGGGAAAAACTAGAAGTAAAAATGTGTTTTTATTGATATCAGATGTCATCATTTTTCAGTGAAAAATCAATTCAAGAAGATCAATGGTTGCAATTTTATGAAAAGGTATTCCGTGCACATTGACTTTGCCTTTTATGAAATTGATTTTGACTTTTGAGAAATTTAAAATTGCAACTTTGCACATTTATTTTTGTAAAATTAAATATTTGATTCACAGGAAGTATATATTGTATACATTCAGTTTTTATTTGAAAATATTTGTTTTTAGCAAAAATTAATCAAATGAAAATTTATTAATTGCAGACAGAAAATGCTTATTGCTAAATAAGAAATGCATGTTTTAAATAAGAGATACCCATTTCCAAGAAAGACTAATATTTTTATAGGTTTTTGTAATTATAAGTGGAATTTTAATATTTTAAAAAATAATTTTATTGCTTGAATGTATTCTTTACTAAAATTCATTTTATTAATAGAAATTTTCTGAAGAAAAATTCTTTTTCTAATAAAATATATTTTCATGAAGCTAAAAAATGAAATATTTTGTTTGATCATTTATTTCTATTGATTCAGATTTTTTTTAAAAACTTATGCTTTTAATATTATTTATAAAAACATGAATATATAATGAAGAATAAATTTTACTCATTTAAAATAAAATAGAAAGAAGAACAATGACCCATTGCTGTGTCAAAAAATGTCTGTTTCAAAAATTAAAATGTTAACTTACATGCAATGAAAAAAGAGCATTAACATTTTTGTGCCAATATGGAGCCTTGTCATCAATATAATTCTTCATGTAGGACAGAAGGAATAACCCAAATGGTGACTTTATTCCAATTTCATAGTGTCCATGCAAATAATGTTAGGTACTCATTTGAACAGTAATGGTAATGGGGTTTTCATTAAAATAACTTTTAACAGGAAAATATTTTTTGTTTATTTAAAAATTATAACCTGATTATGTATATTTTAAAACTTATGGATATTTTTTTATCTGTATCATGTCAGCAACATTGATTTTAAAATACCAAGAATTATAGACATTAGAGTAAACTGGTTCAATTTGATGCAAGAATCTGACATCTAGAGCTGCTTCACATTATTGAAAGATGATACATATTTGGCTTAGTGATATTCTTTTATAAATGACTGTCTTATACACATTTAAATGTGAGAGGATTTTATCATCAAACTCCAAGAGTATTACACATGACAGGATACTAGTGAAATTGACAGGCTCTTTTTGAGACTTTTCCTTTTATATCTGGATCACTTATATTGGAAAATTTCTAGACAAAATATTGATCAAAACCTCTATTGCATTTTTGAATGAGATTAGAAATATTTTTCCAATGTGAAGTTATTGATAAGTTCCAATTTCTGTGTTTTTTTTTTCCCTTGCTAAAATCTAAATTAGTTTTGTTTTTAGTTGATACACTTTTTGCAGTAAATGGTTTATTATTTGGAATTTCGATTCTTGTTGATTATTTTTTGTATTACTATGCTTACTAAAATAAATTATTTTCATGCTTTTATTCCATTTCTCATCATAAATTAATTTTAATGCAAAATATAGGATGTATTAATTTTGCATTAGGGCTTGCATCTGTTTTTCATTTTTTATGGATTTTTCATTTAACATATACATTGTCATGGTTTACTTTTTACTTACTAAAACATGTTTTTACTTAATAAATTTGTATATATCTGCAGAAATATTTTATCTATGGCAGAAGTTTTTGATTTTTTTAAAAATAGTTTGTGCATTAAACATTGCATTTATATATGTTTGCAAAAAATAATAAAATTCGAAATGATGTACTGTACTGCGTTTTATTTTATTTTCATAGTGGTTTTTTTTTTTTTACCAAGACATTTGATGACATTTTGTAATAATATTTATTCTTTTTAGAATAATCGCCAACTATTACAAAGACGTAATCAAGATATAATCATCAAATCACAAGATTTTATTTAATCTTTTTGATTTTAATGTTTTCTAAATAATTGGATATTAATCTTGAGTGAGAATAAAGAGTTTCATTTTAAAATGAAAAATATATCTATTATTTTTCTTGTTGTTGTTATCAATTTAATAAAAGCAGTCTGACACTATATTGATAATAAAACACTTAACATTCATCTCTATTTACTTTTAAATTTTCTCAATCTTTGTTTTATAGATCAAGATAATAAGCATTATAAAATCATTAAAAATAATTGAGGTTACTGAAAGGTCTGAAAACAATTTGATAAATCACTTCCTAAATTTTTAGAGGGGATTTGAATCCAGACTTTTGAGCTCCCTTTAGTCATCCATTTCATCTTATACAACCGATATACATCACCACATACATGCGAAAAAGATAAATGATCTTCACTGTACGTATTTCATGCTGAGCCAGCACGCAACAGTTGGTCCGGATTATCCTCTCTTACACATATATATATAATCAATGTTCGGTTTATATTAAGGTAGCAAATCTTCAAACTTTAATGGACAGGCTTCAATCTTCTCCAACTCTTTAGTCATTCATGTCATTGAAAATCTGATGGTGGTGTATTTAAATCCCTTCTAATTACATCTAGCTTAAAATATGAATACTATACATGTATTTAATTATTGCGTAGTCTTCCTAAATTTTTATAATTGTATTAACTCTACATAGATATGGTAATATATTACGTGTTCACATCCTTATAAAGTTTTATATGCTATTTTTATATTACTGTAAAATTTCGAATATGCCTTCCTCTCTTCTTTTTTTTCTAACTAAAAATCGTTGAACACAGAAATACTGATTTATTTATTTTTTAATGATTATATTTAATTATAACTGACTGTTGATTAATTTTAAAAAGAAAGAAGGCAAATGCTGTTTCAAATGAATACTCTTTTTTTAATACAAAATATTGCTTTTACTTTTTTTATTCACACTTTATTTTAATTATAAGTTTAGGTTAATAGAATTAACATATAAAAAATCAAAATATATTTTCAAACAAAAAAAATACACTTACAGTATTAAACATGGCATCTTTAGCTCATGAGCATCTGATTAATCATTTTTGTCAGATTAAGAATAACTTATCAATGGCCTTTTTAATACTCTTCTCATTATAAATCATCCATTTCCTTAAAGCGGCCTATATGTTGGTAAAAATTTAATAAAATTCATTCTAGTGGATGTTTTATATATAAAAATTATGAATATTAATTTAAATGTAATCAATAAATAAATTTAAATTTGCTAATTAATTCATTTTTTCTCACTGATAATTTTTTTAAACTGTCGCGAAGTTTATGTCAACTAATTTAAGATAAGTCTTTCATTCATCTAATCATTTCCATCTCTTTTTCCATATGTTGTGAGGGTATGGACATTGCATGTTAGGTTTGGCTAAAGACTCTGAATTTTTAGCTATTATGTAATAAATGCCCATTTTCATATTAAGTAGGTTAAAATGAAATCCACAGAAGGAATTTATCAGTTTTGAGATGTTAAGAATATTCATCCAGAAAGCTTTACTGCATTGTTTGAGGAAAAATATGAACAAAAACCATGAGAAGTGAATGAAGCAAACTTTTCCAAATTATTGTAAAAAGAAATCAATATAAAAATTATCAAGATAGTGTTGAAATCATGAAAATTGATGGCAGTACTATAGATGAGCCTGGAAAAGATGAAATAATTGCAGTTTCACATCTTGAATACAGTATTGTAGTGAATGAAACTAGTGAGAATCTGAACTTAGTTGAAATATCAGAGGCAAGATTCTAAAATGAAAGAATGGAAATTTAAATTCCCAATCTACAGAACAATGGTAGATAGTTTTATAGGGCAAGGACTATTTGTATTTTTTTCCAATTGGCATGGTCCATATCCTATTTATTACTATGTATTGATGATGGTGGTGATAATAACAACAACAATGGTGTTCTGTCATTTATCATTGATACAACTTTATGAATTGAAATTTTTCTATGCTCTATATATAATTTTGGAAAATACAATAAACATCACCTGTTTTCTTTTCCAAAGTTAATCTTGTTAATAATTCTTCTTTCATAGTCTTAAAAAGTCATTTTTATAAAAATATGAAGCTGAGAAACATCATCTGCATTGGGGTATCCATCAAATTGCAAGGAAGTTAGTCATATCTATTGTTGGTTGTTCAACCAAATCAGAATTTATAATTTTTGTATGACAGCTTCCAGTTCTGCAGGAAGATTGTGCCTCTTTAATTATGGAAATAATATCATTTTTGTTCTTAAATGAATCAAATAATGATTTATTGCCTTCTTCTCCACCTGCAAAAGATTTCTTATGTTTTGTTAATACATAACTCACATGAAATGATGAAATATTGCATCATTAGATTTATAATGGGTTTAATAAAATATTACTATTAGCTAATTAAATTTTGTTTTTGTAATTCACCTTTTTAATGGAAAATTTTATCAAAACTTGCATGATATAATACATGCATTTTTCATTTATCATTGTGAACAAAAATTGTTCTATTTTGCATTAAAAATGTGTTTACCTTGCTTTTCTTTGTACTTATTTTAGATATTTCAGTTCTTTTTTAAAATGTGATTAAATAGTATTTTTAAAATATATATTTTATATAATAAATTACTTAATATGTTTATCTGTTTTGCAGCTGATTGTATAGAATTCAGTATTGCCTATTGGTGTCTTTGCATAATACAGTAAGGTAACTTATTCAAGCTGATGAATTTGTAATCAATATGAACACCATCGTGCATTTCAAATGAAGACACTGTAGATCACCTGACATGTGTATAGGCTAGTTTGTATGACTAAACACAGCCACTTCAATTGGGAAGAGTGAATTCTCACTTGTAGTAGCCATACATGTGCGATAAATGTATTTCTTTTACATATAACTACATAATCTAGCATAATGTAGTGTTGATTATCATTATTTTTCTTTATTCAAGTGATCATGCCAGAATTTTTTGTGGTGACTCTACAATTGATGTAGCACCCATTTCTGTTCTAAAATCACACATAGAGATGTTAATAAATGATGTGGTGGAAGGTTCTAAAATTGAAAGGATGCTCAATCTTATAGATAAAGGTAAATCTAATGTTAAAGCTAAATTAAAATGACAGTAATATCCCAATATTATTGATGAAAGTGATATGGAAGAAGTTAAGAATGAAGAAAAAAATGGATTTAAAGACTAAAATTTGCAGTCATGAAGTTAAAAATGTTGTCATGAAGCATAAATCATATTAAAAGATTGACAAGATATGTGAAAATTATAGTATTTAATGTCAGAGATCGTTGATATTTAAAATAGAAGTACTTTAAAGTATAAAGTCTACAAGAAAAAACCTTAAGTAGTACAAGATGACTGAAAATTTATGAGATTTAATAGTGATTCAAATTTAAAGCAAACAAATACTCATAAAAATTTTAAATCCAGTGCAGCTTAAAGAAATCAGCAGTAAACAGAAAAGTTGTAGAAAATTTTTCAGATCTCCCAAATGAGGACACAGTCAATGCTTTAGAAATACCTGAGAGACCTTCTACACTCTTGACATCTCTCAATTTGTTTAAAAGTGAATGATTTTTGGAAAGTGATGTGGAATGAGATATGAAATATGCAATGGTAATATGAATTTATATAAAATGAAAACAATATACAATAAAATATAAGCTTTTGAAAAATAAATCAATGTACAAATCTGAGAAAAGCAGTAAAAATTTTTTTTTAAAAAAAAATAACACATCTACCAATGTTTAAAGGAAAATCATGATAATAGATTACCTTAGTTTGCACCCATATGTTGATGTAATATGCCTTTGTCCTAACTCAATCTATAGAAAAGTTTTTAGATTGCTGGAGAGATGCAGATTGGCATAATTTGTCAAAGGTTTAATAGGTATTTTGATAATTGAAACATATTTGGACTTCTCTGATCTTTCAATAAAAATATATGTCTTTTAGATAAAGAAACACATGTTTTCTAGTTACAAATAGAAAAGAATTATTTTCTATAAATATGATAAAATTTAAATTAAGTTAATATAAGGACATCAATAATTTTTAAAACTGGAAACATCCAAAAAAGTTACTAATCAATTAGTGGATGTTACAACATTTACGGAATGAAAGAAAATATAAAATAGGAAAATTGTGTCAAGCAATATTATAACATGTAATAACTAGTGACAAAAAATTTACAAATTAAAAAGTGGATACAGAGTAACCTATGCCAGACAAACTAAAATTAAAACTCTAATACCTTTTTTTTTTTTTGCCATTTTAGTTTGGAAGTTATATGATAGTATGGACATCATCAATCACATATGGATAGAGTCAATTACAGGATATCCAACTGTTATATAATAAATGAGCATTTCTTTATTAAAAATTTTAAATAAAGCACATATTTAAGAGTTAATAAACAACTGAATAGTAGATTTACGCAATCTTAAAGGGAGGCTGCTCAATAATAATGTTTATTTGTTCATTTAGAGGAAAAGAAAATTGAAAATTATTGAATACATAGTTATTTTTTATTAATCTCAAATATGTGTTATGGAATATCTAGAGATAATAATTATTATTTATTTGTAAAATATAAATGATAAAATGGGTAAAAATGTTGTGAATTTAGAATACACTTCAATATTTGTGAAATCTTAATTGTTGTTTTTTTAATAAGCATAAAATTCATAATGATTTTTATGCAAAAATTGTTCAGTAAAATGAGTCATGCCATATTAATTATCAAAATTGGAAAAGAATAAATATCTTTAAGCTGTTATTCCATAAAATAATAATCAGAAAATAATAAATTCTTTACAACAGCTATATAAATATCAAATTTTTTAATATACATAAAAAGCCTTTCAAATGTTAATAATCTATTACATTAATGAACTATTTTAGACATAAAACCATCTAGTGTTCAATAATAAAATTAAAACAAAGAATAACAATACAAATCAGTGGGAAAAAAAAAAAAATCAAAACCTGCATATATAAATCCAGTAATCACAAAATAATTGACTATATCATAACAATACAATAAATAAAATAAATTATATGCATTTTTTACAATTATATATATATAATTTTCCATTCATTTTTAATTAACTAATTATTAACTAAATTTATAAAAGTCTTGTAAATATTCATACAATTATTTTAATATAGTACGTTTTATATATTTGTCTTCTTTTTGGATCTTTGATCTAATTTAAACATACAGTTTAACAAATAGTTGCCATGATATAAATTTTGGTATATTATAGAAGCATGAAAAGCTTTTTACATAACTGTACTTACCAAAATGAGTGGTCAGACAGCAGTTATGCCAGGTGTAACCAATCCTGGCAAGATGTAGTCTGTCAGATCTGCCAAAGGATTGTCTCCAGATTTTGAATCTGCTTCTTTCTCTTATAACATGGACCATTGAATCTAAAATACATATCTTAAAAATCTTAATATGAAGTGGTGAAGATGTAATAAGAATTTTAACTGTTAAAACAGAAGTAATCTTAAATCAAAAAAGTTTGTCAATATAAGGGTAGCATTTTTGGAAATCAACTGGAAAGAATTAAACTTTCAGAAATATCCTGTTATATGCACATAAGAATTCAAACGAACCTACAAAAAATTTTTAAAAAATCATACGCAAACACCCCAAAACACTAACTCAAATCTTTGTGAGGACTTTCTAATTTATATTGTATTTATTTTAATCAAATTGCTTAATTTTTTTATTACTTATTTTAGTTATATTTATGGGTTTTATTATTATATTGTCTATTTATATGATATTTAGTATTTATGAATATGTGAAATATTGCAGTAATTTGTTTTTTTCTCATAATATTAATTCATATTAGTTAGGTTGGTGATCTGAATTTCATTAGGAAATTGGGAAGAAACATTGATTGTGAGAGTTTATAATTCATTTGATGCTTTGTTTGTATAAATATAAAATGGGTATATTGGTATAAAGTGTTCTCATGATAGTATATAATAGTTTGTTCTATGTAAATATTTTTTAGATAACTCATATTAAATTAGAAATAATTTAGTTTGTAAATTAATATTTTAAATATGAGTATTTGCATATGCCAACAGATTAATTAAATATTTGGCCTGAAAAATGCTCATATTGTATCATGTTCAAATACTATTTCATCAGAATATTTGCTTTGTTAAACATTAAAACTTTTGTTTCTTTATTCTCAATTTTATATATGCACTGTTTGAAATATATAGTATTATTAAATGTGTGTGTCAATCATATATTATTAGTTAAATTAGCATATGGTAATTAGTTACCATAGTTAATAAAGCTAACATTATGGGCATGACGATATTGTGATTGTTATTGGGATAAATTGGATATGTGGTGGTCATGACCTTACAATCAAAATTATAGGTGGTACTCATGTGATATCGTTATAAATAAATCTAACTCATTATAATCACATTCCTAAGGCTGATTGTAGAGAGAGACTTTAATAATTTAGCTTTTTAGAGATTTATGATATATGAAACTACAATTAAGATCACTTAGTAAGGGAAGTGATAATTATCTTTTATTGAGCCTACTGATATATTTTAAATGTAGTACAATTATTTCTTTATCCTCAAAAATGGAAAAAAAAATTAAATCCATTATGCTACTTTTTTTATATATTTAAATAAATCACACAATATAATGTAAAAAATAAAATATCTTTATATAATAGCAATAATTGTATAAATATAATAAAAATAATACAGAAAAGTGGTTTTTTTTTTTTGACAAATGTTTTTTTTTTTTTTTTTGCCTTTTTCAATATGATACAACAATTTTTAAAATTAACTAGAACCAAATAATAATACAATATTTACAAAGAAAAAAAAACTGTATAAATGTATACTATATAATTTTCCATTCATTTTTCATTATCCACTCATTAGTTAAATTAATTGATGTTTTATTTCTATGCCACTTTATTCTTCTTACATATTTTTTTTTATTCTAACTAACTCATTCTCAAGACCTAATTATATTTACTGGCATTTAACTATTTCATTAATTATATATGGTTTCCTATAGTATTAGAATAACTACAACTTAATAAGTGCATGACTAATTATTTACTATGATAATGATTATTCTGGTTATTCTAATGAACCATTGACAATATATTATGGACATATCATACATACTCTTTAAACATTAACATTTATTTGCATATGTTTGTAAGTTTGGATAAAATATTCCAGAAATGAATATTATTCTCAATATTTCATGAATTCTCTTGAGGTTCATCAATTACTCAAATTCAGATGCTTAAAAAATATATTGTCTAAATTGTATAATTAAAGGTTAAATATGCCAGAACTAAAATACAAGATGACACAATTAATAAACTGACTAAGCTCATTGAAAAAAACATCCATGAAATTAAACACACATATATAGTCACATCATTGAAAAAAAAAAATCCATGAAATTAAACAACCTCATAAAAAAATTCTCAATGATCTCAATTCAATACTTAAGCCACTATATATAAAATAATATCACAAAATGCATACTACATGACTTTATTTATTAATGTGATAAAATACTAATAAATTATTTATCGAATACTATAATATTTATGAAATCATTATTTCAGATGTCTCAATACAGTTTGTAATACAAGGCATGTTAACTGTTCATGGCAAAAATACAAATAAATCAGCAATAAAACATCTTCTAAACTCATATAAACTGATATAGCTTCAATAAATTTATTCAGTGACTTCAAATGCTAGTTAATGAAATTATAATCAATATTCTTTTATAACATATGCATGTATATAACTTTGCATTTTGTCTCGTAATTCACTCTGTGGTATTCAACAATGGTTATACATCAACTTCATACAATGATGATAACAAAGCGTAAATTAATTCTTTATTCTTAAACATTAATTAAAAATAAATTATGATCAATTTATAACTCTTTAACTAAACTTTGTTGAAGTATGAGATCATAAGCAGTTTTAAATAAAATTAATAACTCATAACATCTAAATAATAATAATAATGTTCATTTCCAAAGATATATGATAAATTAAATCGTTTTGCTTAAGTACATGCATTAATGCACAGCTAACCATGCACTACTATAGAATATTTCATATTTCAATAATTAAGAAATCTATTAATTTTAAAGTTTTAAAATTAATAAAATTTAAAAACTGGTTTATAATGTAAATGCTTTATTCTATCATTTGTATGATTATTTAATATTTATTTGTGAGGTAAATTTATTTAATAAAGCAAGCTGTTTTCATTAATTATTTTTAATTTCTTTAGAAATAATTCTAAACTCTTACATATTTGTCTCTTTTTTTTTTACCATATATTAAAATAAGACCATAACACATTTTAATCTAAAATTACACCTTAATATCCATGAATAAAAGAAAAATATATCATTTTATATTTTCAAACAAAATGTTATTAAAACATGCTAAATTTATATTTGGGAGTTAGAACATAGTTTAAATCCTTACTTATGTTTTTTTTTTTTTTATCCAAACTGGTTTATTAGTATTAAGGTTTTACTTCCGAAATACAGTTTATGATCCAGTTTGTTTATCCATATAGCGTTAAACAAATACTAACAGTACTAAAAGCTATTTGGCACATACAGTGAGGTTAAAATAATATATATATATATGTGTGTGTGTGTGTGCTGTTTGTACAGATAGTGAAGCTAGAAGGTGTATATTTAAAAGCAAACTTTTAATTTTATTAAAATATAAAGCTATTAAATCAAAGAGCTTAGCGCTTTCAAGAGACTACATTCTCTCATACTTATAGCTGTTATAACTGCGTTGTAGAAATGGAAATGGAATTTATGTAAATGAGTTACAATTGCCATTTCCGAGACAGAGCAAAGCATGCTTCTCTCTTATTGATGGATCTGGGGTCACTGTCTATATGAAATGCCTCTCTAATTTTGCATAGGGCATTGTGTCTTTCAGAAAACCCAATGCTGGCTGTGATGGGTTCAAATTTATGGCCTGATTCTCTTTCGTGTTCGCAGAAGCTGAAATTGCCTTCTTGCTTGTTTTTAGTTTTATTGTACTGTATATGTATTTGTGTTGTGCTACTCTATTGACTATGTTAGTCTGGGTTTCCCCATAGTATGCAGCTTGGCAATTGGCTTGTGGACAGATTATTTTGTACACCACCTGAGAAGTGAGCTCTGGTGTGATTCTATGTTTTGAGTTATTTACATCTGTTTGTGTTCGGAGGCGACCGGAAGCAATGCTAAAGTCTTTGGATAGTGTACTATTGAGGCATTTGGCAAGGGGTTGGATATATGGTATGAGAATTCTTGGCTTAATGTCTTTGATGTGGTTATGCTGAATATTATAATAGAACTTATTGACTATCCTGTGAATATCTGATTTTAATTAAATCTGCTACATACTGGTTCAGGTTGTGTCTCTTATCAGCTTCATATTTGCACAACATGTGGCTTCTGAATAAAAATGAAGATAATCCTGACATCTTATGACAGTAGGGTACATACGATGTAGGGTGAGATGAACCATGTACTTCTATTGGCTTGACAATCATGGTGTAATCTAGTTGATTAAGATTTCTGCAAACCTTTATGACCAAGTATATAACATGTTGTGTGTGGCTTTCAACTGTATGAGTGTAGTTGAGTTTAGAGATATTCTTGAGACTGGTGTGCAGTTCTGATGTAATGTGGTGAGGGACTGCAATGAATATATCATCCACGTATCTAAAGTAAATGAGATGTGGAGTTGCAGTGAAGAATCTTGGTAGTGTGCATTTTTCATGGTGATTCAGCACAATGCTAGCAACAATGTCGCTAAGTGGTAGGCCCATTGGCCAACCATTGATCATTTTGAACCACATGTTTTTGAAAGCTGCAACTAAGTTCTTATCAAGCCACTTAAGAAATTCATATCTGAATTTGGTGCATGCTGGCGAGCATTCGCTGGCTGTCAGGGCATCATTGATGATCTTGATGGATTGTGGTCAGTCTGTGGATCCATAGAGCTCTGTGACGTCAAGAGTTTCCTGCTTGAAACTTGGTGGGATGATAGCTTGTTTAATTTTCCCAATGAATTCGAATGATGACTGAATTGTATACTCTTCAAAGTTTAATGTGTCTGTAAGCCATCTGTTGATGAGAGTAGCAGTGTTAACATAATATGCTGTGCCAATGTCAAGCATGAGTTATAGAGGTTTGTCAGGCTTGTGCAATTTCACATTGGCGAATATTCTGGGGGGGGTGATGAAGTCAACAGATATATATGGTTGTATTCTGTTTTTGAGAATACTATATCGGTGTGCTCATAATATCGAGGCTGTAAATTTATCATGATTTACCTTGTAATTAAAATTATTTAAACAGGTGAATTTTAATTTCTCGATTTGAATATTAATTTTATTGTGATATTCGTTCTCACTGATCAACGTTAACTGGTTGCCCTTGTCCTCTTTTAGACAAATGAGGGAGTGGTTTGTTATAATTGTCTAGTTGTGGCAACTGGTTCCAAGCATTAGTATGTGTATTAAGTTGTTGAAAGTGCTAAGCTCTTTGATTTAATAGCTTTATATTTTAATGAATTAAAAGTTAGCTTTTAAATATACTATCTGTGCAAACAATGCATATATATATTAGTTTATAATGTTTAGTGAAATAATAATTTAAGTATTTCAAGTGAGGTTAAAAATTAGAAATCAAAAGTTTTTTCCAAGTCAATTAACTCCCACATTGTCTTGTACATTATTTGAAGTGTAAACTGCATATCCCTGTCCTTTATAGTCTTCAATTTTTGTATTAGAGTTTGTCGAGGGTCAGTATCATTTGTATTAAAGAGAAGCATGCACCTAATGATTCACAGGCAATACACTAAAAAGGTTGCACTTCTGATTATGACAAATATACCTGCATTGATGGTATGCTTTAGTGTTGAAATGAGGGGTTGTTTTCCCCAGAATAATTAGATAATTAGATGTCTGCAGAAGCTAAAAGTACTTTTATTATATGTTAATCATTAACATCAACAACGCTCAAGTCATTTCTCTCCTACCACTATTAAACCTTCCTGTATTTGAAATATTTTTTGACCATTAAACAATACATATTGTATATAAGTAAACTAAATTTAGGCTAGACAAATCCGAAGTTTGAGTTAAAGATATTATATAAAAAAATCATAATAGAAAGTGTCATATGTTGTATATACAGATGTATATGGAAACCATCATATAGCAAATGCCTTCCATACATGTTATAGATATTTGAACTTATTTCTCAATAATTTTGAAGTTAATTACATGTGTTACCAGTTTACTTTTAAATACTTTATTTTCATCGAAATCTTGTGGTTCTAATTTTGGTCAAATGAATCTTTAAATTTCTTTAGATTCTATGCAAATGTAGGATTTTTTATGCAAATAATTGATCATAAGCAACTTGGTTAATTATTCAATTTTGGTTAGTAAATAGATCTCTATAGTTAATCTTAGAAAGCAAGATCATTATCTTGCAATTGATTGGTTTAGTGGATAATACCTTCTTTAATATTCCTTAGTGAACAATAATTGAGAGGTCTTGACCTATAATGAGTTATTTAAAAATTGTTTTCCCTTTATTTTATCTTTGTTATCATATATATATATATATTGTATTTAGCACATCATAATATTTTGAAAACAATGTTCTTGATTAGTTATGAGAAATATTGTACATATTTGTTTTATCTTTTAAATTAATTGTATTAGGTTTCTTTTTTTATATTGTCTTAACCATAACATATATTATTGTAAATATATAAATTGTCTTGTCAAGTACCGTTTTGAATCTGTCAAAAAAGTGATTTAAACAAAGGGTATTTGAAGTTAACAGTTATTTAATTTTAGACTAAATATAAAATGTAACTATTTTGAAAATGTCAAACAAAATATTTGTCTAGAATAGTGAAAGTATTTTGAAAAGTATGTGCACTTGATATTTTAAAGATTCAAGTCTTTAAATAAAAATAGTGTATTTAAGTTTTTAAAAATAATTTATAAAGTTTTATATACACTTAATATGTATGTGTGTTTGAAAGAAGCAATAAAGAATATTTGTTTTTTAAATTATAGTGAAGCCATGATATAGTCTATATTAATGTACACTACTTCAATTTTATACTATCCAAAAAAAAAAAAAATGAAACAAAAATAAAATTATTAAAGTTCATAAATTTAATAAATCTTATGATGTAGCATCAGCCACTTTTTCATCTTGTAGCATGGGACCCAATCATGTTGTTAATAACATTTCTTCACTTCGATAGGATACATTACAGTATTTATGTTATAAAATGTTTTCTAACATAAAGCTAAAAGTTTTGTGAGATTTAATAAAATTCATAAAGAATATTAGCGAAAATAAGAACTGTAAAATATTTTTGTATTGCATTAGAAAGCTTAAAAATTTGAAGAGTTTAACCAAATGTCTAAAATGGGTAAGGAGAACTGTATAAATTCCCAAGCTAATACAGACTTAAAAAAAAACATCAAAACAACTAGAAAGGCCATGTTTGCTGATAACAAGATTGCTATTAATGTTTCCATTGGGGGGATTGAAGAAAAAAGTTATTGTCAAAAGCATGTTTAATTATGACATTTTATGCTATTCATTTTATTTTTAAAAATTAAGATATGGTATAATAAGTTTTTTATTATTATTTTTAATTTTCATGTGAATGAATGAACACACATACAATATATATGTAAATATGCTCCCTTTATTATTAATAGTTACATTTTTTTTAATTTTGTTTATATTATAATTTTAATTTACATATGTATACTATATACATAAAAAAGCATCTGTATTATATATATATATATTGTCACAAAATGTATGTTGTAAAAACATACATATATATCTATCTGTATTACATATTTTATAATTTAAAATAAATAAACAAATTATTAAGAAAAATAGAAATGAAATCAAAATAAAAGATGGTGGGGAAAAAGAATCATGACAGATAAGGATTTAAAAACTTGCTCTCTTCTTTTTATACTTAATTTTTTTTTTTTAAAGTAAATGTTAAAAGAATAAGATGTGAAATGTTTTAAAATAAAAATGACAATAGTATTAATTAGTAAAAAGAAAATTCTTGTAAACTATCTCATCGGCAGGAATGTGATAAGATAGTAGATGAATCTAAAAAAAGATTAGGTAAAAATGTAAAATTAATTAAACCAAATTAAAATTATGATAAAAAATAAACAGTGGGAGAATTAGGTATAAAAAGGCAGCTTGTCCATTGTTTCCAGTTTCAGTTGAAGTCTCAGTTCAAGTTTCCAGTTTATCAGTAAAAGTATAGCAGAAATTTAGTTGCAGCAGAGTGTCAGTAATTGCAGAGTTTTTTCAGTTCACCAGTTCATCAGAAAATATAAACATAGAAGCCACAGAAGTAGCAACATAGGTCCTAGAGAACTTGGAGTGTTTAACTGGGCTTCATATCCTCGGCTCCTTTAACTGCCCTTGCCTAGAATCGATGCCTCATCCATAATATAGATGCTGCAACATACTCTCTCCCATTGTTTATCTGAGGAATGGAATGAAACCATCACTGGAGACCAAAAGGCCAACCAGTTTGAAATCAAAACCAATGGAAATGTGTCATCTTAACTTAATGAAAAATGTAGGTAAATATACTTTTTGATCGTAAGTTGTCTAGACATATATTTTTTAAATTGAAATGAACTATAAATGAAAAACAATCAGTAATATTGATTTTTAACAATTAATGTGTACTTATTTATTTTCTGTGTTAAATTTTACTGTTATATTTATTTAAATTTATATGTGTGTGAATAAATAAATGTTTGCTTAAAATGTTGCTTGGTCTATATTTTCTCTCTTTTAAATGTCACCAGTTAATTAGTACTGTGCTGGACCCCTGATCAAGATTATGAATTAGCTTGGGTATATTTCAATTGCTGGGTTTGTGTGCTTTTCATCTGGGCATGCCGGCTATATATAATATATGACCGGATGGTGCCTGAGGCTTCTTGAAACAAATAAGGTGCTTTGGATGGCAGGTTTTGGCCCAGCAGTATGAAGGGGTGCTAAGGCCAGGAAAGATGTTTGAGGTTGTTCATTTTTGTAGCCTTGATCTGGCTGTAGATATCATTGATGGTTAATCTATCATTGATATTCTACCCCTTATTAAATCTGTGATTCATTGCCTAAGGCAAATAAGAAAATTGATCATATAATAAGTAATAAATGGTAATAAATAATCAATATATCATAATAATTAATATATAATAAAAATGATAAATATAAAAATATTTTTAGACAATGGATGGTTACAAATGACCAAAAATGTCCATGTTGTTTACTGGATCATACTAATATAATTGTGTCTGCTGAAAAATATGGTACACTTTCATTTCAATAATTCTTATTCTATTGTAATCAAAGCTCATCAATGAAACATGAACTATTATACACAATATATTATGCATGCAAGAGAGGCTTAAGAGGTAATAATAATAAATGTTGCAGCTCCACTGTATTATTTTATTCTATACTGAGCAGAGAGAAATTTATTTAATTCTTATATAAAATTCAGTTTTGTTTACTAATAAGATTTGAAAAAGAAAATATATTCAATTTGAAAAATGAAATTATATGTATCATGTATAGATTACTATGAGTAAATTTAATATTAAAAGTAGATTTATTTATTATTTCTAAGCAATAAATTTTAATAAAACAGTCAATAGGCAATATTTTTTTAAATATATGAATAGTTGTTTAAATAATGAATATTTATATCTTAAATCTTATCTTCTTTTATATATATATTCTCATTTTCCTATAAATTTATATATTTCCTCTATATTAGTTTCAATTATTTTTACATGATGTTTGTGGTTTAACATCAACAAAAATGGCACGTGCCCACATTTTGTGTTCATTTGTAGGATTATGGAGTCTATAAATAGATTTATGTAATCCTTTGATGAAATGTTATCTTTAAATAGATTTTGGCAATGCATATCAATATCACAGAATTTTTTAGCAGTCTTTTGACTTCATCGTATTAGAAATGATAAAAGCATATCTTGAGATGAAAGTTACATTTAAAGAAACTTTGACTTTTAAAATTTATGATAATCTACATAATTTAACTAAGGAATTCATTGTTGAAGTAAAATTCTGTGGTTCAGCACCCAAACTATGATATTTTCTTTGTTAGTTATGAAATCACTATCATATTACAACTATATTGTTATTACACCAATACATCAATAATCATTTGATCACCAAGGTTAATCTGAGACTTTTACCCAAATTCTAAGTTTTCTGGGAATATGAATTTTAAAAGACCTAAATTTTATCAGGACATAAACCCCTGGACATGGACATTGAAGAAAGATTTATCAAAAACTATACAATTACTCCTTTCATTTATTATTTATTGTATTACAGCATCACTGAGCCATGGTATATAACTTGAAATTAATATGCTATGTAGTGTAAATAAAATCTTAATGTGTAGATGATTTTTGTTTAGTTTTAGTAATGCAAACATAACTTGATAAAATTTTTAAGATATTTCTGATATGGTGGCATTGCTGATCCAAGAGAAATTAAATGCGATATTTTTTTTATAAGATTTTTATTATCAGAAAAGCAATTAATTTTATTTATAAGGTTTTAGATTTAAAAATTATCAGAATTAGAATAGAGATTAGAAATGTAAAAAAATGAAAAACTTATTTTTAGAAATGAATAGAAAAAGATTTAACATTGTATATCTCTATAAAGTAGGATGAGAAAATTGTGAAATAAAAATAAATCTGTATTGGTTGTAATGATTTGTTAATAAAATTGGATTATATAAGTATTGTTTTAGGATCAAGAGCACAATACTTTATATATATTATTCCTATAAATGATATGTTGGTGAGTGTAAGATTGAAAACAAAATTAAGATACCTTATGCAAGCTGACTAACAATTATATTAGATAAATTCGTACAGACCATGAATAGAGAATCAAAAACGTAATGAATGTCAGTTTAAAAATAATTATGTAAGGGTAATTGGAAATTGAATTAGAGAAAATAAGATTGTGCTTTAAGTAAAAATTGATAAGTTTTTGTAGAGAAAATAACATTAAAAAAAGCACTTACGTAGTGTAAAAAAATACAAAAAATGGATTTGTACATGGAAAGCTATAGCTTTCAATTAAATTATATATATATGGAAAAACCACTGCAAGAGTAAGAGATGCCTTTGTGCAAATTAAATTCCAATACCCTCAATTCCATGAAATAAAATTTGTAAATTAAAACAAAGTGAATTCTATAAAATTTTAGTTAATGAAAAATGCAGAAACAGTAATACATTGAAAAATTTTAATCATTTACACTTTTGTCTTTTTATTTATGTATTAACTCTCCTGGCTTTGGGGGCCATAAAATAATTTGTAGAATTTTTTTCTCCACATTATAACAATAATATGATTCTGAAAACTTGTGACCAGAGTTATCTTTAAGAAAATATTCAACTATTTTTTATGTTTATAATTTTTGGCTAAGTACCTGGATTGTTAACATTAAAATTTAATGTAAATTCATGTGTCAGGTTTTTCACTTTCAGAATCATAATTTTCTTCAACTTCATTCTCTGTTTGATACATATCAGTTAAATGTTAATATACAGCATTGGTATATAATCTTGAAAACAATATTCTATGTAATGCAAATAAAATCTTAGTGTGTAAACGATTTTTGTCTATGTAAAGTAATATGGTTGGATTGTGAAATAAAAAGAGAGGCAATATTGTTTGTAATGATTTGTTAATAAAGATAGATTATGTAAATGTTATTTTAGTATCTAGAGCAAAATGCATTATATATGTACTATTTTTATAAATGATAAAATTGATGATGGTGAGATTGACAACAATATTAAGGAATCTTATGATTCTATAGAATTACATGCCCACTAATAAACATATTAGATAAATTCATACAGATCATCAATAAGAAATCAGAAAAGTATTGAAAGTCAATATAAAAATAGTTATATAAAAATAATTGGAAATTGAGTCAAAAAAAATAAGATTGTACTAAGATTATGATTTAATTTAAGGGTTAATAAGTTCTTGTAGAGAAAAATAACATGATGAAAATGATTACATAATGTGAAAAACATAAGAGATGGAATTGTACATGGAAAACTATAAATTTCAATTAAATTATATATATATTGGAAGGGTCACTGTATGAATAAGAAGTTTCTTTGTAAAAATTAAATTCCAGCGTCCCAGTTCCGTGAAATAAAATGTGTAAATTAAAACCAAATTAATTTTATAAAATATTACTTTATAAAAAATAGAGAAATAGTAGTACATTAAAAAATTATAATTATTTACAATTTTATCTTTTTATTTTTACATTAATTCTTCTGACTTTGGTGATTATAATATAATTTTTAGAAATTTTTTCTCCACGTGATAGATAATAGTAATGAGATTCTGAAAACTTGCAACAAGACTCATTTTTAGGAAAACCCTTATTAACAAGTAACTAACAGAATATTCAGCTAATTTTTAAAGTTTATAATTTTTGGTCAAATGCCTGAATTGTTAACATTAAAATTTAATGTAAAATCAATTGTTGGGTTTTTTACTCTTTGAATCACAATTTTCTTCAACTTCTTTTTCTATTTTAATCCAGATAATTTGTTTGATATTGTTATGTCTTTGACTGGGGAAATCAGAACAAGGAATTATAAATCTTTGGCAAGTAGAATAAGAAATTCACATAGGCACAATGACTCAATAACAAAGGAAGTAAGTTAACATTAGTTTCATGCAAACAATTATTTATATATACTATGGAATTAATATATATATATGGAACTGAATATACATAAGCATGGTAAGTTACATATCTAGGAAACCTAATATACATATATAATATACAAAATAATTTTAGTTTACTTATCATTACAATCTATGTGGTCATGTTGGCTTTACTAAAACATATTGTCAGGATAACTTGTAGAGACCTTATATGATTCATCTACAGCCAGTAGTTAATTCTCTGAGATACAATGCCCAATGGCATCTTTTACTGCTTTGCTTCATAAGATTTTGCAGCTCTGTTCCCCATCATGAAGTTTATTTTTTTTATTTCTTACATATCAGTTTGTCTCCATTATCTTTTCTGGAGTATAATAGTTGTAATTGGTAGTAGCAATAATTGAATCAATTTTACCAGCATGTCAGTTAAATTGTTAAAAGCAATTCTTATTTATTTCAAAACCCATTAGTTACTTTTAGTTTAATTCAGAATCTCTCAGGCAGAATCCTTTATGTTTTTATTAACAAAATTATATTCATTCAATAATAGCATATTTACCCTACTACTTAAATTTGTATGTGCTTCTTATTTTATTACTAATAACTTAATCACATTCTACTTACTACATTTTATTATACACATATTATACAGACTGTCATTGTAAATTTTCATATTTACATTGTTTATTCAATAAATTTTCAGAAACCATTAGTACGCATTTGCACTTTATTTTAATGTTAAGTTATATTAGGTAACTATATAAAAAAAAATCAAACACTTGGTTTATTCCACTAGATAACAAATGTTTTAGGCACTTTCCTAATAGTGCAACCATTTAGAAGAGTTTTCAAGTGATGTTATATTGTTGTTACATTCAAAATAATGGCATTAAATGATAATGTCAATATAATCAAATTTGTTAAGAATTAAATATTTAGGCACATAATATATTTTTAACAAATTATATGTTTTTACTAATTCTATTTTCTTTGAATTTTGTATTATCATTTAGCTAATGCAGAAATGAAAAATAATAATTTTTGATATATTTGGGTAAGATTATAGATCAATTATAAGTTTTTAGCTAGATAACAAACTCCATGATGGTCCAAATGCAAAGAAAAGCAAATTAGGAAAACATGGAAAAAAATTATATTGGTATTTTAAAAAAAAGATAATGTCAATGTTTAAAAAAATATATTTGAAATAGCACCAGGATCAATCCCAGAATTCCATATACCAGATTCTGGTAATATACCACTGTGTTATACCAACCATGGAATAATGGTTTTATAAAACTTAATTGAGAAATGCAATTACCTATACTATACAGCTTTTGTCTAACATTTTGTAGAATTAATTTGTGCAATTATTATGAGGCAGTATTTTTTAAATTAAGTTTATTTAAAAAAATATTAATAGTATTGTGTCATTTTTTATGTAAATTAAAATAAATAAAAAGTTTTTTTTTCCTTGAAAGGAATTGATTTCTTCAACAATTTGGATAGCATTAACATAACCAGTTCTAAATGGTCCTAAAATATCAATATGGCCAGTTAAGTTTAGCACAGTGGTAGAATATATAATATGTAGTATATTTTGGGTAATGGTCACAAGACTAAGTAGAAAAGTAATCCTCTCATATTTAAATAAAAAAATATGTACAATCAGAATGTGTTTCTAACAATAGAGTAATTTAGAAATCTAAATATTTTCATTATGTATATATATTTTTTAATATCGTGGCAACAGTGATAGAGTATAAATACAAGTATGTTTCGAGCAATTGTCACAAAACTAAGTAAAAAAAGGAATTATCTTATATTTAAATAAAAAAATATTTTAAGTCAGAATGTGTTTTTAACAATAGAGTAATTTGTATTAATTATCATGCATCATGACAGCCACTTGATGAAGTTATCCTTTGTGAGAGGCACAATGTGCACATCTTCATGCCCAGCAGCCCTGCATATTGATCCAGAATAGTATAGCATTGTTATTAAGAGTGTATATGCACATTTTAGAATTAACTAATCAGTCCATCATTTAGTTAGAAACATATTAAGCGAGAAAAAAAGTAAGATGTTAACAAATTAAAGAGAGTCAAAAATTTACCCCAATAAAATTTTGAGAAAGTAACAATATGAGCAGTGAGTTACGTGAAGAGTAAAAAAATTATTAAAAAAAAAGAAGCTATAAAATAAGAAAGCATAATAATAAATTGATATATATAACAAATAAAAATAAGTGAGATTATGAAAAAAAAAAATGTAATGAAATTAACTTACAAAGAAAAGATAGTTTGTTTGGTTTGATGTACAGTGGTTATATATCTTCTTAAAAATATAAACCATGCTAAAAAAATAAAGAAATTGATAAATATAAGAAAAAATGCTATAAAATACTATTTGTGTATGTGTTTAGAATATTTTAATTGTGATGTGTTAATGAAAAGAATATTTGTTTATTACTATTTTATTGGTAATGGTTGATTATATCTTAATAGTACGTTAGTCCTTAGAATTGATTTTTTTTAAAAGGTCATAGATTTTTTTGTATAGTCTAATGGTTTTTAAATTAATTTACATAAAATCCATTATTCATATAATTAAGGCGATAAGACAATTATCTTTAGTAACACTTGCAACAAAAAAGAAAATTTTCTGAATAAGAGTGTTATAAATCATATTAAATGTTTATTCTTTCATTGTTTTCTTAGGTCTCAAAACTTGTTAATACTGGTAATTACTTGAAATTTCAATCATTTAATATTAACTTGGCAACTATTAATGTTTTTTAAGTATTTTTAGAAAAAAGTTTTGAAGTATTATTTACATAAAATTAAATAATAGTTTATTTTATTCAATTTAGTTTTACGTGTGTGTTTGTGTTTCTCCCTTCCCTCAATATATATTAAATTGAAATTATTAAAATATTTTTATTTTAAATAATTACATATTTTTTAATATAAATAGATATGATTTAGTAATACAGTTTATCATTATGCAGGCATTTTCCTAGTTGAAATCAAAAAGAGATATTATTCACAAATACATATATATCACTTTTATAAATCTCCACATATACACTCTAATGCAAATTTTTTTATATAATTAATTTTTTAACACTTTCGACTGTCTTGCAATCTTCATCAGAGCTTTTGTATAATCTTCTTTCTTTTTAAATTGACAGTTAAAACTGTTAGAAAATTAAAGGAATTATATTTAAAAAATGCATTAGAGTGTATATGTGGAGATTTATAAAATTGATATATATGAATATATAAAGGAATGCAAAAAAAGTAAAGAAGATATAAGAAATACATGTATATATATTTGGTGAATCATTTATCCAAATATATAATTATTTCAGTTCTGACTAAGTGAAGTTTTTTATTATTAATAATTTTTATTAGTCATATACTTCTATCAAATGGTTTGTGTCAAAGTTGTGAGGGCAGTAAGTTTGACACTTTATCAGTTGAACTGTAGTAATTGGCTATCTATATATACTGGACAATGATAACGAGTAAGAGATTATGATTTGGGCCATCTTATAAATACTGATTCAGCATGAACTGTGCATCTTGGGGAATCATACATCTTTTTCACATTTCTTTGGTCATATATTTATGATTACACCCTCCAGAATGGTGTAGTGAAAATTACATTACAAAAATGGTATTCATTAAGTTTTTAGTTATGTTTAGAAATAATTTTATATATTCATTATGATGTCATAATTTTTTTCTCTCCATGTTTGCTTGGTTTTTTTTATTCTAACTAATTTCTAAAATCATGTGGTAAGCATCTTGTAATAAAACCCTTCATTGATCAAGAATTGCAAATTTATTGGATTTTTTTTTCATTTTAAATAATATAATCAATTATCATGTGACTGCCAACAATAAAATAACTTATTCTATCATAGTTTATTTTTAGAATATCAGTAATCATTTATTTTTCTTTAGATAGCTTTGTATTTTATTGCTAATTATGAATGTATTCACACAAAAAAAAACTATATGCAAATAATTGATTGCAAGCAAAAAAAAATAGCTACTTATCATAAAACTGAATATTTAGTGAAATAAAAATAAAAAATCTTACAATAGAGATTGCTCATTAAAATTATAATTTGTTTTTGATTTATTTCTGGATACTAGGAAAAATTTACATCAGTGAACTAAATATTTATTTATAAATAATAAAAAAATACAATATATTAATAAAATCATCAAGACATCAAAACAAATATTTTTTTACAGAAATATAAAATGACCAATGCACTGGAGAACTAATTATTTCAGTCATTTTATCTGATACATGATCAAAAAAATTCATACATTATATATTTATACATAAATAATGCATATATTTTTATTTGTTCATTTACAAATAAATAATTCTTTTGATATTTTATTTCAAAATTACATTTATCCACTCTCTATTGGATACTAGTTTTTCTTTGTATAGTTATTTCTGGTCATTTCATATTTATTCATGTTAGAATAAACAATTTATTTGTTTATTCATTTATAAATAAATTATTTATTATCAGAGCACAGATTAATAAATTATTTCGTGATTAATTTTTAACATTTCAAATTTCTTTATTTTAGAATAAAGAAATCATTTTTATTGTCTAATTTCAAAGTTACATTTTTTTTATTTTTTTGGTTTATTTTCACTAACAGAAATCAGTTGTTGCAGAATCATCTGAATATTTTAAAATTGTCCATATTTAAACAAATTATTTGTTTATTCATTTATCAATAAAAATAAAGTTAATTACAATAACTCCCTCTAGTTAAGATATTTAAATCATGATTTCAGTTGTCTGTGATTCAATATATATATATATATTGTAACACTATGGGGAAATAAAGGAATCATATCTGAGTTGATGGTCCCCAGTGCATGATCACCAATGGCCCTCAATTGGGTAGCCATTTGTAATGATAAGAAAATCAGGGTTTAAACCATCAAGGATCTGAAGAATTGTTTGTTTATCCTCAAGTAAAAAAATATGTAAAATTTAATATTAAAGGGATGAGCATGATAGGTCACTCTGACAGATCAGCCCAATTAACTAAAGTATAAGCATAATTAAGTATAAATTCACCAGCATTATAAGTATAAGTCATTCATCATCATGAATGATCAACAATCAAAATAAACCAGTAGTCAATCTGGTAACTGGATTTGAAATAGGTCTACTGTAGACTAGGCTAACTATTTAGCCTTTGTGAACTTGGGGCAATTATTTAAATATAATTTTGGTGCACAAACTTAAGCGCTAATCCATAGAATGTACAACCATAAAAACAATAATGCTGGGATATTAAAACATGCTGATACTAGGGAATAAACTAAAATAAAATGTAGTGTATGAACTTTAAAGAATATATTCTTCATTCCAATCCTGGATGATAATCATCATCATCAACTGGATGCACATACACTATATATATATATTGTAACAGGCACATACATACGTTATATTGTTTTTTATTATTAAACATGAAAAAAATAAAAGTTCGCAAATAATTTTTTTTTTTTTTTAAGAATTAAAAATTGAAAATTAAAATTCTATACTAAACTCATATATATATAAAATCGCACAGATGAAAAAAATTATTAAAATAAAACTTTATTAAAAATAGAAAAGGTATTTTAAAAGCAAAAACTTAAAAAGATTTAATTGAAGATAAAAATATATCTTCAAGAATGTAGATAAATTAATTAATCTTTTGTAAAATGGAAATGATTATTTTAATTAGTAAGCTAGCCCTAGGGCATTTCAAATGTATAAGCAATGGTCAGATAGGAGAGGAAAAACAATAGGAACAGAATGGCCAATGAAAGAAATCCATCGGGGAAATCGGACCTCAACGGAAGGATCATCATCATCGATGACATAATGTCAATTGAATCCTTAAAATTAATATAAAAGGAAAAGTTTGGAAATTATTAGTTAGTTATTATGAGAGGACAGATATGTGTTAATTTGGAGTTGGAGGTGAAGGGATTGAAAGACGCACTTTCAATTCCTTCAGTTGTTATAAAAAAAAGAAAATGAAACATCGCTTTTTTTGTATTGAGGACCATAGGATCATCGGGGGATTTAACGCTGGATTTCAAATGGCAAGCAACTGTAAAGGATGAACATTTCTAAAACCATAAGCACGTTACGAACTTAAATGAATATTAATTTGAAAACACTAAGAACTCTAAAATATAAACTTTCCCAGTATTTAATTTATAGAAATAGAATCCTATCTGACCAAACTAAATTATTTATTAATTAGTTATAATTTTATTTGATGTATTTCTTTTGTAAAATCATTTCCATTTATTTTTTTTTGTTCTTTTAAGTTTTTATTATGATTTTTGTTTTTCGTTAAATTAATATATATAAATGTTAAACTTAAGTCGGGCGTGAATGGCTATATAGATTTGTAAAGTTATATTAGGGGAGGGTAATCTTAGGTTATTTGGTTCGTAGTTAAATTAGATCAATGGATTGGATATATTGGTGTAATTAGTAGATGTAGTATGAGATTCGCTATGGGCAGAATCACTTATATACTGCACACTTCTTTTTTGGCCTATGGAATGCGATTCGTAAGTCGGCAAAATGACCGCAGTCCTTTCCTATGGAGTTGTTTTTTTTTATATTGCTCTTCTTGTCAGATAGATGTAGTATTCCTATCTGATGAGAGGCAATTTCTTCTCTTAACCTTTTGTGCTGCTGTATTTCGTATTACATTGAATGCATCGATGTATCAGATGAATTGACGTTGGTTTGACTGTGAACTTTTGGCCTAAGGTTAAATAAGGATAGAATATTTTCTTTCAAATGCAAATCTATGTAGTCTATTCATACTCAACACTCTAAATAAAAATGCATTAAATTTAAGTTGGGTATGGACGTTGCATGGATTTGTTATCGGTTAATTATGTTTTTGGTTTTCATATTTGATCAAAATATATAGACATTCGGTAAATAATGATATCTTACAGTGAGTATCTAAAATGTATTTATTCGGATGTCTTTTAAGTTATTGGTGTCAATGCAGTATCTTATGATGAATACCATTGGGTTTCTTGTATTCCCTATGCAATTGACGGTATCAATGACTTTGTATTTTGATCATTTATGTTTATTTTGGAATGTGTTTGACCGTGTAATCTATGTAACCAATCTATACTCAACATTTATAAAACAAACTTTTATAAATCCATCTGTGCGAACTTATAATCTTATAAAAATTAAAATGTAATAGTATAAAAATTAAAATGTAAATTAAAATCTAAAAATAAAAGTTAAAAATAATGTTAAATGTTAAAGTAAACATACTAAAATAATAATGTTAAATTTTAATATATATGTGCGTAAATAAATGTTTGTGTGTATAATTACTGGCAGTGGCTTATTTTATTCTTTTTTATATATCCTTAGATAAGAATTTTTTATAAAAAATAAATCTCTGCTGTTCCACTGAGCTAGTGACAATGGGCTAACGACCGGAATCAACCAATATAATTTTTTTTTACTTATGTATCTGCCTACTTTATAAATTTTTGCAAATGCCTAGATGGTGCTCTTGTAGTGCAGATTACGTTAAGTCTCCCTAATCTCCGGATCGTTATAATATATGTATATCCTTTATCCCATATAGCTGTTATGCATAAACCTAACTCAGGAAGCAAGAATTCTATAATTTATTTCTATGAGAAAGAATGAAATAAATAAATTAGCTTATTATAAATAATCTTAAGTAAATCATGGCCTTCCACTACTTATAAATAGCTAGTTTTATTGAGATCATCAAAAAAACTAAATTCTAGAATATAAGCTGTCATGATATAAGGTCACACACTGCACTTCATGTAACAGGAATTGGATAGAATAAAAAAATTAAGACTAATATATATATATATTTAAAACAATTATTTAGTATCTAATTAACAACAACCAAAAAAATGGCATGATAGTATGACATTTCAAACACTCATTTCACCCAAAAATAATAATTTTTACAAAAATTATATTAACCAACCAATTAATTTTTATTCATGGATTAGCTTTAAATTCATTAGATTTTTTTTAAAAATAACTAAGAGTTTGTTAAACATTTTCAAAATCAAAGATAACAATCTTTGATTCTACCCAGAGGGCAAATTGAGAGAAAAATATTAGATTTACAGCAGATTGTATTTATATTTAAAAGCTATTTTACCATTTGTAAGAGAAAATTGACTAGGTTTTACAAAAAAAAATGTTTTACAATTTGAAACATCTTAACTTAATGGAATTATTTAACATTGTCAATTCTTATACAAAAAAAAACATTTACATTTATGAAATAAAAACGTCTCACAGATCAAAGTTCCAATATAAACTTTAGTTCCAATACAAACTATTACACTTGATTGTAACTTGTAAATCATATTAAATTTGTTAAATAAATTTCTTTTTAGAAAAAAAAACATGTTCTATTAATAAAAATACAGTGAACACACCAAAAAAATACTAATATCTGTAACCATGGCTTTAGTATTTAGTGAATTCTTTTCTCATGTGTCATAGCATCAGCTTGGAAGCAACCACTAACCCAGTACAACTGCTCATAAAGCAGCTGTCACTGACCTCTCAACCACCAATGCTTGACTATTGAATCCTTTTCAGTTGCCATTTCTAATTTTCTTTTCAATTGAATGTTTTGTTGAAGGCCTCTTAGGTATAGGGCATGGTTAAGGGTTTTTTTCCTGATCTATAGCAATTCCAAGTAAACAAAAAGTAGCAAATTTTGTCTATTGGTGAGACTGACAGACAGAAACTCATGCTTTTGATTGAAGGCAAGATTTCAGACTACTTTAGGAGTTACCTTCTCTACATTTTTATTCCAGTGAAGGTAGATTACATAGAGGAAGATGCTGCCTAGCTTTTAGTTCAATCTAGAACATGGTTTTCATCATATAAACCATTTTAGCACTAAGTTTATAGTATGCTAAAAACTTCTGCTATTTTATTCAATAGCTTGATAAAGATTCCTGCTGCATTATCCTACAGCTTGGTAAAGACTTCTGTTTCTTCTTCAGTAGCTGGGTTAAAACTTCACAGCTTCCTCTTCAACAGCTAAGTTATGAATACTTCTGCTATCTTTTTAGCAGGATTAATATTTTTGACTGCTTTCACTTCAACACTTAAGTTAGGAATAAGTTCTCCAGACACTTGGCTACAGTCACTTATTTATACCCCCACATATATTTTTTTCTAGAACAATCTTGCCCACATATTAATTACAATGTCTCTTACATGATAATTTTCATGATAATCAATTAGATAAAATTTCATAAATACAATTGTTCAGACAATTCCCTTCTTAATCATAGATATTGAAAACAAATCACAAACTTAAATTAATATTATAAAATTCTTGACATTCCTTTATAATTAAAAACTATTTTTTCTTGCAAAAAAGAAAAAGAAAATAAACAGTTAATTGCACTGATTTGATTTTTCTTTTTCATTAAAGTGAGTAAAGAAAAAAACAACTCTGATTAATTAAAAATAAGTATCTTTTAAAGGTTTATTTAGCAGGACATTCACTATATTATTTAAGTATAACTAATACCATTTATTTTAGCCATACAGCATAAAATTATTCTGCTTTCTTGTTACAATTATAACATTTAAAACAGTTTTAAAATATTTTTTAACTTATTATGTATTTATTTTAATACGTGTTAACTCTATTTAGATATTATTATTACAATTATAATACCTATACTTCTCCTAATTGAAAATTTTTAAAGAAATTGTTTTTTTCAACATATCTGACCTTAACAAAAGGGTATAATGTATGTACTATATTAAATATTTTCATGAATTTATGATGTAAGTAAAATAAACATGGAATTATTTTCATGCTGTTATTACATGGGAATAACTCCATATTTTATTTTATTTACATTGTGTATATATTCATACATACACTGAAGTAAGGTTTTCATTGGTAAAAGATGCAACATAATTGATTTTAATTTTGGGCTATGTAAAATGTTAAAAAAATTCTGAAGTTTTAGGAAAATAATATTTGTCATTAACAAGATAGAGATTATTCTATTATGGCCACTGCATAGGTAAAGACAACTGCAGTGTTAATATTCTACCCAATTAAAGGCAAAAATTATTTTTTCTCAAACCTCAATATCCTTTTACAGATGAGCTCAAGATTTAAAATGGTTTACAATATATACATATTTACAAATAGAAAACAATATAATAAAAGAATATGAATATATATGTATAAAATCTTCGTTTTAACACACACACACATATATATATAACGAAACTTAAATGCATTTATGTTTTAATTAAATAAATGTACATGTTTGAGAAGTGAATATTCTTTTCATATTTGTATGTCTAATATTTGATTTTCAAACAATTAAATAACATTAATAAAAATATAGTGTAAATCCTGAAATATTTACCTTGTTGAGTTAATTTTGTATATAAATAAATGGTAAAATGACTTTAAATAGCTCTCTGTATAATGAAGACTTTTCCTGCTGTCTTAGAGAAAACATAAAGAAAATAATATTCACAATGTTAGTGAACAAGTTGAATGATGAGGATTCTGATTTTTTTAATCTTGTTTTATTCTCTCTTTTAATAATATCTAGATAGTCATTTAGAATCAGTAATTGATTGGCTAGTTGGAATGGCTATAGACTAGTTTGCTTAAAAGAAAAATTCAAATCTTATTTGGATATCTTCAACTATTTGGAATTTTTTCTCAGTAGCAGAGCAGGCAAATGTATAATCCTTATGCCATGAGTCTCTTATTGTAAATAATAGTTATATGAAAGGGGAGGGATTTAAAAATTTATATATTATTTTAATAGTTTGTATATTTTTATTAATTTGTATGTTATATTCGGGAGGGCAATAAAACATTATTTAAAGAAACCTTTATACATTAAAAATATTTTTATTATTGTATATTCTTTTTTTAGTTTTATTTATTAATTATATATATATACAATTGTATTATTATCCAAGAATTTGTCTATTTAAACGTCTAGTATTATTTAAGATTATTAAAGTTCACATCCAAAAGCTATTTCTCGATAATATACTACAACCAAGTCCTTATTACCCTTGATCATAAATAGCACCATTTTTGCTACTGTTTCAACAAATTATTGTAGTATCTCTTAAAATTTCAATGAGTCCTGATAAAATAATTTTAAAGCTACATATATATATATATTAGTAAGATACATGATAAGTGTTGATTTAATTAATTACGGATATATTTGGGTATATGAAATATATAAGTAAAAATATGCATATTGATAGATTATTGATTTTAATATTCATCTAAAATAATTTTAATCTTTAATTTATTTACATCTTTATTTTCATTATGATTAAATTAAATGCTTTTAAAAGTCATTTTACTTTTATAATAATATTTCCTTAGCAAATATTAAAATGAAAAATTGTAAAATCTAGATTAAGTTATTTACAAATAGTTTTGTTAATATTATGATTTGTTTTGTTATGTTTTATTTTAGAAAAAAAAAATTATCTAAAGAGGGGTGAATCAATATTGATTAAAGATGGAAAATGTCACTTACATTAAAAGAAAAACAAGTTTAAATTTACATATGTATAAAAAGAATGAATGAGTTTATTTTACTCATGCATATTCTATAAATATTTAATGTAAATATACGTTTTTGGAGGTACACCTACTTTTTTTTAGAAATGATTTGTTTCAGTATCCCACCAAAATAATATGGATTGTATTTATATTGCAATTTATTAGTAAAATGTATTACATTGTATATACTGTACAATTTATATATATTTGTTATTAAAACAGGCAAAACTCACTATACGTATTGCCACTCATTGCAAGTTAGAGTAATCAATGGATGCCAGAAGGCTTGTGCATAAAATCCCCATCTAGTGCCTACTCAGTATCCCCGGACTAGTTTCTGGCTTGTGGCCTTCGTCATTGAGGAGCCTTGGATTTGAAAGCACTGTACCTAGATCTTAGGATCCTATGCAACCCTCCAGCATCCACCTTTTATCTCTACTTAACTACAAAACTATGAGTCTTAAATTGAAAACACCTTAATATTTTAATAACAGTTATAAGCAAGCATAAGAAATGGTGATCATGTTATTTTTATATATGTTAACTGAATTAATACTCGATTAATATAGAATCATAATTTTGTTGTGATAAATGCAAAACGTGTGTAATGATATCTAGATACTTTAAGTTTTGTAATTTATTAAGAAAATTTATTATATTGTATACATCTGTGCAATATATTTATGTGTATGTTAGCTGATATCATTCGATTAATACGATCGATCGCAATTCTGCTGTGATAAATACAAAACATGAATAATGAAATCTAGATATTCTTAGTACTGCATTTTTAAATTAGAAATATAGCATATGATAAATCATACATTTTAATTAAAGCACATCGCATACGTGTATGCAGGAAGGTAGTAAATAAAAAATATTCATATTTTCAAGAGGTTTTTTTTTTTTTTTGAAATTAAGAAGCTGCAAGAAATGAGGAACATTTTAAAATGATTCATTACATAACCAGTGATCTTTACAAGATATTGGGATAAATTGTAATAAAATGGCGGCAATTTAAGTTTAGTAGTCATTTTAATAGTAGTGATTTTTTGCAAATTATATAAAGCTTATTCCAAATGTGGCAGAAAATTGTTAAATAGAATTATTATTGCTGTTGTTTAATTTATTGTGTGTCATTTGGACTCTTGACATTGAGTCTAAGGTCTGCCATAGCTGGCATTACAAGATGAACCAAAACATGTCAGCAAAGAACAAAACAGTTCATTAATCTAAACCTGAAGGCCCCCGGATTAAATTCATATAGACCATGCAGGCCCATGGAAGGGCAAATTATTACTAATAGTAATTGACTCTTATGCATGGAAGTAGTGGAAGTTCCATCACTCCACAGCAACTATATGGCTTACCTAAAACTATAGTTTCAGATAATTGCACAATATATACATCAACAGACTCAACAGAATTTTAAAAAAATCTGTGCTAATAATAACATTGAACTAGTGATCAGCCCACCATTCCACCCTGAGAGCAATGGTCAGGCTGAGAAACTAGTTCAAGAGAAAAAATCAATGGATACAGGAAGTTGGAACACCTGTATTGCCAGAATGATGTTAGCAGAGCACTCCACACCATACACAGTCACTGGAAGACTACCAGTAGAACTACTATTCAATAAAGGTCTGAGAATCAATCTATCAGTTCTCAGGTCTAGTTCTATTAATAGAAAAAAAGAAAATAATAATTTGAAAGTGCAAATAGGCACCCATATCCTATATTGAATGTATAATGGAACCATTAAATGGATTCCAGCATTGCTGATTGAACTTAAAGGGTTTCAAACAGTAGTGGTTGAAATCGCTGGACAACAACATCGCCACAGAAACCAAATTAGATATATCATCAGCCAGCTGTAATGAACCTCCAGTTCCAAGAACTCCAAATGATGACAACAGTGGACCTATTGAGAACATTGCCAAGCCAGAAAAAGCAACAAAGCAAAAAAATCTTCCAACCCACCTGCATGACTATGTTTTTCAGGGATAACTTTATTCAAAAGGAAGGAATGCCATATCTTCTTACCTTGCCTTCAAATAATGGACTGATCAAGATTTCTTTCTTATCATGATCAGATTGAGCATTCATTGCCGGTAACCAATGGGTATGTGTAAAGAAAACATTCAGTCAATGGCAAGAACAGGCCAATAGGCAATGTTGCTCACTGAATCCAAATGTTTCCATTAAGGTTGGGGATCTGGCAATAAATAGCCAGCCTTTTTGAAGGTAAGGAAAGGAATGACTTTCAAACCTGAAAGACAGTATGTGTTTTCCAGAGAACTACAGTTAAACCTGAATAACAGTAGCTTAGTTTTCCATATACAGTTCAAGGAAACTTCTGCTAACCTGAATAGCAGTTATCATTCTCCAGACTATAACTATTTAAGCTAATGGTTAATGCAGTGAAACAAGTTCATGTTTCAGACCGGAAGCTGCCACAATCAAAGCCAACTCGAGGCAAGCTGTAAATACTGAAGGGTCGCCATACTTACTTATAAGACAGGCTGTCAAGTACAAATAGAAGTGAGTAGATGAATCTATAAGGGCTTATATAGTTCCTTCTTAGACTTACTAGACAGTAGCAGGTGGAATATAGCCATCATTACTTAAACCAGTAAATATTGTAAATACCTATGTATATATATTCTGTAATAAAATTTATGTCTACTCATTTGTGTTTGTATATGTAATCCATATTAAACACAATATTTTGAATATAAATATATCAGTTAATGTAATTTTTTTATTAAGCTCAATAGTTGATGTTTTTGTTTTAAAGATAAAAATTAACAAGTAGAAATATGGATTTAGAAGTAATTGAAAAATATTTAGAAATAGTCATAATCAAAATTGAAGTAAGTCAGGTTATATCAGGGGTCCCCAACCTTTTTGCACTTAAGAGCACATTCTATAATACCCGCCAGGTGGTGGGCACCATTTATTTTTTCAATGTAAATTTATAGTTGGATATTGTTAATAATACACATAATGTACAAAAAAATATTTATTTCAAAAATAAAATTTTAACATATAATTAACGTTTATATTTTTATGCTGTATTGCCCTACAATTTGATTACAATATAATACAATAATTTATAAGAAATTTTAAAAATTAAATTTATTTGTAGCAGATAAATAATTTTTTATCGTGTTCAGATAGCGGCGGGCACACATAAAATGGTCTGCGGGCACCATGGTGCCCGCGGGCATATGGTTGGGGACCCCTGGGTTATATGATTTGTTATAAATTAAACTATTTTCAAATCTTTTAAGTTATATAATTGCTTACTTGACTAGAAATTGGGAATACTTGAAACCAATTTTTATTCTAAGCAATCTGTGTGATCTAAATGAGTCTTTATGATATAAATCAGCAATATTTCCTAACCTCTAATTCTAATAGGAAATAATAATAATCGCTTGTCTTTACTTATTTGAAACTACAAATCAGCTGTTGTTCAATAACTATATATTATTGAAATGCAAATTTAAATGTTAAGGATAAGGAGTTTATATGTATATGGTAATCACTACTTAAGCTTACACTAGATGGCATTTAGAATAGAGAACTTCTCTTATCATATGTTTACATTTTATGGTTTACTTAAGTTAATCATTCTTATCTAAGTAATTTTTCAAATATATCAACTTAGGGCTTTTATTTATTACTGTCAAAAAGAGACCAGTTTTAAATTAGCCTAAATTATTAGTAAAAAATTTAAAGACTTGATTCATAACAACAATTTTCGTATTATCTCTATGCATTCTTGATTAACAAACAAATAAATCTTTTCAAGATATTAAATTTTAATTTTAAAAAATTTAAATCTAATTTAATATCTTACTAGGTTACAAATATATGAGGTCATGGCAGCAATTTTATTTGTCCTAAATGTCATGAGTTTGCAGCTCTTGTGTTCAAATTCAATTTTGATGAACATTTCAATTAGATACCTGCAGGCACTCAGAACAATCAATTTTTCTTTTATAATTATTTGAATTGATTTTTGATTTGACTAATGGAATCAATAAGAGTTTTTATTTTAAATTACACAAATGTTTATATAGATCAAAAGTCAAACTAGTTATATTTAAAGGTTTCTCTTCCTTGGAAATTAAAATAATAACATTTAAAAAGTTTTGTATAAAACATACACTAATTTTTTTACTATGATGTTTATGGTATTCGTACTGGGTGCTTATTTTTTAAGGATTTAACTAAAATCGCATTTCATTAGCAACATGAGCCATTCCCAAATGTATATGATTGTACCAACTTTACAAGAAAACAAAAAAGATAGAGATCCAAAAAATATAGGACATGCTGATTTATTGTTTTGTTATTGGTTGTTTTGCAAGTGCTGCTTTTTAACTTCTTCTGCACCAATTCTTTTTTGTAGGAAAACCAGCATCTAGCTCTCCATGATATTTTATCTTCAGTTATATTTTCTCTTGCTCTTCTTTGTAATATTTTTGAGATAATCATTATAATGTAAATGAGGTCTGCCTCTCCCATGAAAACCATGCACATATTCACTATAAAATATTTTTTTGGAAATCTTATATTGTTCATTTGCTTCATATGTTCAATCCAATGATGTGATTTTTCCAACAATATTCTCTATATTATCAAATTCAGCAAATTGAAGAATCTATTGATTAATCTTATGAACCTTCTAGCATTCTATTTGATAGAAGCATGTATTTTTTATCATATGTACACTTAAACATTTTATAATTTGCTTATATAGGACACTCATTTCATATTTTTATAAAAAAAAGATCCAAATGTTTTAAGATTCAGTTATAATTAGCATTATTAGTAAATGCAAGAGATCATATTAATGATATTAAAATTAAAAAATAGTAATGAACTACTTTAAAATAATTTGAGATTTACTTGTCTCTTAATAAAATAAAATAATATATTACACAGTGAATACTTATTTGAGAATTTTTGACAAATATAATCCTTGAGTATTGTTTAAGTAAATTACTTCTAAACTATGTTTATGTTTGCATACTTTTTTTTAAATTAAAGCACTTTAAAATCTTGGATTGAGATACCAAAGTTAAAGATATTTGTGTATTTTTCTATTATTAATTGATTCCAATAAACAAGGTATAATTAGTGCTGTTGTGGATATGTTTTAGGCAGTTAGAATTTGCATAGTTATGGCATTTATAGTGTTTAATGTGGTTTGTAGCACAATGGTTAAATCTTAATAAAGTGAAGAGTTCCATCATTCTATGGTGTGGGTCTAAACTTAAGATACTAGAATAAATTCCGTTAAAGGACTGAAAATAAAAGAAAATTAACAATAATAATGATTTTATTAATACTTGGTCAGAGTATCCCATTGTCTAGTTTTCTATTCACCATTAATATACAGTACAATAAAACTGTCTTTCCCTTTTCATAGATTGACATGTATAAATCTATATTTTTTATCTAATTAAAAAAAATTAATTTAACTAATAACAAGTTTATTTCTCAAAACTATTAATACAGCATTTAGTAGCTTTGTTAAAATATGAAGATTAAAGTAACATTTTTTATTATTATTATTGATTTATTTATTTCTTTTTGGAATTCATCGTCATTTTCACCCAGTATCCGAAAAATAATGCAGTATTTATTTATTAAATGAATATATATATATTATTGATTAAAAAACTTTTTTTTTTTTTACAATTTGTACATGCGTTGAATTTAATTTGCAATACTGGAACTAATATTATTTTTAGTCTGCAAGGCACTGGAGTTTTAACAAAAACAAAAAAATTCTTTTTTGATGTCATGTTTATGACGATGTAAAAATAAGGCTTTTTATTAAATGAATTAGTGTAATCACATTTCTATTCTTTAATTACATATGTAGCAATTCTAATTCGTTTTTTCTCTTTTTTTTTTCCTTTTATTATTATTCTTTCTCATATTTTTATTTGTTTGTTTGTTTATTTTATAGCTAGAATGGTCTACTTATTTGTGAGTGTCTATTAATGGTGATGAATGTAGTATTCAATGAACATTTTTAAATTTACAAATGATTTTCATTTATTAAAATTTATATATAGTGTATTTCTTATTATATTTTTAATTACAGTATATTATTTAATATTACAATATAATAAAATAAATATCTGTTTTCTAACTTTATTTCTACATTGACAAGCTCTCATGAAATTGTGGCAATTTTCACCGAATTTTACAATCAATTGATTATGATCTTGAGAATTCATGAGTAATAACTTTCTGAATATCAACTACATACTATTAGCTGTAACCATTGCTTTGCTCACATTACTATAATAAAAGAATATAACATAATATGTAGTTGTGAGTTTGTATGCAAGAAATAATAATACATGAGTAATCAATAGCAGTATTGCAAAAAAATATAACTTTCACTACAGCTTATTTATTTATATACATGAAATAATACATGAGTAATCAAAAGCAGAATTGCAAAAAATATAACTTTATGATTAGTTAGTTATATTATTGAATTTGATAAACTTTTAGAATTTTAGTTTAAATATATTTTTCATGTGATTTTAATGTCATGATATTATGTTTGTGCTCCATTTGCAAATGAGAAATTAAATACATAGTACAAATGAAATTTAATTCATTTTAAATATATTTATGAAATCAAATTTTATCTCACTTTATCAAAAAATATAATTCTCTCCATTTCTTAGTATGTATTTCAATATGCAGACGCAATATACTTTGTACCTGTTCAAAAAAAATTTCAATGGCAATAATCAGTGTTTCCCCCTTTTGCGTTTTTATGAAGGTAGTCGAAAATGATTATGATTTTGATGTATTTTTATATTGCAAATTATCAAAGTTTTTAAAATAATTATCTATATAATTCTCCAAAAAATAAAGAAAATTATGCAAGATTTATCAAGAATTGGTGCAATAGTTATTAAGTAACAAACAAACTTTCACATTTATATAGGAATAAGGATAATGTATATGTGTGCGTGAGTTCATGTAAGCATGAAAAAAATATATTACTTAAAAATTTATAATATGATTACTATCATTCATGTATTGAGAGTATTTATGAAAAAAAGCAAATGATAGTGAAAAGAGTGCCAGTGTGTATTAAAAATTCATTACAGGCTGTGAGTATTTTAACTACCTTTAAAGATTTAAAGGATTTCAGTTAATGTATTTAATAGATTTAAATTATATATATATACACACACACGCTATAATGCAAAGTCACAAATGAAAAGAAGTGCAAGATAAGATTTATATATATATATTTTGATTAAACAGGTGAAACATTAGAAAATTAAAAGAATATTTAAGTGAACATTGATTAAATTAAGTAATATTTCAAAACTACAAGATTTTCAATGAAATGAATGGCTGAGATGGAGTGGTTTGAAGCCTGTCCATTAAAGTATGAAGATGAGCTATATTAATATAAGCTGAGCTTTGATTGTATGTGTGGAGATGATAATCTGGACCAACTGACTATTGCTGATTTAGCACGAAATACGATTTTATTGGTGATTATTATTTACCTTTTCGACATGTGTGTGATCAAATGTATCAGTGGTATGAAATAGCATGGATGATTGAGGGTCGTGTGAAAGTCTGACTTCAAACCCCTATATATTACATATATAAGTATAGTATGAAAAAGCCTGTACTGTAGAAAGAAACGAAGATATTATTTTATAACTTTTGGTGGTGAATGGCCAAAAAAAATATTTAAAAGGAATTTGCTGAAAGAAAAACTGATGTTTATTCATTTTAATAAAAGTCTGAAAGAAATTATTAATAGATGAAATAGAAGTGTATTCATATATATACACTTTTCACAATATCGAATTTACTTATTTATAATTCAAAAAAAAAAATCCTGGAGCGATTAGAACTCTTTAAAGAGATTGTGTTTCCGAAAAATGTTAAAAAATTAAATGAACTAATAAAATAATTATGGAGATAATCAGAAAATAAATTAATACAAATGATAGTATTTCAAACTGGCTTAATATTAGCATATTTATACAGAATATAAATACATTATCTCTTATTAGAGGATGCATAAGACAGCAATTTGAAGAGGACAAAGAGAATAAAGTAACTTTAGAGATGATTCGCAATTTTAGAAATTGCAAAAAGTGATCTTACTTGCTACCAATCTCTTGAATGCATTAAGAAGAATCTTGAATCCAAGATATAATGGTTAGTCAAAAACAATGGCAGATTACTATTAATTCTCTAGCTGATATACAATTTATTTTTATGGAAATCTATCATCAGTTTCTTCAAAATTACAATAGATTTGTGTGGTTTCTAATGTATGTGAAATAAATCATTAGAGTAAGCTCATAGAGAGTTTCAGGTTTTTTATTTTTTAAGTATTAATGGGTGCCTTAAAAACTAGGTCTTCCACTCATGGGTATGAAACTTGGCCCTTATAACCAATGCAATTACAACACAATTACTCAAAGGATCATAGAGCATTGTTTATTGGACATCACAAAGCCAAAAGTGATTGATGGAAGAAAATAGAGTTGCTATGATTCTGGTCAAGTATTAAAGAATCTGGTCATTGATTTTTACATTAATTTCTGAAAAGTAAAAGCTATCTACAAACATCTACACTTAAAATACTAATGGAAACTAGAAAGAAGTATGTTGATTTGATTTGAAAAGATTTATCAACCATATGACTATTTCTGGGTATCATCCTGAAATGGATGTGCATGATCAATATATATAATGAAGGAAATTAGTTTAAATTTAAAAAATAAAATGATAGATCTGACTTGAGAAGCAGATTTTAAAAACTTGCCAGGACTAAATATCTTGACCAAAATTCATTTTCATTTAAATGCCCTATCTTTTTGTCTGTATATGGAATCTTCATTAATTATAAAGAAGGTTGCTTTAATGTCACTTACTTTTCTGACAACTGCCCTGGTGAATGAAAGATGTTAGATATTTTGTTCTATTATATCTGCAATTTTAACCTAATACAATATATTCAGATCACTTTTTTCAGAGAATTGGCTGTCATTTTTCTTTTCATTGAAAATAATGGGGGGGGGGGGGGGGAATTGAGGTTTTAATTGACCTCATGTCTATTTTCTAATAGAATATGTCTCACATATTTTCAGTCGTGTTTATTGAATCACTAAAGCAGATTATTTTCTTTTATTTGTTTGTTTGTTACAACTTTATACTTTATGGACAGTTAGTCAAATAAAATAATTGTATTAAAGTTGTATTTTAATCGTATTATAATTTCTTGAATATAGCTAATGATATGCCTTTTCACCCAGTTGAAGATGTTAGTGAAATTTGAGTGTCACCTTGCAGGTACCAATTTATGTTTTTCTATTATGTGACTGATTCTTTCAAAAAGTATCACATTTCAATGTTATCTAAATGTTCTACCATATTTATAATAAATGCAATAAGTTTACAGAAAAATAAATTTTACCCACCCATCCCTCCCATTGATAAACCATGGCTTTTTCTGCCATACATACCTATTTTAACAATAACCTTTAGTAAAACATTCTCTTTAACTTATCACCTTGCTTTGATTAATAGACTACTGAATAACTTCAATGATAGGCTTGAATCTGAACTTACTCCTAGCACCGTTTACAAAATGAAATGGCCCCAAACTGGGTCAATCAATCTATTATGGGGAATCCTGAGCATCCTTGTCTACTCACCTTTCCCAGCTCCAATACTTATACAAAAGAGCCTCAGATAAGCCAGAACATAGCTCTGTATTCTTTGAGCACCAAAAGGTGATCATTTATCAATTTATTCCTTCTATGCAACAATTCTATATATTGCAATGATTCAAAGAGAAAAATAAGGGAGGTTATGCTACTATCAACCATAGAGACTCATCCTTCTCTCTCTCCAAAAAATGGATGCTCTAATTTAAATATTTAACATTGAATTTGAATAAATTTAAATCTCTTCAAATATATACCATTACACTCATCTCTCCATTATTATTCTATTTCACCTTGCTATGAATATGAGAACACTATAACTTCTTGAAAAATGCTAAGCCATATTTAATTTATAGAAATAACAAGCTTCTCTATAGGTACTTATAGCACTTATTACATTTATTATATTCCATAGTTAACATCATTTACATATTTATAATAATAATAATTAATACTCAGTTTGATGCAGTGATAGAATGGCAGAATGTGGAGCTCAAAGTCCATACATCATGCCCTAGCTCTGCTTAAACTTCTTATGAACTTTCAGGCAATATAATATTTGATTATTATTATCATCGTCTTCAGCGAAATTTTGTTATCTTTGTACGTAATAAATTGGATATCTATTGATGAAGCGAAACGTAATTGTTGAATGTAGATATTATTTTAACCCAATTCAATTTTTATGTGATACTCTATAGTCAAGATTGGAGATCTCATTAGCATTCAAATGTAAATGTTTCAATGAGTACTTAATGGGATGCTATTTTATCTTTGGATCATGGCTAGTAGTAATACAAGAATTAGGCAGCTAAAGACTTATATAACAATGCTAAGGAGAATTCATTGCATATGCCAGTTTTCTTTGATTGTGAAAACAAATATGGAAATAAAGCAAGTGTGATTCATTGCTAACAATGATAATAATGTTATTAACAAAAAATCAAAAATTATCTCATTACATGTTAAATTTGAATACTGAGAAGACAATTTTTATAAAATATTTTATTTATCTGATAGTAATTAAATCATGATTGTGAAGCAGTCATGGAAAATGCATTTGGCTAAAATAATTTAAACATTTAACAATTAATTTTTATTTCAAAACAGTATCTATCTATTTTTGCATTATTTCTTACATATGTGAATAATAAGTTAAAGCAGTAAGTACTTCATATTTTATGCGATACTTTTTTTTTATTATTCAAGATATTTGTTTGTTATTTTAAAATTTAGTTTGTTTTTTAAATACTTTATTTCGGAGTTCTAATAATTATATGGGTTGAAATAAACCTTTAACCTTTAATGCGTATCTTTGTTATATTAATGATAAAAAATATTTTTTTTAAAAAAAAAAAAAATATTTTATTAAGAATATATATATAAATTAAATTCTATTTTATCATTTTGTGATTATAAATAATGCTTATTACTTATTTATTAAAGTTATTTATAGTAAGAATATTGATCGTTTTATCAATGCATAGCCATTTTTTTGTTTATGTAAAACGTCTATTTAAAAAAAAAAAATCAATATTAGTAAATCAATAAATTTAAGCTAATAATAGAAATAGTATTGTGATTGTCAGTATTTGTAGGTAACCTATTTTGTACTGACCTTTTTAAATTAACAATAAAGCAAAAATAAATGAGCAAATAATGTATATATATATATCGTAGGGAATCTTTTTTGATATAGCTTGAAAATCAAGCTTACCTAAAAGTTTAATTATTTACACTTATTATATATTTAAATTTTTGATATAGTAAAGATATCAGTTTTTTTGAGAGTTTTAAGATCTGATTAATCTTTATAAATATTTGGGAGATTGTATTAAATGATGATGGAAGTAATTATAACATAAAATTATAGAGGGAATCGTCATTGGTAAATGAGTAGATTATTTTGTAGTCCATTGAAACATATTTAAGAAAGAAGCTAGTTAAATGTTTTGTTTGGTATATGTTTCTTTTGATATGTGGTTGCAGAGAGACAGTTGGGGGGGGGGGGTGAAAAAAAGATTGGATGCTTAACAGATGTGGATTTGGGGGACAATGAACAGATAAGTTTGAAATATAAGACCATGAAGGTAGAAACGTTAAAAAGAATTAAAAAAATATTTATTGGGAAGAAAAAGGAGATGGGTTAGACTTATGCACCAAGGCAAGAGAATAATTATAATAACAAATCACTTAATTCTTTCTTTATACAATAAATACTGATAAAACAAAAACAACTCTTTACTTTAGTGTCATCTATAGTGAGTTTAAGTAATCAGTAATTATCAAATAATAATGCATTTAATACTCCAATCCCCAATCCAGTTTTTTTTTTTTTGCCTTTATCAGTTTGAAGCTTGGAATTCAAAAGAATATGTGATCTTTGCTCAAGTCATCTAATGAGTAAGTTTGGAACTGTATTTCTGTAAGATAGAAATTGCAGCCAGCAAAGATTGTATGATTGGGCAGCACTGTTTAAGAATCCCCCTGCTTACCATGGAAGTGGAAGGGTTTAGAAACTGGTCAAAAAATGGCCTGTCTTACAAAATTAAACTGAATAGTTATGCTTTGCAGATTATTTCAGTTAACAGAAAATTAAGAATAGAAAAATAATATCAGTAGTAGTTACAAAGCAGGATAGTAGGTGTTACTAAATATAAGTATTATAAATCTTTTTTTTTTTCTAAATATAGATATATGGAATATGCAAACTTTACTTGATATGAGCTCTTCCAGATTAGAATGAAGGATCAGACAGATGGATAAAGAGCTTTAAAATTAATATAGTTACTCTTAGTAAAACTCATTTTCCAGAGAAAGAAGTTTAATAGCACCGATGGATAGATGCAAGTTTTTTTGAATAGGCAGAACAGTCAGTGAAATGAGAATATATAATCTTAGATATACTATAAAATCTAATTTACTATCTTACATTGTTGGAATTCCTCATATCAATGAGAGGCAAATGGTGCTAAAAGTCACCTTGTACAATGGTATTAGATTTCATTTTATTAGTATCTAAGCTCCATTTTTAGATTCAGAGATATTCTTTGCTGGATAATAGTATTACAATAATTATTCTTAGAGACTTTAATGCACATGCTGGTACAAAATTATTGGAGATAATGATATTAATGCTGTAAATTTAAATTGCATGTTGTTATTGAATTTGTGCACAACACATGGTTTGACTATTACAAACACTTTGTTTAGGCAGAAAAACTGCTATAAAGGAACGTGAATGCATCCATGCTCAAAATAGTGGCATGTAATAGATTAAATTATAATCAAAATACAAGAGAAGTTCTCATTACACAAGCACTTACAAGTTCAGATTGTTAGACAGATCCTAGATTAGTATGCTCCAGGATTAAAATATTAAATATATATTATTCAAATTATATTTCCAAGAAAATTTATGTTTGTTATTTAGAAGAATCTACTATATATATATATTAATTTTCAACAATTATTAATCACTGAAATTGCTAATTTTGAATATTTAGGATTATACTGAAGTATGAAATTTTCTTAAAGGGTGTGCTATAGATACAAATAAATTTATTTTGGGTTCACTAGAAAGAAGAATCAAGATTGATTGTGTGAAAATGATCTTGTTATTAGTGATTTAATCTAAGAAGGAAACACATGACATTTTCTGTGTAGCAGAATAATAGATTAAAAATGGAACTTCATAAGAAATATAAAGATCTGAAGCCAGAAGTTCGATGACTGACAAAAGAAGGCTTAAAAATAACTGGTGGATTAATATTACAAAGAAGGTTAGACATTCACTAATTGTGGTCGTTCTTGATATATTTTGATGCATTGAAAGCAAAATATGGATCTGAGAAATGGTATCACAACTCTATTAAATCCAGCAATGACACTCTTGTATGATGACAATGATATTTTGAATAGGTGGAAGAAATGTCTTGATCTTCTTTTCAATACTAATACAAGAATTGAGATAATTATTTTTAATAATATATCCATGTTATCTACTCATTAGATTTGGACAAAGATGTCCAACTTTGTAAAATCAAAACAGTTCTTTGTAATTTTAAAAATGGAAAGGCTGTAGATCTGAATTAAATTCCCAGAAAAAAATTAGAATATAATGATGACATCATAGCTTCCAAAATATTGGAAATTTTTTTAGAAATTTCTGAACTTATGAAGTTTTGCCACTCAGTCTAAAGATATTCCAATTTAAAAAAAATAAAAGGAATAGAGAAGATTGCAGTAATTGTCATGGAATATCATTAATATTCATTATAGCAAAGGAACTTTCAAGAATTTTGTTGAGTAAGTTGCTTTTATATACAGATGAATAATTATCAGAGATAATGTGGTTTTAGAGAATCAAAAATCACTATGGACATGGTTTTTGTTTCCATGTAAATGCAAGAAAAATGTCAGGAACAAAGAAATGATATATATATATATATATTGTTTTTGTTGATTTTAGTTAATTGAACAGATTTATAATATTATTTGGAATTAGTTGGTTTTCCACTAAAATTTACTCATATTACACCAATTTCTATATGATAGAATGAGAGGAAGTGTTACTACTATGGGTGGAAAAATCTCAGACATTTGAAATGAAAAGTGGTGTTAACAAGGATTGTATTTGCTCCAACATTGTTTTCATTTTATGATAGTGATTTTTGAAATTATTTATAGATCACCTAATCGAACAGGGATTAAGATATAATACATGTTTGATGTTAGAACTTTTTTCTTTGGATTCTGCATTTATAATATGCTGATGATTGTTCCATTTTTGGACAATTATGTTCTTAATGTTTTGAATGCAATATTTAAAGATTTTGGTTTATTAATTAATGTTTAAAAAACTCTATCAACCAGTGATGGAAGAAAATTCTTCAACAATTTTTAGCTTGGATAGTTATCAACTTGAGAATATAAACCAGTTTAAATATCTTGATAGTTTTTTAAGTAAAAAAAATGAGCTTAGATGTTGAGATTCAACATACACACTCCATTATGCTGCTGTTTCTTATCACAGGGAAATAACTACTGTTACAGAGCTGTTATATAGAAATGAAACTTAGTCATCCTATCAGTGTCATATAAAAGCATTAAAGAAGTTTCATTTAAGGAAGTTCTGTAAAAAAAAAATTAAATACAAGGACAAGATCACAATAACCAATTGTGATGTTTCTCAATTAGCTGGATGTGATACTATTGAATATGATATGGTGAAATCACATCTTCATTGAATTGTCCATCTAAAGCAAATGAACAATAGAAGATTTTGAAAAAGGGTGTTTTATGATGAACTTGAACATGCTTTTTGTGGAAGAGATAGACCCATCTATATAATAAATATGTATTTCAAAAACATGCAATATTAATTTGTTTCCATTGGAAAGATATGGCAAAGAATAAAATACATTGGAGAGATGTAATGAGACATGATCTTGAAATATTTCAGAAAAAAAGGTTTTCTACTGAAGAAATTAAAAGGCAGCATCGTAAAATAGCAAGTAAACAGAAAAATGAATTTAGTATGTTCTATATGTGAACACATTTGTAGTTCTCAGACTGGTTTGTGTAATCGTCACAAAACTTATTTCAAGATTACTTTTCTTTTTGCATGTCTTTTTTTCTGTTTTTTTTATATTGTTGTTGTTGGAGTTGGAATGACCAAATGCTGCTGCTGCTGCTATTATTATTATTATTATTATTACTACTACTACTACTACTACTACTGCTACTGCTACTGCTACTGCATTCCAAATATATAAATTATACTTGTATTCAAATATTACTACACTAATAAAACTTGCATTGAATATAAATGGATTTTTTTGAATAATAAGAGCAGTTTGCAAAATAAAACTATATTATTTTATAATGTAAATAAAATTATTTATTCCAGTATACATTTTTTTAAAAAAAAAAAGATGTCATTCACAAATTTAGTAGTAAAGGAGCATGGGAGGGAGGAGTATTTAAGATATTACAAAAAAAAAAAGTAATTATTTGTAGAAATAAATCACTTTTTGTTTAGGAATAAATAAAACTATAATTTGATATATCTGAATAGATTTTTTTTTCCAAATGAGCCATAAAAATGCACATTATATGTATGTAACAAAGAAGAAAATTTAAAGAACTGCTCACATGACAATGGCAAAAAATCCCAATGACTATGCATAATGTATGGAAACCACTAATCAACTTTGCTCTTAGGAAAAAGTGGAGAAATCAGGAGGAATATCATAGATAAGTATATGAAATTACTACAGACTGTTGCATATAGCAGGATGGCTCAGTTGGTTAGAGCGTTACTTTAAAATTCAAAAATCAAGAATCTAAGGACCCAGATTCGAATCCCCATGCTAGTACTATCACTAGTCAGGCCAGCAACACTTGAAGAAGAGAGACACTAATATCTCTCTAAACATTGTGCATATACTAACCTTTTTGATGTGCTATTACTAACAGTTGAATGTATTTGGAATATTTAAATAAAGTTAAATTTTTCTAAAGACATTCAATACATATATTATTAGATCATGGAAATAGTCCAATATAAAAATACAACTAGAACACCATCATCACAAACCTTCAGGAAAACAATAGTTTTGTTATGTGTATTTTTTATTCGCTACTAATGTCACAATTATTAGCAATAAAAGAAAAATATAAATATGTTTCATTAATCCTCTAGTTTCTTACTTTTCTTTTTCCTTAGTTTTGTTTTCTTTATACGAAGTCTGCTGGGAACAGTCGTAACTGTTATCAAATTAATAAATATATTTTGCTAAAAGTGTAAAAGAGTGGAGGTTTGATGTTTCATTAGCAAATAAACTCATAATTGATGTCCTGAAAGTAATCTCTTATTAGGAGTAAATTACTCTTTCATTGACAACCAATTTCAACCTGATCCCATTTTTAATTAAATGGGGGGGGGGGCTCAATTAAATAAGGAAAATCATTTCATCTAATAATAAATTAATAAATATTATTCTAAAGTCAGCGCATCTGTTATTATTACATATATTTTAAAGGCTGTTTGTATTATATATAGATTACTTTCTTCCAAAGTGGTCCATTCCTATCTTTTACAAAAAAAAAAAAAGTAAAAAAAAAACAATCTGTATTGCTGCGCATTGTTACATTTAAATATTTTAATTATTTCTTTATTCATATATTTTTTGTTACCACTTAAATGATATATAAGTAAAATAGTATTTTGAACAGTCTTCTACGATAGGGCAAAGGGGTCTCTATTATGCCTCTCTCTTAGAACTGTGAAAAAGTCATTAATTGACAATTGAGTGATGAATTTAATGGGTTTTCCATTCTTATATTACCCTTAACCAAAAATGGCTAAATATGCATTAGCAACTAGTAATGGGTGGCTAGATAGGTTAATTGTGGATTAGCTGTTTGTAAAAAAAAAAAAAAAAAAGCTAAATCTGTTTGGGAAAAAATTCCACGTTTTGCTAGTCCATGTTTGAATCTTAGATTATAAATATAGCAGTAAGACCCATCAATCACTATGCTAGGAGACTTTGGTTTTATATATTTATAAATATAAAATCCTATACTTTACATGCGTAGTTAAAAATTCTTAGCTCTAGTTTTTTTTTTAACATTTATAGTTTCATGATTTTAAAATGTGACAGTTAATCACTGTTGAGTGTTGTTTGCTCCAATTTTTAATTTATTTTAAAATATCTCATTACTAACATTGAAAGACACTTTTTATTCTTGTTAGACCTTAATTACTGATGACTGATTTTTTTTTTTTAATGTGATAATGTTATGTCTTGTTTAAAAAAAAATGAACCTCTTATTTAATAATATATAGATAGACACTTATTGGTATGTATGGTTAAAGCTTGTTGTTTCATTGCCTTACTTTGCAATTTATTTTGAATTTTTGATATAAAATAATTTTGTTTTATTTTTTTAAATCAAGAATTTTACATTAATTAAGAAATCAATAAATTGATGATGAAAGAGATGCCAAATAAATTAGAGTGAGAATAGTTAAGATTAAATACATCTAATAATAACAAGAAAATACTATTTGATCATTTGAAGTTAAATCTAAGAAAGAAACTTGTTAAATATTGTACTGTACTATATAGTACAATCAGGTAAAGGAAAGTGAAAAAAGTGTGAGCGGATGTGGGTTTGGAGAAGAATAGAAAATGTAATTTGGAAGAAGCATTGGACTGGATTCATAAAGAAGGTAAAATGGAAGTGTCATTGAAAGTGAACAGAAAAGAAAAAAAAGAGCTTAACAAAGGAATTAATGATAATTTTTAAAAGAGATATGTAATAAATAAGGGATTTAGAGAGTATTCATATGTGATTGTTTTTTTATCAGACCTATTATTTATTCCAATGATTGTTTACTTTTTGTTATATTGTTTGTATATTTATGTGTGTGTATATATATGTGTGTGTATGTTTGGAATTCATTTTATTAATAGCAACGATTATATATATATATATATTGTAGTGCGGGTAAAGTGGAACAAATATATATAATTATTAGACACAGATAAAGAACATATACTTTAGTTGCTCATTTTATTTAATTGCCAACCTTCAGAATATGAAATTATAAAACATCTAGTCGATAAATCAGAATTTGTTCTAATTTGCAATCATTTCTAATTTATGAGTTTCATGCAAATTAAAATATTTATGCAGTGCTTGGCTCATGGTGAATTTCCTTATTGCTATTATACTAATTTTTATGACAAATACACTGGAATACAAATCGTGAACAAATGTTGGTGTTTGTCATTACAATAAAGAATAGAGCACATAATAAAATTGTAATATAAACTTATAAGAATGGCTAGTATTCATAGATATTTATCAAACCTAGTATAAGGTAAATAAATGAGAATGAAAACTATATGTAAAACAATGTTAATATAATTTTTATTAGAAAAATTCAAACCAAAATTAATTAATTATTAATAGAATAAATAAATATTTGATATGAGCATTAACTTCCTAAGTTTTTATTTGATTTATGTTGTAGTTGTTGTTTGTTTGTTTTGTTTTGTTTTTGTTTTTTGTTTATCAAATACTTTTTTTTTTTATGAATATTACTACTATATTTTCTATTACAAAAAAATAGAAAATTATTTACACTAATTGTGAATAAAATTTACATAATACTACTGAAATTCATATCACTTATAATACAGTAGCATTAAATAACGACTGGGGAACAATAATATGTATTATTATATTAAACATACAGTCCAATTATTATGGGTATTTGTTTGTCATCTCCATAATAAATTGACTTGTTAAAATATGTTTCATCTATGAACTTGGAAAGAAATTTTATGGCTATTTCAAATAAGTATAAACAATTATAATAATTATTATTAACTTTGCACTATTATGTAAAATGTTTGATATTTGTATCTGTCATGCTCTTTAATTTGTTATTCTAAGAAGAAAAATATCTGCAATATTATGTGTGTTCCTTCTCAAGATGATTTTATAAAAAAATATTTTATTTTCATCATCTATGTAAGATATAAAATAATCTTATATTCATCCACAACATTGTTGTGATTAGTATTTATCATTAATACCATATAAATAAAATATCCATTTCTTTAAGCTTATGTTGTATATGCAACAACACATCTCTTTGTTTAATTTTTACTTAAAATCAGCATAAAATTTTTAATAACATCAGATATTTGTTTTGCACTAATTAACAAAATAAATCATTAAGCAATGACAGGTAAATGTGTATATATGCCTAATTTCATGAAAGATTTATTTTTGGATTTATTTTATTAACTCATTTTGATACATTTATCATATATGGTTGTTATATGTTTAAAAATGTGTATAAAAATATCTTGATATTTACAAAAATCATACCTTCCTTATGTTTATTTTACAAAATATAAAAATACAAGAAATTATTATGCCTCTAAATGTATATGCCTTATATTATCATTTATGTTAAACCTATATATATCATTAAGTCTATATTTATATGTGTTTAATCAATTAATGTATCTTTTTTAAAAAAAAAAATTTTTTATATTATTCTTAGAATTAAATTTTTTTGATCATTATATCAATTTAAAATCTATTTCCAGAATTATAAAAGGAAAAAAAAAAAAGAATATCTACCACATTTATATTTTGTAATAATAAATAAAGAAAATAATCACAATAAAATAATGTTATTCTTTAATTATACATATATTTTCTATAAAGCATACTAATTTTCTTTTGTTCATTTCCTAAAATCTTTTATTACTTCTTTCTTTGGGCTCCTTATTATTCGAAAGTAATGCTTCAAATGGCATTGTTGGTAGATAAATACTTGACATGAATGAAAGAGATTTAATTTTCAAATTAGTTTTTAATTCCTCCAGCTTTTTTGGAAATCTGATGGATGAGAGGGAATAAAATTTTTCTTCTTTTTCTTTGTTTTTAGCAATACATTGAAGCCATGAACTACACTGTATTGAAGTGGTCAGATCTAAGTTCAATCCGAGCTTCATGAGATTCCACTTATTAACCTAATTCAAACCCAGTTACAAACAATGAATATTTCTGAATCCTGTAATGAGAGTTTATACCGTCTTCAATATACATTAATTTCAGTTAAAACTGAGGTTATTATTTAAATATTTATTGAAGCTAATTATCTTAGGTTTAATTTTGTTAATATTATTAATTACCTCATGGTAAATTACTAAAATAATGCTATTTAAAGAGTATTTAGTTATTCGGATTAGGCATATATATTTGTAAATAATTAAATATACATTCGTTATAAAGTTTCATTACATCAGAATGTTTTATTTTACAATTTTGTTCAAATTTTTATGATTAAAAGTTACATTCCTTCGATAAGCTTTCAAATCATCCTTTCCCAAAGACAATAGTGATTTTTTTATTAATTAGTTAAAATTCTAAGTTAAAACTTTAAGGATGGTTCCAAATTAAAATCGTTTGTTTAAATTTTATGAATTCATTTTCTAAATAGAAAATGAATTCAGATAATGGATTTGAAAGTTTTATCAAAGTAATGGATCGAAGATCAATTAGAGAAAATTTCTTTTAGAAACAATGTAAAAAGCTTTGGCCTTAAGGTATATAGATCATAATGGGTGGGAAACTGTAGACAAGAGTATAAAAAAACCCTGGAAAAGTTTCTAAAAGGAGCCATTACTATTAATTTAAGAAGAGTTGCCACCAGAAACTTTGTCCGTTTTAATTTTGAATTTTAAGAGTGTTCGCAGTGTGACATGCAGGTAAATTTGGAGGTCTGATTGCTGGATCCCGAAGTTCTCCAACAAATCTTCAAATGTTGCTGCTAAAACAGAATTCTTCAATACTAATCATAAGCTGCCTAAAATCCAGAAGAAAACTATCCATAAATGAAGTCTATGTGAATTAAGTGCACCCCTACGTTGTCTCCTAAATCCAACCGGACTCTGTCATTATGAATCAATGAGTTAGCCTTGGAAGAACTGGTAACCTTTTTATTTTTAAACCGCAACTTTCTGGTCTGTTCATAAACTATATCTCAACTCATATTTAAAAGCAACTATTGCCTTAAGTTTTCCACTCATGTTAAAATACTTTAAAATTTTGTTACAGTAATTCTCTATTCCATTATATCTCTAGTCTTAAACTAATACCTTAGTAATTTTCTTTCTCTTTTTATGGCGGTTCATTTTAATTAATTCTTGTTTATTTTGTTAATATTATATATTTGCGATATTATATGCCAATAAAACTTCCAACTCAACAATATCCTCCATTTAAACTTAACCCTAAGAAAATAGTATTATATCAATGTTATAGCCTAATGATTTTCCTATTAGAACTAAATTAATAATGGTTCTACTAATTATCGGGTTGGAATATTTATTTAATTGCTTGATATTATTTTGCCAAGAGCTAATAAGTGTTATTAGCTTAATTTATAGCCACTATGCTCTCGACCATTTATTTAATTTATAAAAGATTATTTTCTAGATTGAATTACTAAATGTTTTATGAATATTAATAAGGAAAAGAAAATAGATATTTTCTAATTCAAATCTCGTATCCTGCATTTGTGTTCAGGGAGGGCATGATATAAAGGGTATTATTATCATTATATAATTATGTTAAGCAAATTTGCTCATAATATGTTTGGTTTTAATCTTATATGATCAGGTCATCACACTAAGCACTCATATTATGTAACTTAGGCTTTTAATTAAATATCATGATAATTATATCATTACCATTCATAACTTGCTAACACGAGCTATCCTATCATTTCCTTGGGTTTTGTCATTCCAGTTTAAAATATAGGAAGATATTACTTCCTTATTTGTTCGTCACTTTATTGGAACACCAAAGGTTTGTGGCTGAGTTCCTACCTGGCTTTCCTGTGTTCCCTTGATCCTTCATAGGGCAAAAAGGACTTGTTGAATACAAGCCACCCTTAATCTTCATAAATCATCGACAAAACCATTTATTTCATATTCATTTCATTGTTCGTAATGCGTTAGTACCATTTCACTTCTTAGTTCAAATAAAGGCCGCTCTTTGCTATATAAGTCATAACAAATTGATTCTGTTAAAATCAAATCACTTTATATTTATAGATGATTAAAACAACTTCCTTTGCTAAGTATTTGAAGTCATACCTTTTATATTTACTCATGCCTTCTATGAACTAATTGATGGATGTGTGGAAAATAAATTTCACCTCACTCTTATAAGAAATCGGAAGCATATTTTCTTTTTCAAATAAAATACCACTTAATGAATAATGTATGTAGGTCATTTGGCATCTGCGTCAGACATACTTTTAATCACACATGTCTGTTTTGTCAGAGCATAGATAATAGATATATTTTTTAAATATTTACATATTAATTATTGGCATATGATTACAACTGCCATCATATTGTACACTATAGTTTCTTTCTTCTAAGACTAGAGATAATTTATATTAATCATTATGATCATTTGAATAATATTTGCTTGTTATTAAATATTTTATATATAATGTACTTGGTGTTGACTATTTATCATTCATTAATTAGTATAAATCTTAATTTTTACTATATTTTGGTAACTCAAACATATATGTATTGACTTATTTAGAAAGATAGGTAAAGACTCCTATCATTCGTTATCTTGAAATCGGGGATTAGTCTTAGTAGTAATTGTATCCATTGAGCTAGTTCATGGCGCATATTCTTGTGTACCATCATTATACATTGTTCATTAGGTGTTTGATCTGGGGCTCATGGAGTGGGTTCAAATTCATGTTAGTCCTTGATCTAAATCTCGGGTTTGACTGGGTTTGAAGTACATTTTCGTGGGTTCCAGCTCATGTTAGATGGAGAACATGTTTTGACCGGTACAGTATCTAACTCATTACAATCTCCAAAAATCATATTTCTATTTTACTTTACATATGAAATTTTTTTAATATATGTTCTCCTAACAAATTTATCAAATTATATTTTTTAAAAATATGTTTAGAAATTCTCATATTATCATTTAATAAAGAAAAATATATAAATACATCAATACTTATTACTATAAAAAAATATATGAGAAGATTAAATATTCCCCATTTTAATGTTATCCATTTATAAGTTTGTAATATTCAACATGACCAATGTTGGTTACTATTTATAATATTACAATATATATGTCTCCTCAATTTATTATTAATAACTATATTAGTATTATTTTTAAAAAAAATTTGTTTATACTATAATTTTAATTTATATGTGCATTCTATACATATAAAAAAATGTATGTTTTATATGTGAGTGTGACTGTTGAAAAATACTGATGTTCAATAAACAATATTATACACTATACACATTTGTAAGTGAGAGGAGATTAGAACAAAATATAGCATAGATCATGATTCCACTCTACGTTCTAATTCAGTAAGTTTCAGTAAAATTAGTTTATTTTCTTGTTAACAAATTCCAAAGACAACATTTAACAAGTTTTTATTATTAGTATTTTTTCAAGTTCTTTACTTAGTGTTTTTTTATATTGTAAATAAAATAAATAAATTTTATATATTAGTATTTTTATTAGTATTTCCATCATCTAATAAGTGTTGAATGTTTTTAGAAAAATGTACTTCTATTTAAATTTTTGAATTATTTTCAACTATTAGTAATAGCACACAGGTTAGTATATGCACAAAGTTTCAAGTGATATTATTTTCCTCTCTTCTTCAGGTGTTGCTGGCTGACCAGTGACAGTACTAGTATGGGAATCCAATCTAGACTCTTAGATTTTTGAATATTAAATTTTAAGATAACACTAGCCAACTGATCATTGTCATGTGTGTTTCCATTTATTCAACACAGTTATACTTTAAAATTTTAAGAACTACCATCTAATTACATCTGAACTAGATTTTGTGAGTTGATTATCTTAAAGAAAAACTAATTGATAGCTCAAACTGCTCAATATATAATTATTGAAATACTTCACTTGTAGTAGTTAATGCATTCATCTCTGGTAAAATATGGAAATATATTGTATATATGAATATTTCAGTACATACTTAGAAGTGATTTTTACATATCGGGGGCCCATAGCAATAGCTATCCTTTCAATTTTTGATTGGCAGAAAAATATTTAGTTATTCATAACTCAGGATAAAAGAAGAAAAAGCTATTAAAAATTTCTTCTCAATTGAAAGTTAACTAATCTGAATAATGTTTTCGTCTTTATTTTTATTATACAGAGAGATGCTGGAGAGACTTTTGCTTTGTAGTGGATTAATGAAGTTTTCTTCAGCATTACTTTTCTTTTTATCTCAGTGAATTATTTTATCAGAATTTAGTACAGTTGTAATTTGGCTGCCATTTCTAATGCTATCATTTTTTTATTCCATTAAATGTTTGAATCTTCAAATATTCATTATCATGATTATGATCTATGATTATGGTCATGCTCATAAATGAGTTGTCATGACAAACCAAACATGATGAATCCAAAATCTGTTCATCTGACCTCTCATATAATGCTCTCTCTTAAATTGTTTTTGTAGCAATCTTTTCTTTTTAAAATATTTAAATGTAAGCACTTCACCTAAGTGCAGCCTTTTATTGTCTTTTTTTTTTTTACTTTTCCTATGTGTAGAAATAATAATCAGAATTACTAATATTTTATAAAACTTTAAATGCATGAATTAATATTTTAAGAATAAAATATGAAGAATAAAACATAATTTAGCTTGAATTGCTTTTATAATACAACTACATTTCTATTACTATTAGTTTTTATAAGATTCAATTTTTAAATGAATGATTATACTTTCTAGGTTTCTTTATTTATTTTTTAGATATAGTTAATATTATTGTATGTCTATTATATTATAATCATAAAAGTGTTTGCCTAGGCGTTGCAGAACTCTAGTAGAGTCAGAACTATAATCATATTAGTAATTACTATAAAGTCATTAAAACACCACATGACCCTAGCTTATACAATGCTTTTAAATAGCTAATCTATTTCTCCTCCATTTCTGCTCTTAGTGTTTGTTATGTGTTTTGTTTTTATTATTATCCTGGCCAGATATTCCTACAGTTATTAAAACATTGAGGATAGCAAATATATCAGATCTATATAACTATGCAAGTAAGTTGGTTTAGATTCAAAACATTAAAATGTTTTTGAATTCAGATTGGTAACTTGATAGTAAAAAAAAAAAAAAAAAAGGAGTAAAAGATAGCATTTGGAGAAAATGTGCATTAGATCCAAGAAATTCTGGTGCATTAAACTCATATCTAAAACTTTTCATTGACAAAAGCCATATACTAGAAACTAATATGAGAATGTGAATAATAAAGCTCAGAAATAAAGTTTTATTAAATAGTACCATTTGGCATCTATTGATTACTCGATCAATAATTACTACTGTAATGTTGTAAATATAAAGCTGTCTAATAAATCAATCAGTACAATGAGTTTTATTGTAATACTATTTATATATGAGAGTTGGAATTAAATTTGAAAGTAGAAGCAAAAATTGCATTATATATAATTATCCTAGTAATCTTTGTTTATTAGTTACTATCTGCTAATTTATTTAAATAACCAGTTCTATGCATCATTAAATTATGAAATTAAATGTAAACAATGTAATTAGATTTTTTTTAATATTAAGCAATATTATATTCTAATAATGTTGATGATAAAAATTTTAATTAGCCATTAAATATAATACTCAAGCCTGCCATTTAACTTTCTTGACAATCTTATGTTTAATATGCCTATATGTGCATTGAAAATTATAACACTAGATTCTAAATTATGAATTTTTATATATAGGAGTTTATGTATTAAAAAGTTTTTCATTTATATATTTAAATGTTTACTTATTTAAATTCATGATTTTATTTTAATTGTTACTACGATTAATTGGAAAATAATTTCTGGTGATTAGGTGTTGTTTTTTTAATTATTTAAACTACTTTAAATTGTAATTAATATTTTATTGTACTCTATATCAATTAGTGTATTTGAAATGAAATAATTTAAAATGAATATATGCTAAAAAAAAATAACTAGTTTTAAACTTTATAAAATTAGTAAAATGTTTTCGACTATATTATGATTGCAATATTATAATAGCAAATATTGTTCTAATATTGTAGGATATCTAAAATTTATTTACATTTTTTATAATGATTAAGATATTATATGTAAACATTCATTCCATAAAAGTTTTAATCATATTGCAATATATATATATGTGTGTGTGTGCGGAAATATAGTATTATATTTTTGAAACAATATGAGCATGAAATAGAATTACCTATCATTGTTACATTTTATATATAATAAAGCTTTTAGGTATACAAAATTGCATAGTGGTTGAGTAATAGCATATCATCTAATCAAATGAATCATTGTTTTAAATTCTTCCAATCATAATATAAAATATACAACTATAATAATTTTGACTGGCCTATTATTGTTTTTTCTTTGATCATTCATTTGTATACATGGATTTATTAAAGATTTCAGGTTCTAAATATTTTGAGAAATCACCTTCATTCCTTGATAAATAAAAATGTTGATTTTAGACAACACTCATCAACCAAGATGTTATTGATCCAGTTTATAAGCATATACTGTATAAACTATTTATAGAAACATGATATTATATATGTTTCTGATGACCTCCATAATTAGCATATTTAAATATTACTGAGACCTTGTTAACTATTTTTGAATAAATGAGAAATTGATATCTTTAAGAAATAGCTTAATATTTCTCTAAACACTGTTTGAGTATGATGTAATTTAGTTTACTTAAATACAAATAATTTTTGATGTAAAAAGTTGCACCAAGTTAAGATATATATATATAGGTAAATATATTAGGAATCAGCTCTCTTTAATTGCTGTATAAATAATGTTAAAAAATCTTGCACAAACTCATGTTTGTGCTGCAGTTGGAAAGTTTTTCATTCTCCAACATATTTACATAATATTTCATGCCATATATTTCTATCATAAAATGAAAATATATAATGTTAAATATGTAGTTTAAATAATAATTATGCTATATTAAATTAGACACACTCCCCAATACCATAATATGAAAGTGATAGCCACTTTCAAATTTAATTCTCTTTATATATTAAAAAGATTAGCTTGATCAACTATAAAAGGTGGTTCAAGGCAATCTTAATATATAAAAGGAACTAAATTTTAAAATGGCTGCTAGTTTTTTATTATTGTATTGTTGGATGACTAGTGAAGAGTGTGTTATTACATATTTAATGTTATATATTTTCACTTTGTGGTTATTTTCATTACATGTTTAATATTTAAATGTTTTATTTCAAAGTTTAAAAATAAGATGGAATTTCTTTACATTGTTATACAAATTTTTTTTTTTTTTTTTAATAAATAACTTGCAATAAATAATTAAAATGATTTATTCTCACATCTCATGCTGTAGTTGTTCAAGACAATCATCTTAATATATAAAAAGAATAAAATTTTAAAATGGCTGATACTTTCTTATTATCATATTGTCAGATGACTAGTGAGGAGTGTGTCTCTTTTACTATTTAAACGATCTATTTAACATATATATATACTGCTTATTGAATATTGTTTAAATATAATTCTCGTGATTTAAATAAAATATTGGGTGAAGCAATACTATTTCTGTTTTTTATTCATTTTTATTTATTTTGAGAAATATTTATGTTTCAGATTGGTCATCAACATATTGTGGATGCTACTCTTGAAGAGGAAGCCTGTTGTTTAGCACGACTTATTGTAGGAGTTACAGAACATGGGACTTATACATTGGTTAAAAAAGAAGGAGCAGGCAGCCTAGATCCTGAGAGTGTGACTGAAATGTTAATTGTAAGTTGTGACAATATTTTGAAATGAATTAGAAATATATATATGTATTTAACTTTTCGTATGAATTGATTGCTATATTGAGCTTTCTCATAATTTAAAGTCATTTGTAAGTACATTGCCACATTGACTGACAGTTATGAAATCATTCCTCAATACTCATCTGAATAAATTTTTATTTTATATAAAACTAATTATATAATACTTTTTATTTGTTTTAACATACAACAGAAGTTGTTTTTATTAAACAGACTATCTTGTAGCTGGCACAAGAAATGATAAAATTTGTGCAGGTCTTCTGTAAGATAAGTTAATAAATCCATATTTATTTATTTTCTCAATTACTTGAGAGTCAAATGATATTAGTATGTTATAGTAATATTTCATGTAATTTCTTAAATTAGGAATGGATTGAGAAATTTTGCTTTTTAGTTTGCCACATTCATTGGATTTAAAGTATTCAGGGTATAATAAATTTTACATATTAAGCTTAGAGAAATTTGCTAATGAGTATGTGTGTGGTTGGGGTATGATGATAGTCTTTTATTGTATGGTAATTAGTTAAACATAGTTAATTTTACTGTCTTTTTATTGCAGAAATTAAAAATGTTATCTTAGAAAACAAATAATTAAATGATTAACAATGAAATTAACTCTTAGAAAGTTTTGCCTGTTTTAATAGCAGTTACCAGCAAGCACAAGAAATGGTGATGTTACCAGCAAGCACAAGAAATGGTGATCTGTGATGTGAAATTGACTCTCTATGATTTGGACTGGAAAGATTTTTGCTTTTTAATAACATGGTAGTTTTTTTAAATAAAAAGCTTATAAATCTCCCTTGATTTAAAATAAAGGTCAAACTTATTTAAGTTAGAGGGCCATTTGAACTCTAAACAAAAAAAAATGTGATAAGTAATTAAGAAAATATCATCTTGAAAGGGATTTTATATATTGTGGTACTGATAAATTGGTAAATTCTTTTTTGTTGTTTCAAGTTATTTTTCAGTATTATTTTTCTATTGAACACTATAGTTAGATAATATAAATCAAGTTAATTGTCATTTATTAGAGCAATTCTACTTATTTTGAAAATAACCACAAATTAATAAGAGTGCTCACAATAAAAGCCAGCGATACAATGTCTTGTTTGATAGATTATAGTTAAGGATGTCTAAACCAGAATTTGCATATATATAATGAATAATGACTAACCCAAAAATTTATACTAGAAAAGAGGTATCTCGTCTGCACAATATGAATTCTGATCAACTAGTATATGTGTTAATATAGACTGCCATATATAATGATACATATACTATTTTCTTTTGCCTTTATTATTTATTTCTAAAATAAAAATGAGATTTTAAGATGCTATTTTTTGTATGTAAATGTATCTTTTCTTTCATTGTATTTCCGCAATGTATAGATATACAAATACAAGCTTTTATATTATTGAATAATAATTTTCTCTTTCAGAAATCTGATTGAAATTATTTTTATTAATAAAAAAATATTTGATCATTTTTCAGGATAACTTTCTTTCCACCTAATCTTAATAAAAAATTAGATGATAAATTAATTTTTTATAATCTAATTAGGTAGAAAACAATGATAAATTACATGGTCGGGTATTTTTGTATTGTTTAATTATAATATACCCATTACCAATAACTTTGGAGTCATTCCAGAAAAGTATTTAACATATTAACCAATATATATATATACTTATAGCTAAAATAATGTTTTTATTCATACAATATAATTTGTATTTTGTTTTATAGTAAATCATTTATCTTCTTTTATTTCTGATTGTTTTTATATGTTATAAATATTTGTATAATTTTATGTAAAAGAAACTTAAAAATTAATCTAATTCTTTAATTAAAATGTAAACATTATTAAACATAATAGTTTCATAGTGTGCTCTTAAGATGGAAAATTTATAGATAAAGGTGCACTTGCAAAATTCTCCTGAAAACATTTGTCTGAAAATTGAACCATAGACCTTTATTATGGAAAAAATAATGATTACAACTGAAATTGTGGTCATATTTAATCAAATTATTGAAGCGCCCTCTACTAAATTCATTGTGAAATAGGATGTTAGATGGCATAGTGAAATTTTGTTGCATTATTTGTGTTTGTTTTCCCACATCTTTCATTTTATCTTTTTGATTCTAGAACCAGTGATATAGAAATCACACTACTTTATCATTCTTCCTTGAAAAGTTATATTTTTATATTAATAAGCAATATTTTTCTACAGTGTTATCTTTTTTAAAAAAAAAAAATTGACATGATTGACAATAATCTTCACTGTTGTCTTTTTTCAAGAATGCTGCTTGTAAAGGATGATTGCAAACACTTTTAAGTTTTAATTCATTTCAATTTCATCTGTTATCATGATTAATTTTTATTATATTTCCATGTGTCGCAGTTTTTTTTTAATTAAAATTTGAAATGGATACAATAATCTTTGCTCTCCTTCAATGTCTTTGAACTAGACAGACTTGAAATTAGTTGATAACATTACTGCTTCATCAAGAATGATTGTGAATGCTCACTTTTAGGCATTTATTTTTATGCATTGTTTTCATTTATTATCCTAGTTTATATTTTATTATTGTTTTGTTTCTGTTATAATGCAGAATTTATTTTAAGTCTATAATATTCCTTCTTTTCTTTAAACATCCAAGAGATTACACTCTGTTAAATAATTAATTAAATAATGTGCTGAGCATTGCTTTTGACCTGGGAGGGGGGGGATCATAATCATAGCATTTCAGTTAGTCACTCCAACTGTTTTCTTCAATACTAACAGCAGTTGGACTGACAAGCTGAAGTGCTATGATTATGATCTCCCACCCTGACAAAAATAAAAACTTTTAAAGAGTTATTACATCATTTTGCATATGTACATAACAGTTGTAGTAAAAATTGTTCTATTCTAAAAGTACCATACTTTGACTTAAAGTATAAAGTTTACACTTCTTAAATTGGTTTTCCAGTGAATAGCAAAATTAAATTTTCTTGCAATTTGTAAACTGTTGAAACATGATACTATTTTTTTTTTATGTATTGTTATTTGTAAAGTTAAATCAATACTTCTCTATGTTAATCCCAGTTTTTAAATGGCTATATACAATAAGAAATAAAATTGTATATGCACTCACAGTTTACAAAGAATGGGTTCAGAATGTTTGGATTATAAAATCTAAAGTATATTTTATATATTTGTAAATAATCATTAAATTGTCTGGTGCTATCATTTTTTCATATTTGTTACCTATTTTTTAAGACCCTTGGAAAACTGGATCAAATTTATTACCTATTTTTCTAGACCCTTGGAAAACAGTTGATTAAGATTTTATTGTATATATATAAATTAATAATTTTTAATGGATGTTATATTTTTAAGAACATGGAAATTATAGTCAAAACATATAGATAGTGACCAATGAAAATAGTAAACTGTAAACACTTTTTCCATCTAAAAAGGGGACTTCTTTTAAATGCAATCTCTTGGTATTTATAGAAATAAAATGCTACAGTAAACTTATAAATGTTTAAGGAAACAAAGATCTCACAACTTTTCTTATTTTACTTATCATAATTGACTCTTCCACAATGAATTGAATGTTGTAAATTAATAAATTTTAACAGATGCTATTGTTGAAATGTTTTTAAGAATGTGGAAATATCTATTCTTTTTTATTTTAGAAAAGCACTGTCAGATGATATAGGTCAAAAAATTATGTATAATCCTGGCAGTATGGTCCAGAACATTATCAGCAATAATGACCAAGAGCCTTGCTTGTTACATTCAGATTATGCAAAATTTCTGTCCACAAATGATTCAAAACAGTCAAATAGTAATTAGTGTTTATTGTTTAATATTAAGAAATATATTCATAGTAACAAATACCTTTAGAGTCAAGAAAACAGTGAACAATATTTTGATTTAGCTGTTTTGCATTTGAAATTTTTTTTTCTTCTTTTTGCGATCTTTATTTTAAACTTGGATGCTTGGTTGATAGTTTATATTGGAAATATCACATCTCATCATTCATTATGATGATTGATAAAAATTCCAAATTTATAGTTGTCATTTTTGTATGTCTCTGCAGTGTTCCATTCTGGCATCTTTTTAATCAATAACAAGTGATGCACAAAGCGACCATATTTTTAAGTCCTCCATTAATATTTTAATAAATAGTGAATTTTTGGAATGCCAGTGAGATCCTTAATGAGATGACAGACACATAGTGATTGATCAGGTCAAAGAATTTTGACAATTTTTTATATCTTTTTTCTATTTCCACTTATTTTTTATGCACATGGCCATTGTTCATCTTCAGTGTTCTTCTTATCATCATGAAGTCTTGAAAATCATTCAGTAAATGCTCTTGCAAATCATGGCTTTATTGCCATATGCAGTTTGAATCATTTCAAATATTTCTGTAGCACTTTTGCTCAATTCAAAACAAAATTAAATGTTAATATGTTGTTCCATTGTGGATTTTTTACAAAGATACAAAACTCATCACATTTCATATCACAACTTATAATCCAGATATGCAAAACCTTTAAAATTTTTGTGGCAAATGGCTAAATTGTGTCATTCCACAACACTTGCATTGATTCAGAGATAATGCTACGAGTAGTTTGGGGGGAAAAATCAATCATTTTTTCACTGACCCATACTGTGAATACATTTAAAGAGTATGTTAAAAATTTGAGAGAAATTGGAACTCAATTTTCTCATCGCTTTTTATGTTTTATGCCTTTCTTTCAATATTGCTTTCTTTATTATTATTGTTATTAGTGTATACAAGCAAGTAATTCCTACTAGTATCAGAGATACAGGAATAGATAACGATACTTATTGATGATGGATAAATGTTATTAGGTTATTATTTTTTTATCATCTAGACATTTAATCTTGCATTTGGACAAAGAATTTAATATATATAGTTTAGTATATTTAATATTAGCCGTATTTATAAACTGCGTTTAATCGAAATGTTTTATTTTTTATTTTTGCTTTGCGTTACCTAGTATTTATTAGAATTATTAAGTCCCTCCGTTTTATATCCACATATATGTGTGTATATTGACATATAATCCATTCGATTATTATTATAAACATTTGAAAGAATGTATGTAATATGTGCATTTATAAAGCTATACAAAGTTTAATTCTTTTATCGTTAAAGATTTAATAATTTAATTCATTTAATGATTATAAAAAACAGAGTTAATGATATTAGCTATGCAATAAAGCTTTATTGTTTCTGAGTAAGTGCTACTTTTTTTTTACCTCTTGATATTAAACTCCTAACAAAAGATAATAATTATAGTAATTTATTTTTCATAATCTGACAACTCTTTAAAAGATGTATGTTAATATATTAGCCGTGTCAATTAAAGTCGACTATTAACAATATTTTATTTAATAATAAACAGATAATGTAAATCTTATAATTTCTAATTCTATTCATAAAGTTCTAATTTATCTTGTTTAAAATTCTTTGTTACGATGACTGTAAATTGATTTGATAGAATATTGCGACGTTAGCAAAATTTTAATTATTAAATTAGCATCAACATAATTGCAAGATCGCAATCCAAGTGTTTTATTGCTCTACTTGTTTATTTAACAATATTTAATGATTATATAAATAAAAGATTTTGTAGTCCTAAATATTAGGGAATTTTTTCCAGTGCCCATGACAGATTTTCAAATCTAGATAAAGCTTGAAAATGGTTTTAGTTCTGAAAATTTCCTGAAAGAAGTTCAAATTTTATTTTTAAAAACCAGCTCATAGATAATCAATAATTAAAGAATATTTGGTCACAACAGTCATATGACAACCAAGCATCCAAAATTATAGTCTTTCATTCTACATTGTCTGCTGATATTTGGTTAATAATAAATATCTCATTGTTCTTAACTAAAAATTCCCAAAAAAACCCTGGGTTGTCTAGTGATTGTAATATGATGTATTCTTCACAACTGGTCTAGGATATGACTTATTCTTTTAGGTGTCAAATCTTTAGTTGTCTTTTATATATAAAAACTCTTATTAAAATAGGCAAAACTCTCCATACAGTAGTGCCACTCAGTGTTGTTTTAATAACAGTTATGAGCACGCATAGGAAATGGTGATCATATGATGTTTGGTGGTATATAAAAACTCCTTTAAAACCATTCATAAATTTTTTTTAAAAAAATGTGGGATTAGTTGCTTGAGAAATCATGTGGTAGAACTTAACTAGAAATAGATTCAGGAACCTTTTCGTTTTTGAATCGTTCATCGTATATCTGCATCAAAAATATAAGACTAACACTTATTAATTTATAAGTTTTAGCAATCTTTTATTTCCAATATTTTGTAATAATTCTTCATTGATATTATATTTATTTATCTCTTTATTAATAAATTTGTAAGTAAAAGAAATAAAATTTATATATGTGTGTTAATAAATTTACGAATTTAAAAAAAGGGCACAAACAACACATGTATATACTGTTCATATTGGAATGTTAATGTCTGCCTAAACGGTTTCTAATTAAAACAAAGAGAGTGATATATAAGAAAAAGCTTCAAAAATTAAGTAAATAAAATCTAAATTTTAAAATGTACTTATATTTATTACAACATTGTTAATCCAGAAGGAATTAATTTTATCAAAATTATATGTGAATTTAAATCGTGCAGTAAGTAGCTCAACTATTTTTTAAAGAAGGTATTTTTTTTGTTTTCAATTAAATCGGCAATATCTTTTTAATCATTAGTTTAAAATGTATAATTGTTATGGTATATACATTACATACTATTAATTGTTGTTGACAGTTCTCAGGGACCATAGAATTTCATACATATCTCAAGTTTGTCTGATATGCTTTTATTCAGTTTTTTGAACGGTGAACAATTTGAATAGGTACGTAACTTGAGTTTTATATTATCAGAATTTTTTTTTGTCTTAAAATGATAACATAATCCACTAAGACTAATTATCAAAATTACGTATAAATCCATCTATATATCATAGCTGGACTCATTTTAGATATGCCATTGATTCCTTATTCTTAACATATATTTTTTTTGCAATGTCTTTTATTTTGTAAAAATAATCACATGTCATTTTCAGCATATATTTTTTAATTAAGTAATCTGGTATTTTTAATAAATACTATTAAAATTCTTGAATTTTTACTTTTGTCTAAATTAATCTGATATTTTAGTTACACTATATATTTTATACAAAATTTTATCGTTTGTGTAACAAATTATCACTTGATTAATTTTTCATGTATTTTACATGTATAATCCATAATAGTTCCAGTTGTAACAATATGGAAATTAGGAGTTAATAAGAGAATCTAAGGTTACAATATCCTACAATTGGCTAGCCATTTGTAGCAATAAACCACTTTAGGCTGAATTATGAGGAGATGGGAAGCCATTCATCATCCCCAAATAAAATATAAACTTAAATATAAAAGGGGTGAGCATGAATATAATAAGCATGTGAGGTCATCACAGAACTAACTATAGTTTCACCAGCATTACACAAAAGTAATAATCGTTCATCATCATCCACAGTAAAAAATAAATCAACAGTCAATCTTGTGACTGTATTTGAAAGTGGTCCACTATAGACCAAGCTAATTATTTAGCCATTTCCAAACCAAGGGCAGGAATACAAACTTGTGTGCTACTCCACCAAAATACAACAATAAATCAAATAATGTTGAGATACTAAAAACGTCCCGATTATCATCAATGCTCTGGCCACTTAGTACCATTCATGTACTTGTTCATTATAAACTAAATTTTTAAAGAAGTAATAAATAAAAAGAAATGTAGTGCATGAATTTTAAAGAAGATCTGTTTTGTGCCAACCAGGATCATCATCATCTAGATGTCCATAACACTAAACATGAACCCCTATTCCATATAATCGTTATGCACAAGTCTTTTTTTTTTCATTCTGTTACATTTCTCTATATATTTATTGTTATTATTATTTTGCAGTTTTGATAATCTACAATTCATTTTCAGAAAAGCTCTTTTTTACTTTTTCTCACTGGTGATATTTTTTTTGCTATTTCCCATTGAAACAGTAAGATTCGTATTCGAATCTTAAGTTTCACCTTTTTCTGTCGTCTCTCACTGACCGGTCTATCCCGCCCAAATTTAAACTTTTTGATATCGAATTGTGTGTGTAGCAATATTAAAAATGTATAAATATATGTAGAATTCAGCATAAACACGCACACATTTCGATCTCAAATTAAACGCAATAAATAGGGATAAAATAGTATAATTTAGATTTTTTTTAGTTATATAATTTTGTATAATTTTAATCATTTATTTTGGATTATAAAGTTCGTATTTATTGCTTTGTTTAAATTTCGTTTAATAATAATTCTAAAAAAATCTGATGTAATATTTAATTAAAAGTTAAAATAATCTTATGTTCCCTTTTTGTTTTTGAAATTTAAAAGCATCAGTCAGTGATAGATAATAGATTAATTAAAGAAAAATTCCTCAAAATATAATTAGTAAATGTAAAATGTAAACAATAGAACGGCAGCTTTCTTTAATTAAAAACCAACAAAATGCATTGATTATCCTCAGGGCAGATTAAGTAGAACCTAAAATATCTTAACAAAAATGTGAAAGATCAAGATAAAAAAAAAAAGAGGCCATCTTAGACTTGCTGGAGACATTCACTTAAACTTTAGCTTTGCTCTCGATCACTGAGAGTCTCCAAAAATGATAAAATAATTTGTTCCTGCCAAGGTATGATCGAGTAAAGCACCTAGATTATTCTCCATCGGGAGATGGCCTATCAGATGCCGAACTTTCCATTGCCCGTCATAAATTCACCATGAAGATCTGCTGCCTGAAATAAATGAAAAAGCTGCTGCTGCCATGAAATTAAATGAAATATCTAAATACAAGAAAGACTTGTCACTCGTGAACTTTTTGCTGCTAAACTAATGGAATCAGAAAACTTCTTACAAAACAGGTACCTGTCTGTGTTCAAACTCTAGAGTACTCTAATAATATGCTATAGCTCTTCTTCATAATACTTATTTCAATTATAAAATGTAAAAATTATCATTTGTATAACTAAAATTGAATAATTAATTTAATATGTAAATTTCTCTAATAATCTAGCTTACCTCACTCTTATCTTTCTTGGGTGCGTATTTCTCAAATCTACATTCTATCTATAGTTATTATTTAATTATTGCATGCTCATAATTGTCTCACTTTTCAAAGTTTAAATCTATGATCGCTTGGAACAATGAATGCGTGTCAAATTTTCATTAATATTTGCTTTCATAACTAACTTAACTTTCATATAAATCGACACGCATTCAATGCATCATTTATTGTAATGCAGGGGTCTGCTACTTCGCAAACATCTGACGTATTAGTTATAATAATTCCCAATTTATATATGTTTGTATTTATTAAATCTTCATGAATAATTCCAGAAAATTACATTTCTTTGAGAGTCGCCAACATTCTTTAGTAAATGTTGATAATATAGGGCCGAGTTAGAAATCTATTTTAAATCTCATCATAATCGTTTATACAGTATACATGTGTTACGTTTTAGAGATGCGATGACCCATTCTGCCGTGAAATTTCCGGATTCTTCAGGGTTGAAATTAACCCCAGTCGTCCTACACAAGCGGGAATAATGGGTGCTCCCATAGGATTTGACAATGTCATGCAGCCAGCCGGCAAACTGCGACACGGACCGCTTGTCCCTGGTTACGCTTATGTGACACCTTACTTCGTCGGGCCAATGGCAGAGACCAGCCCGACATTCTTATAAACTCATTCGCGGCATTGCAGTTTCAATATACTGCCATTCCATATCGCCTTTCTAAAGCGTACCACATGTTCCTTCACTTAATTTTATTATTCTATATATCACTCCGCCTCTGCATTATCTTCATAATTCACTCTCAAATAAATGTTTGCCCTTAGTTATACATAAATATTGTAATTAAATAAATATATGTCTACCATTACTCTGGTAACCCATCCTTTAGACTCTTGCATTGCAAAGGTATAAATCCCTCCAGGCATGCATTAAAAATACTCACTCGAGAATTTTAGATAGCTAGATTACGCCTTCAAATAAATGTATTCCTTTTGTAAACATTACAGTATCGGAAATACCGCTACTGAAATCCTCAATATAAAATAATGTCTAAATAAATAAATGTATTCTTTAAAATATAATCATGTCGCAAATCCCGCTACTGAAGCTGTTAGTCCATAAAATATTATTAGATTGTTTTATTAAAATGTATTAATAAATAATTTTAAACTATACGTCTGCAGTTACGTTTCATTTATTCGATACCCATTCTATATAATATTTCCTCGATTATGTAAATATGAATGTTTAATTAATATTAGTTTGGTTATTGGCTAACTCGAGAATAAAATCATGAGTCTCTTGCATATCCCTGACCACCGTGCCTAAGGAAATATTTACTAATGTCGCATCGGATGCGTTGTTTCGTGGATTGTATTGTGGAACCGATAAACTATGTTCGAACTCAGTACCACGGGTGGCTTCGCTACTCGATGGTGCTGCTGTTCTGTATGGTGGTCAAATTTTGCACTATGTTTACGAGTCACACGTTTTCTGACCGTTACACCATCATTATGCAGTCATTATCATTTATCTCTCTCTTTGTGTTTTTAGGTTTATTTTAAGCAGATGCCCGGGTTCGCTTCCCGGTCAACGCTTTGACATATAAAAAAAAACTATAATTTTTTATGACTTATTTTATTTGAGTCACTCTATTTGATATTTCTTTTTTATAAAATTCTTCATCATGTGAAATTGTCATCATTGAAATCCTCTCCATCATGAATATTTTTAGTATACATTTAAAATAGTAAATAAAATAATATACAGCTTTTGATAAATGGCTTTGAAATTATGCTGCTACAAAAAATTTGTAGTCAATTTTATGTACAAATAAATAAATATTACAGAATTATTATTTTTTAAAGGAAAAATGAAATGGATATTTAAAAATAAATGCAATGAAGCCACAAACTAAATTATATCAAATTACACAACTTCAGTTATATGTTAACCAAAAAAAAAAGGGGGGGGGGAGGAGGTAAACAACAAACAAAAAATCCTTGAAATTAATAAATTTATTAAAGTTTAAGAATCTTCTACAAAAGCAGCCTTTTTTTTTCTTGCTAAATATAACATTCTCAAATCTCAAACATGAATTTTTTATAGATATAATAAACATCTCCATACTTCCCCATTCTTTTTTAATTTTTTTTACCTATTTTCTTTACAATCATTATAGTAGTTGCAAGCGAATGTACAAGTTGTTTTCTTTGTAGTTGTTTTTCGTTTTAAAAAGAAAGTTTTATATATAATATGTATTAGTATATCTTTAGTAACAAGCAATAAATCCCAAAATAAATCATAAAAGTCTTCCATTAATTGAGAAAAAAAATGTTGATTTATTACAAAATAATAAGAAGTCATATTTTGAAATCGGTCATATGTCTCAAAAGAATAACTCATCGATCAGAAAATGTATAAAAAGAAGCAGTTTCTTATTATTGTCGGTTGTGCCCTGCAACAACAAATTTGTAACTAAAATAAATAATTTTTTGGTTAAATTATGAAAAGCTTTAAATCTATGATTAAATGGTACGAATCAAAAGAACGTTAAAGATCTTGTCTTGCATCAGAAGGCCTTAAATATTTATGAAGAATTTAGCCAAGAATCTGGATTGCACAATTCCAAGCTATTCACTGCAAATAGGGGATATTTGTATAAACTTTTAAATTGTTACTGTCACCTCTGCTGATAATGAAACCATCGCTACATTTTCATTAGAATTTAAAACTATTGAAGAACTGAATGGATAAATTAATTGTGATGAAACAAAATTGTGAATGATTGAACACAGCACTATAAATATTTGGTGGCATTGTATAAATATTTATTAGCCTATATTTTATTAAAATTATTAATAATTACTATTAAATTTTTTGTGTGAAAAAAAATAATAAAAATTGATTTTCCTCTCTATAACACAATTTGTTTTGGAGTAGATATATGCTCCTTCCTTCCGCTCCAATTACACATGCATTTATATATGTATCTATAACCAGTATACACTATGCAATGCACCAGCAATGTGCAAAGAAAGTAGTGAGTGCAATATTAGTGCATAATGTACCAAACATACTATCAAAACAGTCACTGTGATATGGCTGCAATTTAAAATAGTTATTATATTTATGCAAAATTTTAAAAATTATTATTTTACTAAGAGTTTTTTTTTTTTTCAATTTTTTTTTATCGAAAAATGTTTTGTTGTTCTACTTAACATGGACAGTGTATGTAAGAAAGAAAAATTAGCAGAATGTGGGCAAAGGAATAAAACAGTTTGTGATTTGTGTTGGAGTAGTAGTATGCAGAATCTCTTCAGTAAAATGGCATTTTAAATCAGCCATAAATCTCTTCCTGATAAAAATAAAGAAAAACAAAAAGAATTTATTGCACTGACCATTAAAAATAGAAAAGTTAATTAACATCTCTAATTAAATATATCGACAATTAATCAAATATAACTGTTGCTACTTGTATTGCCTCGAACATAATTGCCAAAAACAGGAAATCTTTTAGTGATAGTAAATTTCTAAAAAAAAAAAAAAAAAAATACACATCGTTAAAATGTGCATTGTTTCTTTTTGAAAACTTTAAAAATAATGAAAAAATTACTTAAAGAATAAAAGATATGCCTTTGGTAGAAACTCAATAAAATGTAGAATTTTGGAAATGATTAAAAATATAACAGCATCAGCTAAGTATAGATATAAAATCATTCAATTTCATTTCTCTTTGTCTTGATGAGAAAGAAATTTTCCCAAATTATATCATTAACAACTGATGGTGCTTGCAGTATGATCAGACAGGAAAATAGTTTGTTAACTTATTTATCAAACTTATTGAACATATATCTCTGGGTTTCCACTGCATTATACATTAGCAGGTTTTATTTGTCAAGGCTAGTTTTAAGATGCTAGGAGGTATAAGCTTTGTAATAAAATTAGTCAATTTTATATCTACATGTGTTGCAAATAAATAAAATTTTCTGGCATTGTTAAGTGAAGTAAAATCACCATATAATGATTTATTTATATACAATAATGTCCAATGGTTAAGTTATAGAAAAGTTCATTAAAGAATAGTTGTGTGTTTAGAAAAAATTAGACTTTTTTTACATAATGAAAATAGCATTGAACAATTACAATCATTTAATGAGTATCAAATGATTTTCAAAATTAATGTGTTTTTTCTATTGATTTGTGCTTCCACTTAAATGAATTAATTAAACTGCAAAGTTAACAAAACAGTCATTATTCTGTTTGATTTAACCAAAGCATTCAAAAGTAAATTATAAATTTTTGATCATGATGTTATTTCAAATACTTATAAATATTTTCCAAATACAAAAAAAAATTTTGTGGATGTAGAATCTCACAAGAAATCAAATTAAGACAGATTAGTCCAAGGGTTTTTTGCTTTAGTTCAGTAGATGATCAATAAATTTTCTTCAAGATTTATGCAATTCAAACAATTTGAAGAAACATCAAAATTTATTTTATATCCAGATATTACATCAACAAATAAATTTAATTTAAAAATTCTTGAATGATTGAATTTAAATGATATAGAATTGCAATTAATTGATTTTTAATCCAATTCTATAAGGATACAAACAAATGTTTGTTGATTCGAGAAATGATTTGGAAATGATTGAAAATGTTCAATTACTGATTGTAATATAATAAAAAAATGCTTAAGAGGAAATATTTAAAATTTGGAATGCCATTCACAGCCTTCAGTTGTTTAAAAACATCAGCAACAACTATATTACTCATATAATCCTCTACTTATGCATGTGAATCATTATTTTCAGAATTAATTTTATAAAAGACAGATTCAGATATAGAATGACTGATGAATGTAGTTCAGTATGTGTAGTATTAAAAGTGGAAAATGCATTCCTAATATTAAGGATTTAATATCTAATGTACAGGAGCAAAAATTGTAATAAGAAATTTATGTATATTCTTTTTTGTAAAATTCTATACTAATTTTTAAAATTATCTCAATAAAATTTTGTAATAATTTATTTTCTAATGATTTCTCCCCTATTAAAATATTGATCAGCGTGTCAGAAATTTGATAACTATTTGTAAATTTTTGGCCCGCACACTTGAAAAGATCTGCCATAACTGCACTATATTAATCCTTATAATGTTATATTAAAGGTGTGAATGTATTATCCATCAGTACACAAATGCTTTGTTTTGATATTTATAAAACAGGCCTAAATAATAATTTTATTTTCAAATAACTGTACTTATGTATTAGACCTGTTGTTTGCGATTCTTCAGTGGGGAGGGGAAGGGTGTTTGCGATGGTAGTATGCCATAGTTGTAACTTTTTAATACAGCATTCTGTCATCACAAATACGACCACCACTTTCCATTGGAGAAAGATATGGCATTCTGCCCTCACAATCATCGGTAGCAGATCTAATAGTAAGTACCCAAATAATCATTAATTTTTAAATTAATATATACTGATACTTAATGCATGAGTATAATATTTATAATTTTCATATTATCTTCAATCATGTGATATGCAAATACAATGGCTAATACTGGAATTAATGCTAGAATTTTTATTTTGGACTTAACACAGTCACGCCTTATTGTGTTTTATAATTAATTTTGAGCTTTGATAGACAAATAACTGTGCGAAAGTTTGAGTATGTATCACGGATAGACACATATCTATACATGACAGGAGAGACTTCAAATTTAATAAAATTACTTTCATGTGGGTCATAGAAAGAAAAATTTTTTAAATGACAAAATGTTGAATACAATTTTATATTGAAATCACGCAATTTTTAATTAAAAGTGAAATCAACTATTTGTTTTTGTATGAAGTGTGAACAATTTGTTTTGTTTTGTTTTTTAAAAAAATAATAATAATAATTACTTTTAGTGGTAACAATTTTAAAGTCTTTTATAAGTCATTAATTTTGACTTTTTTTTTTTTTTTCAACGATAATTTTTGACTTATGGTTGTAATTTATGTACACATTTAAAAATGATTAATGACTTCTTTGTTTTTGTTTTTATTACTCTTAATATGACATAAATATATTAACTCTCTACTGATTTAACTGAATAGTAATTAATGTCTTCTCATTAATTAATATTAATGACAGTTTTGTTATTCTGTTATAAAATTATACTGTATGTTCACGAATTATTTCTATATATATATGACATTTGTACAAAAAAAAACTTCAAAATTTGTAGTTTTATTTTACTTGCTTAAACTAAATACAGTGACCATTCTTACTTTAAATGATTAATTGTTATTAGGGTAATATTTTTAATTATTATAATTTTATGATAGTTTTTATTATTTGTGATAAATTTTAATAAAACTACTTGATTAATATTTGGTGCTTTTTTTTTTAATTTAATGATATATTTTTGCCTGAGGTGTTAGTTGTTTTTTTATTTAAACAGTATTTTTTTTAAAAAAAACAATATTATATATGTATAACTTTGACAATTTTTTTCATAGAAGACATTACCATAATATTTTGCCGAAAAAGGAATAACTTAAAAATAAAATTACAATATTAATGCTTTTTTATGATATAAGGGACTACATTAATTAATAATATAGTTTTAAGTATTAGATTCTAGAGTAAATTAAATAGTAGAAGTAGCTACCAATGCAAATTATCTTGACAATGGGTTATGTTTATTCAGTTATATAGTTATATCATCCTAATTTCAATACAAAAACAATTAACTAAATTCTGCTTTGTTTTGTTCGTGTTGATTTTAAAAACTTAAGTGCATCCTATAAATGAAATTTCATTATTATTATTTTTATTTTTTCAAAAAAAAAGCTAATTTTTGAAACAAGTTTTTAGCAATAAATGAACTTTTATATTAATTTTATTCCAATTTCTGTTAAAAGTTTTTTTGCCGCTATAACACTCAACAATTCTCCTAATACAATCATCTGACCTTTTGTACAAATATACTGGCATAAAGTCTTTATCCAAATCTTCTGCATACTGTATTACCTTTCTCACTCATCTTGTTGCCTGTCTTTTACTTGTAATCCAATTAAACACTATTTTGGCTATTCTATTACTATCCATAAATTGCAATCTACTAAACATTTTCATTTTGCTTTTTGCATCTCTCATGTAAAACTTGACTATCTCATTCCTCTTTGAATTGCCTCTTTTGCCATTTACACATCTGCATCTAATGTATGTCTTGCTACTTTTCTTTGTACTTTTTCTAAATTATCTAACACTGCTTTACTAACATCTGATGCATCATTAACATAAGTTAACCTTGCTACTGCCACTCTCTTCCATACAATTTTTCTACATTATATTTATTATATGAAAACACTATTAATTTTTTTATCAGTCTCTTTTCTTTACTTCATATATTAATTTTTTTTCTCATTCATCCAAACAATTTCTCAGATTACTTAAGACATTCCCAAATAGTTATACCTATTCACCACATTTAACTTTACATCTTTTCTCTTCTCTTTCCCCAGCATTTATTATCATTATTATTTATTTTTCTTTGCTAAATTTTATCCCAATCTCTTTACCCATCCCTGTGCAAGTCTTCATCACTGCTTAACATATCTTCCCTATTTTCTGTGCATAAAAAATTACCATCAGCAAATAAAAGACCTGATAATGTATACACTTCCTTACCAATCTATTAATGGTATCTCTACCCTCTTTCTAATCTTTCTATTTCCCTCTCCATTTTTCTCAAATATAACAAAAGCAAAATATAATGCAGGGCATCCTTTGCCTTAGTCCCACACTATTTTTAACTCTAGCTGGTTTTATATTTAATATTGCATACGTATAGTAATTATTTTCATACAATCTCATAATAAGATGCACTAAATCTTCATTCATTCCCAAATTCACTAAACTTACCCAAAATCTATTTCTATTTACCGTATCATATGCGTTCTCTATATCTATAAAGATCTATATAACTGTCTACCTGTATTTCTAGTCATATGTATAAGTTGTACGACTACAAATAAACTATTTCCTATAGGCCACCCGTTCTAAAATCTCCTTGAAACTACATAACATTTAGGTAGCGCTGCTTGAAAATTCAATATTAGGTGTCATGATATTTATAATGTGTATATATATTATAAAGTCAAATTGAACCTATTAAAAATATTATTTACCAATAAATCAAAATTCACTATCAATGGTTTACTAATGGCTTTAACATTTGATATTTTATATATAGGTATAGATAAGTAAGACTGCATTAAATAATCCACTATTTAGCAAAGATTTTTCAATATCCACCCAAAGAGGAATAATGGAGTGAAGGACATTGGACATTATTCTCCAGGCTAGTCAACTAACTGCTAGCTGGGCTTTTGGTAAAAAAAAATTTTATTCTAAGAATATCATCTGCTTGTGCATCTTTTTTATATATCCATAGAAAGAAGAAAGTGGAGGTAATAAACATGCAGTATATCATTACATGTGCGGGTTTTATTATTTTTTCTTTCTTTTTTGGTGATTCTTTAATCAATTAATATTTTTGTTTTCAAATTAAATCTTGATTTATATATTTATCTAAACGTCTCATTCATTTAGTATGTTTTTGTTTTTTTAATATAGAATAAAACATGGGCATGTTATTATACATCGGAGGGGGGTGGAATCGTGTTTTTAAATATATATATATTAAAGTACATTTTAAAATTGGTAACCTTTTTTTTCTTTGTTGATTTATCTGTACTGTAATTAAAATTCTTTTGAATTCTAAACAAGGTTACTTTAGTTTGTTGCTAAGGAAATGCTCCACTTAATACTCTTGTAATTGGATAAATAATCATTGTTAAATTGAATAATTTACTATTTAGATTTAAAATGTTTTATTTTAAAATGAGTCTTCATATTAAAATATAAATTTAGGAATGCTGAAGTTTTGTAAATTCATGATTAGAAAATTTATCTTATACAATGATTAAATCTGCTTTCAATGAAATCGAATCATTTTATTTTAAATTAAATTAAAAATTATTGATAACTTAAAAAAAACATACATGTATTGAAATATATTTTTTCATCCCTTTAAATATACAACTGTTAATGAAAATATCCACAGAAAAAATAGTCTTTTAAAAAAATATTCAGCTTTATTCCTGCCTAGCATACTTTCGATAAAACATAACATATTCATGGCATATAGTAATATATGACTTAAGAGTTCTTGGTATTAGTATATAAGTAGTAACTAAATAGCTATTCAAAATATTAAAATGTATTTAAATGGCCCATTTTTTTGACAGTGATATGCTTGTATCTTTTCTACTGATTGACAAAAGTCGCACATAAATTTAAAAAGATTTGCAAAGACAAATTCAATGTAAACTTCTGGACCAATTAATTAACAATTTTAAAGACATTTTGTTGAACGAATCTAAACATTAGGGTGGCCCAACACAGATATTTATACAACAGAGCCCCAAAAAAATAAAGAATACTCATCAATATTCACCAACCATGAACAAAAAGCAGCTACAAATTCAATATATCAAAAGCAAAATTATATATATATGGAGAGAGCAGAAAAGGGAAAATCAAGGAGGCCTGGGCAACAGCAAGTGACTGTTTTTCAATCAATAGAAAAGACACAAGCATACCATTATCAAAGAAATGGGTTATTTAAATAAATTTTAATATTTTGAATAGCTAATTAGGCATTACTTATACATTAATACTATAAGCCATGAATATTATATCAAAAGCATGCTAGGCAGTAATGATGTTGTTTTTGTATGTTTTTTTTTTAAAGTATCTTTTCTCTGGATCAGTTCATTAACAGTCATGTATTACTTTAGCTCAGAAAAGAAGGATTTTTTAAATAATAAAAACATTTTAGAATTTTATTTTGGCTAAAACTAAATAATGTGATTGAATTTTTGCTCTATATTTTTATCTGTATTAATATCTTGATGAGGTATTATAAATATCTGGTCAAAATTGTTATTATTGCTGAAAACATAATTGATAAAATTATCATAGAATTCTATTTGGATAGAAATGGTTTCCATTAATATATAATTATTAAAAGCAAATATGTTTAGGCACTTTTTGAAAAGTTCATATGTATATTTTGTTAGTACTTATTTATGGATCTGAGACTTAGGTATTTAATAAAAGAAGAATATAAAGGCTATGTATTAACACAACAAACTGTAAAAGATATGTGATCTCAAGTCAAATATGTAAGTGAAAAAACTAATAGGTGTCATTGACATTATTAAAAGAATTAAGAGATTAACATGAACCTGAAGTGAGCATGTTATAATAAATAAAGAATTAAAGTTTTAAATTGAATTTTAAGAGCTTTTATATGATCTAGAAAGAGACAAACATGTGAGATAGATAAATCAGGAGTTTTTCTGGAGTGATGTTGAGAGAGAAAAACTGTGAATTAGATGTATTGAAATAAACTAGGAAGCTTTTATTTTGAAATGGATTAATAATATTTGGAAGGGAGGAAGAAATGATTATTATGCAGAAAGAAGCTTATAAATATTTAAACCATTGAAAAAGAAATGATTAGATATTTTCAAGATATAAAAGTGAAGGGAAATGTATTGATAAGATAAAGTTAAGAATATTGAAATATGAAAAGAAAATCATTTAAGATTTAAATATATATTAAGAATGTACATTTTTATTTTATATATATATATCTTGCTCTCTCTCTCTCTCTCTCTCTCTCTCTCTATATATATATATATATATATATATATATATATATATATATATATATAGCAGTTATTATGTGTACTTTACAATTTTTTTAAAAGTAAAATACAGGGGGAAATGGAATTAGAGAAGGATAATGTCAATGCTATTGGTATTACATAATCAGTCATGACTTAGAGAAAATTGAGTATCAATATCATTGAAATCTTGGAAAGTGTTACTTAAAATTGACCAAGTTGAATCAGAATAGAATGCACATTGTTTATTGAACAACATGTGTATAGTATTTTTCAACACACACACATATATATAACACATTATATAAATTAAAATTATAGTATAAACAAATTAATAGTAAATTGGGTGGATATTTATTTTATTTTACTGAGTGTATGTTCACTGATTCATGTACTGAAGTAATAAGAATAAGAACAAAAAACTAACTTCTGTGTATTTTTAGCCTTAAAATAAAGTAAATAGCAAAATGTCCAACTTATATCAAATACACCTGGGTCTTGTTTTACGCGATAGATAGGTTCCTCAGAAAACACGTGCAAACAAAATCACGCAAAAATAGACGTAACTTACATTGAAAAAGGAGGGATGCGGTCTGTGATTTTTTAAAATTCGCGTAAAAGCAAAGCACCAACATAAAATTACTTTAAAATTCACGTAAAAAAAAAATAAGGAAATAAAATATGACTAATAAAAAATTTCAAATTTGAAAAAAATTGATACAAGATAAACTTTTTTTAACTATAATATTTAATTTTATTCAAAATAATATATTTTTATGCATAATTTGCAGTACAGTAATTTACATTTTTTATACATGTTTTAGTTATTATTGCTATTTGCCGAAACACATGCTCATTTGCAAACTGGTAAAAAAAATCAGATTCTCACAAGAGGAAATACAACTAGTGCCAAGTTCACTCTTATGTTGTGTTAATGGTTTTCTGTTGACAACATAATTAGTAATTAATCTTTGAGACGATGATTTTATTAATTGTTTATGAACTTAGACTTATGATAATAAAAAGACATTTATTCACCACTGCTGGGAAAAATTTAATTAAAACTAGCAACTAAAAATTAAATTCTTTTTTTTTTTGTCTTTAATTTTTAAATTTTCAATTCCGTTTAAAAATCAAATTTCATTTTACATCACATTAATTTTAAGTTGCCGAAAGTAATTTTTAAATTGTTAATTACAATTAAAAATCAGATTTTAATTTTTAATTGTCAAATTTAATTGTGCCCACTGCTATTACTCACCTTCTAAAAATAAAGTTGCAGACATTAAATGATTAATAATTGATTACGTTCTTTTTTAAAAAGCAAAAACAGAATGTGATTTAAAATGCAAAATTAACACGCACAATGTTTGAACAAATTTACGTTATAATCTTGTAAAATTTAATGTGTATATACATAAAATGTGGAAATCATGATTTTAATTTCATTCTTGCATAAAATGTTACTATTATAAAGCACTGAAAATATTGAAATTACTAAGATGAAAGTCGAATTCCAATAATGTGCTATTATTTTCAATATAACGTAAGTGCACGAAATTTATTTAAAGTAATAGCGCATTATTGGAGTTTGACTTCCGGTGAAACATGAATCGTGTAACTTCAAAATCGTGTTAAATAAGTCCGTGTAAAAAGAGACCCAGGTGTACACTCTATGTGATATTCTTTTTTTTTCAGTAACTTTTTTTCTTATAGAAACAATAGACTCATCTCTTTACCAAGAAATTGTGTTCTCACAGAGGCAAAACTATCTTTATAGTAGCACCACTCAGTGCAAGCCAGAATAATCAATGGCTGCAGGAAAGTTTGTGCATAAAATCCCTATCTAGTGCCTACTCATACAATATCCCACACTAGTTTCTAGCTTGTGGTTTTCATCAGTGAGGAAATGAGGATCTGAGAGCCCTGCATCTAGATCTTAAGGTTCTAATGCAACTGTCCAGCAGCCATCTTTTACTTTTTTAGTCTCAGATCCAAGACTCACTGATGAAAGCTATAAACTAGCCTGGGGATATTGGATGAGTAGGTACTAGATGGGGATTTTATGCACAAAGCTTCTTGCATCCATTTATTGCTCTGGCTTGCACTGAGTGATGCTATTGTAAGGAGAGTTTTGCTTCTGTGAAAAACAACTTATACAAGCATAAAGAATGATATCATGTGAAATTATGATCTCTTTAATTATCTTATAATTTTTAAATCAATATTGACTAAGAATTTTTTTAACATTTTGTAAAACTTTTACTCTTAGAAAATCACATCAAATTTGGAAAAGATAACAAAGAAAGAATAAAATATAACAAAGAAAGAATAAAATATATGTGATATTAACATAAATTGAATAAAGTTTATTAATATATGTAATCTACATGCACTTATCTCAGAGAAGAAAAAATGGCTTCCAAATATTAAAATTTATGAATTTTGATAGGTTTTTTTTGTTGGTTTATTTAGATTTTAGTTTGTTTGTTTACATTTTTCTTTAAATAGTGTATAATTGAAATTGCTTATCTTGACTCTACTATAAAAATGATTTCTGTGTTATTAAAAGCATTTCAATGGTGGGGGGGGGGGGATATTTGTAAATATGCATTAAAAATAGTTAGGATTAAAATTAAATAGATTTCTTAATTCTTAAATTAACATTATTCTATGTGTGGATATATTTAAATATTTATGAAGAAGAATTTGATACATTAGATACATGTTTTTGAAAATAAGCTTCAGGAAAGATATTACAATTTTATTAATTTTGAAAAAATTTATAGAAATATTTGAATGATAGGAAAGTGCTTAATAATGTTGTTGAACTTAATGCAATTCCAGAGAAATAAAGTATATTAAAATGGGAATTCGTTTTAATTAATTTCCCAAGTAAATAATCAATTCCTTATTGTCCATATTAAATACTATTTGGATGGATTAACTTTGTGCACTAGCAAATTGGTTGAGAATGTTTATGTCATCAAGTAATATTCATTATGATTTAGCCATTTTATCATTTGCTATCCTTGAATCTTTTTGTTTGTTGTGTTAAATTATGAGTTAGTATTTACTGCAGTTATGTATATTTTACCATGGATTGTTAACATTAGCCCCATCTTTGAGTATTGTATTAATGAAAAATGAGTTATATTTGCGATATGCAGTTTAATGTTGCCCTATTACTATGCATCCATGAAATGGCTTTTGAGATGGTTAAATTATGATTTACGTGTTGAATTAAAATCATCGGGGATTTTTTCTATATTTGGATTATAGAATGTTATTTGACAACATGGTTATGTATTTTTTTTATCTTTTTATCAGCCAATCTTGTCTGCAAAATGTGTCAGTTTTGGAATATTCGAATTTTGTTATATATTATGGATAATATATTGAAGATATTAGTTCACAATGATAATCAAGAAAGTTACAAAATATAACTTGCATGATTAATTTGGTTTTTAATGAATTAATGATATTTTAAAAATAAAATTTATTTTCAGAGCATGGTACCTAATTTGTAGACGTGCATCCTTAGGTGTTAACGTTTAAAAGAATAGATGTAACATATTCACAACATTTTCATTATTATATTAGAGGCAATAAATAATTTTGTGTTATAATAAAGAAGCTCATTAAAGAACTATTGTTTGAATTATCAATTTAAAATCCATTAAACTTCAAATAATGCAGATTGTAAAAGGGAATTGTTTGTAGAAAGAATTAGTATATAATTGAAATAGTCTGGGAAATTTAGCTTATTTAATGAGTAACTTCAAGAATAAGAGCAATTTTTTTGAACATTAATATATGTTAACTGTAATCAGGAGGTATAAATTATAATTTACTGAAACAGTAAGGTCTGCTTTGCAGATTTTCGTTTCACCTTTTCTCACCTATTTCCTACCCTCATACCTTAGTTTGAACCCCAATCTATCATAGTGTGTCTGCAATATGCTTATATACCGAAAATCCCGCCTAATTTTAAACCACGAGTACAAAGCTCGTATTATATATAAGTATAATTCATTCCCAAATAAATAAAATATTATGGATTATGTATATGTTCACATAATTTCGATTTATTTAAAAAGTAGGTTATATAAGTTGTAATTGCGCACACACTATGATATGCATTTTAAAACTCATATCAAAATTATAAATTGTTAATTAAAATTATTTTATTTGAATCTATTTACAAAAATATATTACAGTCGTAATATATTTTTGATTTAAAATAAAGTTCATATTCCTTTAGTAGATAGATTCAAATATTGCAATTGAAAAAGTAAAATCATTTTCTTTAATTTAATAAAAGTCATTCCAAATATTTCTGTTAAAATAAATGAGGGACAATAGTTTAATTATTTAATTATTATCTAAGAAAACAGCAGATGTCCACTTAAGGTTTTCTTTAATTAGTAAAAGTAATTTTTAATTAAATCTAGTATGTAATTCGAATGTTGACAAGGAAATTAACAATAGAAATTAATTAAAATTTTGTTAAATTCCTTTAGACATTCAGATAGATTTAATTACAGCTGATAAGTCCAATATATTTTTGTAATGCTTCAAGACAGTTCTATTGTTCAATTCTACTATAAAAGGAAGGGTTTTCTTTTGTTCTTCATTCTGGTCATTTTCTAATGAAATGTTTCTAGTCATTTGCTGATGAAATGTGCTAGTAAAATATTCTTCAAAATATATTTTCCTGAGATTTTAGCTACGTGCCTGCGAACTTATATTTGAAGCCAAGTTTTCTTCTTCAAATTAATTTACCATGTTTACCACATAAATTGCTAACCTTGACATGTCGGAGTAGAGGCGGTACAGGGCTATTTCCCTTAGGAATGGCCGTCTGCTGCTCTAGACCATCGAAAGTTATCACATAAGGAACTCCGGAACTGCTGCTGCCAAAAATATGAACATTCCATATTTTGTTGCTGAATTATAAAACCTGCCGAACATCTACCTGCAAATGCTTCTCCAGAGGTAACCTAAATTAACCCAAGAGCTCTTGTGATTCCTAACTAACATGCTATAGCTATTCTAAATTGTTTTTCTTTTATTTCACATAACTTTATTATGTACTTCTTTAACGTGTTCAAATATAATCAACAGTTTTGCTCTCTATTCTTGGGTTAATATTTTCTATTTATAAAGCTTTCTTTTATTTTATTATGATAATGTGTCAGAATTGTCTTTGACTGAGTGAATTATTCCTTTTGTTGAAAGTAAGATGCCGCTATTAAGGCATATTTTAAATTTATAATAATTCCCATTTTTATTATCTCACAAATCACTCGTTTGAGGGCGATTCTAATCTTTTTTAATATATAATAATCACATAGTTTAAAATCTACATTTATTGATTTAACATAATATGAGAGTATGTGCGAGGTCAATGATTTAAATGTGTCCCCAAATGCATGATTGCGTAAATAAACCTATGCTTGCTTTTCAAATCTGCAAGCATGCATTTTCCTATTTTAAATACTGGGTTCTACTTTAATTACAAAGTTCATCATTGACGTAGAGAATGTGCGGACCCTTTTAAATGAATTTCTGGGAATTTGTTTGGGCATTTCTCTTAATCCAAGTAAAACCCATTTAGTATATTTTATATACATTAATTTAGTATTGCTGGTAAATGAATTGGTTGTTAGACCGCTTTGTTTTGCTTTTCCAAGGATTTCTACATGGCCAAGTCCATTCTCTTCGCTCCCTGCGGTTTCCAGGCAGAGTGTGTCCACAAATGTCACACCTGAGAATTAAACGCAGTCATCACCCCAGTCGCTAAGTTTCGGCTGTTCATGACAACACTTTCCTACCGTTTAGCGGCGCTCTGCCCTCCATAGTCATTCCAAATATTTCACTATTGTTTTATTTATATATTTATTTTTACAAAGCATTGTCCGTGCCATTCTCGAGATCAATAAACATTATATAACCCGTAATATAAAATATTTTATTAAACTGTTATAATTACTAAAAGCACCTCGCACATGTTCCAATCTCTTTAAGCACATTATCATAATGCTATTAGTTCGAGGAATAGACTTTATAATTTTGCTTTAAAACCTTTTGTCATTTATTAGAGTGTGATGCCAACAATTATTTAATACGCGTCCCTGTCTCATATAAGCAGACAGTGATGTCATTATATATTTCTATATAAATAAATTTTGAAATCATTTAAAACTAATTTTGATTCTATTTTATTGATTCCTATCACTGTCTCAGTCTATATATCTATTTTATACATTTCTTTTGTACATCCATAGACGTTAATTAGCCACCCAAGCTTATCTTAGTATAGAGTCTTTTTGTTTCTCCCTGACCACCAGGCACCGGTAAAGGGTTATACTAGTAGTAGCATCAGATACGTTATCATGTAGATGGCGCTGTGAAATTTGGACTTTAGATTCGAACTTAGTATATCTAGAAGGCAACCCCTCCTAGAATGTTCAGTTTCATGTTTGGGGTTTGAATTCTGCAGTGTGTTGGCGAGATAGACGATTCTGACTGTTACATTACTGATGATCAAATTGTAGTTATCTTGCATCTCATAAATATATTATTGTGTTGTTAAATTAGTGACTTTATCCAATACATAGATCAGAGAGAATCATGATCTCTTGACTTATGCCAAAAATAATTTGTATTATGTGATAGTTATGGAGTGAAATAGAGAAGATCCATAAAGATGTATTAGGTTAGAAGCAGCCATTAAAGAATATGGTGATTATAATGTTATTCAATATATATAGAAACCTGGGCTACAAATGTGCCTTTATTAGGGAATTGGGATTTAAACTCAATCTAAATCATCTTTTAGGTTCTGGAAGAACCTAATTGTATCAGACCAAACTATCTAGATAGATGCTAATCTTGTCATATCTTTTCACTAACATTTCAGGCATCTTGTGGCTGACTGTTACACTGAAGAAGACACATATGTTTGGAGAAACTGTAGAACTGAATGGAGAAAGGAAACATTGTCTGGTTAATTGTGACTATTTGAGCAGTAGTGTAAGAGATATGGTAGCAGAGAAGTTGGACTGAAATTAAGATAACTGACAAGAATAATCTTTAATAAGATAATGTTATTTTGAAATTATATTTTTTAAACCTTTGTTGCATATTTGCTTTATTCAAAATATAATCTTTTACAGACTATATTGTAAATTATATTAGACCCATGACATAACTATTGCTACACAATATATTTTTAATTTAAAAACCTGTAAACAGCTATACAAAATAAAGTTTGTGTAAATAACTTTCTCACATAATATTTTTTTGCTTATAGACATAATCTAAGCATTTGATGTTTGTTAGACAATAATTCAAAATTTTAGAATATACTGTGTAAATTGTTGTACTTTTTATGAAATAATAAATATAGTAAATGCTTTTAATAATGAAAACGTTGATACCCTGGTAACAAAAAAAAAATTATTAGTTTTTAGCAATCAATCCTAATATTAAAGGGACATTAAAATATATAAAAATTAAATTATTATATTAAAATAGTTTTTAAACATGATATAATGTATGCATTGTTAAAAAAAAGAAAACTAATTAATGCTATTTTCAAGACATAAACTTTTCAAATTTGAGTTTTTATTAGTGTGTCTTTTACCTTAACTCAATCCTATTGCAACCATTAATCAACCCAGAAATCAGATTACTTTCACTCACTATAGATAAAGTTTGAAACATCTACTTCACTTGTTCAAATTTGTAAGACATACATAGCACATGTTACAATTTCATTTACACATTTATTGTCTATATTTAAAATTTAACTTTATGTATATATTTTTAGATATATTTCAAACTTTTATTCCATCATGCATTCCTGAAACACCATGTGAAATGAATAAATGATCCCCAGGATATGCATTTCATGCTAAAACCGCACTCATCAGTTAGCCCCAAATCACAATCTCTTATTCATATCTTCATTTGTTTAATATTATATAGATAGAAAGTTACTATAGTTTCATTGCAAGTGTCAAAGACTGACTACTGTTATTTTCAACACACTATAAGTTTTGTATACAGTTAGTTTCAGTTATTAATATGAAAATAAAAAATTTATAGTTTTCTTTATCATTTTATTTTAAATTAAACTATTATAACAGAAGTTTATATACAGCATTCACGGGTGTATTTCTTTTCTTTCTTTTTTTTCAGTTCATTTTTCAACTTTATGTAAGATTGTAGATTGGTTTAATGTACAAAGATATTTTTAGAACTATCTTATTACTTTATGTTCTATAGTCTAACTCCTTTCCTGATATGCAGTATTTTTATTTTAATATCTTAAAAATGTTTGCAATAAAAATTCTTAATATTTTTAAAGATAAAAGTTGCCAGTGCTAAGATGGTGTTAAATAAGAAGGTACTTTGAAGTAATTCGATGATTTAAAATTAATGTAATGCATCAGTCCTTTCATTTATACAAAGTTTAGTATTTTCACCAACCTTGTTTTATTATAATGAACATTATTTAATTGCAGCATGTTTTTTCATTTAGTATTTATATATTATGCAGTTCTTCCTGGTATTGATGATTATTGGTTCCCAGTCCTTGTGCAGATACTCGAAATGTACATTTTTAACTTGCAGTGTTTACCTTAAAAAGTATACTCATTAAAAAGTTAATAGAATTAATTTACATAAAAATAGAGTAAAAGTTAATAGAATTAATTTATGTAAAATTAGAGTAATGTAATTATGAATATATATATATTGATCTTAATTACTTAAAAGAATTATATTTAAACATAATAATTATTACAAAATAAAGTTCTTAGTATGGGTAATAGCTTAACTACTTCGGCTTCAAGCCGCCATATTGAACTTTTTAAAATACTGGCCTGAGACCCAATTTTTATAATAACTTCAGTTTTAATTATGTTAGAATAAAAATAATTACATTGATAGAAACTAGAAAAATTAAGGAAAACAATAAGCATAAAATAAATAGTGATAACTATATAAAAAATAAGGAAAAAAGAAATTTTCACATCCGAAATAATTATTATTTTATTGTTTGTTCATAATTTGGAAATTAACATTAACTAAAATTCAAAATACATCTTCAGTGATAATTTCTTTCTATTTCTTACAAAATTATTTTTCTAAACATGTATAATATGTCTTACCTGAGATAATCCACAGCTTCACAATCTCCAAAAGAAGTCGGATATGACTTCTTCATTTTTATCTTGTACCCCAAATGTTCTAAATGTCAAAGGTGTCTATAAAGAAAAAGATTCATCCTAATAAAAGATACAAAAGAAATCATCATAGCAATTGGCTTCTTGTCTGTCTAAAACTAGAAATTGTAGGCTACTTTCTATATCACTAATAAAATGAGTTTCATCTCTTCATTTTATATTTTTTTTGTGTGTATAATAGTGATGTTTATATTCTTTATGTACAGAAGTGATGCTATCTTTTTATATTTATTGTACCACAGATATAATTTATTTGCATATAGTCTATAGACTTGAAAATAATGTTATGAAACATATAGCAAAAGCAAAGCATGATCAAGCATAAACATAAACAAGTTTCAGAATTGGATTATGTTTGTGTATACAAAGTTTGTATACATTTGATTATAAGTTTTATAACCCATTGCTTGTAAACCATATTATATAAACATAATTAATGATTTTCAAAAAGTATACTTTTTGAAAATCATTATTTTTATAAAAATAAGAGGATTGGTGTAGACTTTAGATAATTACGATATGAATTATATACTAATAAGTTAATTATGATATGAATTCTATCCGAGTAAATATATAATTACAAACTAAATCACACTAATTTTTCAATAAATATGAATTCTATGTGAGCATAAATAAATGTATTACAGACTACCTTTAGAAAATTATGATAAATATGAATTCTATACGAGCATAAATATATAATTACACACATGCCAATTTTTCGATAGATATGAATTGTATATGAGCATAAATAAATAAATATATAACTACAAATTGGCACACACTAATTACAAACTAAAATTAATAAAAAATATATTTTTTCAAAAAATTAAAAAATTTTACTTATGAATAATTACATTGTTTGTCTGTTGTAAGCCTTGTTTGTGAATAATATCGGAGAAAATTTCACTTCCAGCCCGTAAAACATTTTATGTCTTTTATCGTTTCATGATAAGTACAAAAATTACCAAAAAAACAAAAAAATTAAATGCTATGGTTGATTAAAAAATTTGCCAAAAATCCAAATTTCAACCGATTTTTTTGAAATAAAGATCGTTTGAAAGCTAACATATACAACTATAAAACGGCCATATTTTCTTCGACATCATGATTATACTTTTTACATCAGCAAAGAAAGAAAATAACACGTCATCAAATGAGCACCCGAAGTGCGTAAAGTATGCCGACAATGCTGAAAAAGTTAAATGATTATCTGGCTGGTATTGTGTATATGACTTGAATATAAATATATCAATAAATCTAAATTTCTTATATTTTGCAAAAGATATAAGAAAGATTATTTTTTGATTTTTAAAAGTAGTAAAAAATAAATTTTGAAGTGTTTTTTTAATTATTATTGTTATATAAAAAATAACATAAAATTTAAAAGAGAATAAGTAATAAAGTATGATCATATATGGGCAGTGTAATTAAGAAAGTATAATTGCAAACCATATAATTAAAACAATTAAAGTATGTTCAAGCAATGAAATATTAAGAAGTGAAATTAATCAAAAAGAGGCTTTTATTAATGATTATTCTGTAAACATAATAAGTAAATTCTAATGAACTAAAATAAAAGGTAACAATTATAATAATAAAAATAAATCAATTAAATCATTATGTACAAATTTTATGATTAATAAGAATAATTACAATAAAATATATAAAAATGTTTTTTAATCTGTTTATTGATGTTTTGTTCAACACAATCATAATATACATTATATAATCTTATTTTCTATTTTATCTTTCCTTTTTTTTTTTTTTTTACAAATTTCATTAAAAAGATAAATTCAATTAACATAATTAGTTTTAAAATGTCATATCAACTTTACAAATGGAAAAAAAGACTAATACATAGTGAAATGGTATATTTGTTCAGACTATCCGTTTCACCTACTATACCCCATAGTAATACCTGTATTCACTTTAAACCTCATCGAGTACACGAATATCTGTTTACACATATGATTGTTTAAATGTATATCTGTTGAACATCATTATATATGTATCGCTATAATTATATATATGCGAGTACAAGCTGTAATATATAAGAAATTTGGGTATGTTACAATGTATTTATATTTAAAAGTTTAGATCTTTTTAAATTTATGCATTATAATTTTATTTCATTAGTTTCATTGAAAATCACATATGTACAATTTCACCTCTGACCAGAATACATATATAGCGAATTGTTTATATGGTAATTTGTTTAATTTCTAGATTTAAAATCAATCTTGTTAACAGAAATCACCCCACACGCACCTGTTTTAAAATTGCATGTCAGCTAAATCTAAGATTTACAGTAACAAATTTTTAGTTGAAAACAAATGCAATCAAGGAGTGCTATTTGGCATTCCACTGGGAATTGAGTTGGCTAAGCTAAGATAAAATTATATGATTCGAAAAGTTAACAATAAGAAAGCCAAATTTTGTAAATTTAAATGAAGCATGTAAACAAGGTAATGGATTCCCATGCTGTGAACCTAGCTTGTGGGAAAATATAGTATAGGGGCAGAAAGTAGTATATTTCGGCACTATAAGATATATATGATCTATAATTCAAGTGTGTTGCTGCACAAAGCTCCATCAGTCATAATTTTAGAATGAGAAGCTAGAACGGCCACCAATTCAGCATCTTCCTATGGAAGAATGGTCATCTTTAAACCCATCTTACATGCCATGGTATAATCATCATCACCACCAGGATGGAGAGTTTCTATCACCGCCTGCTGCCAAAGGAAGGATGTTGCAAACACGCAACCTATCAAGAGAAAAGTGTCATGCCTGCTCCCAAATTCCAGACAACTCAGCTACTAGAAGAAAATTGGTAATACTTCTTCAAATTGCAGAGCTCTGTAAATTTACTTTTAAGACATATAATTCATTTATTAAACTAGCTACTATGAACATTCCTTTAAACTATAAATTTTCATTAAATTAAAACTTCTTTAAAATAAAGCTGTCTAAAATGTAACTGTAAACCTGCCTATAAATTAAATTAATATCACTTATTTCTTTGACTTGCAATAACTGTATCAGTTATTATTTAAAATCTCTTATAATCTGCAGACATGCCTGTTTTTCTGTTTTGGTTATTTTATTTCAATTTATTGATTCTATATGTTATGATATGCCAATGTTATGAGGCAGTGAGTGATTAATTTAATATATTTTTGAGAGAGACAATTAGCTCTCCAGCGTAAGATTATCATTGCTTTTTAGTAGGTATGAATTTCTGCTTCAAAATCCTATTCTATGATATGATAACAGATCATTATGTGCTCATTGTTATCCAAATTTATTCATTTTAATATTTATAGTAGGTTTATTAAGGGTTATTTAATGTTTAAATCATGATTATTTCTATTAGTTGAATAGTGACCAGGGCTGGTATTAAAAGTATATTTGTAGCTGTTGTACAACCTGAAATATACTTTCTCCTTTCTAATTTGATATAAATAATTGTATACAGATTTAATATATATACACTAGATTAATATTTAGTTAACCCTTTCTTAGCATAATTATTATATGCTATTTTCAGAGCTGGGTCCTGCTAGTTTCAGCTTAAAGAAACTATATATATTTAAGTGCATTACTTAGTTATTTTATATATGTTTTAGTATTATTAAGCATTGCAAGTGTATCTTTATCAAGCACATAATATGCACTAACTTCTTGCTGCTCCTCTTTTAAGATGATTCATGGTCTCAAGCTGCTTATTCTTTGGTTCGGATGGCTATGTCTTTTAGGACTGGATCACGAGGGTCCAGAACAGTATTCAAGGCTTATCTGACTTCCTGAACTAATGAGTTCCTTAATATTAATAGTAGCAAGCCGTTCGGTCCAGGGGCACTGAGTATTTGTTACTGAAGTCCATGAGCAATTACACATTCACACCGCAATCTTTAATTATAATATTTTAGTGCCATAGTTTCCAGATGCCAATCTACAGTAACCAGTTCTTTCCCTCTTTATTAGTGAACTTCCGCATTATCTTGAACTTGGAATCTGGTTTTATCTAATGAATCTGTATTTTGAGCATATTAATTGTTCATGGGTAATATATTAAATTTAGTAGCTTAAGGCTCTATATCTGTATCAGTCTTGTAAAAGTTTAACTTACCATTAGCAGACCTAAAGAATAGCTTAGCATATCACAATAGTAGGCATGATTCATAACTGCAGGTGATTGTATAATTTAAATTATTATATAAAAGATGAGACTGCTGTACCAATTATCTCATCATTATTGTAATGTTTGTGTGTGTAATCCATTCACCCAATGCTAAATAATTATGTTATTTTTATTTTTAATTAATTTATTTAATCATTATTTTATTAAACATATTTAAAATTACAATTTGTTTAATGTTATTTTTCACAATCTATTCCAAAGCATCCAAATTCTTTCTTATTAATATATTGTGCATTTCCTTGGTTAAGTCATAGCATGTTAAGTAGTTCATTTAATCGTAATTATAGTTTAGTTATTAATTTTCCCCTGAGTCCCATGTTTCTCCCTTTGCTCAACCAGCTCACTGAAGAAATTGTGACCAGGTGTAACCTCATAAATGTCATTCATAAGGTATTAAATCATGGAGTGCTGGTAAATGAATTGAAGTATAGTCAGATTCGAGGTCTCACCACCTCATCTAGATCAGCTTTGGGGTAATTTGCCTGGACTCTGGATTTAGTTGCATGAATGCACAAATATGACAGTTACAATAGGAACAAATAAAAGTAAGCGATTGAAAAAAGTCTATTTTTCCTTCAGGTTAAAAAAAAATGTATTTTAATGAAAGACAATTATTCTCTGAAAAATGTATATTTAGTACATATTTCATTAATATGATGAAAACTCTATTAAAATTTAACTTATAATTACAAAATAAAAAATAATAAGAAAGTTATTGATAGAAAGTGTTTATAGTTTGTTTCCTATTTGATATTAATCAAATTTTTAATTGAGTAATTTTCTGCTAAAAGGCTTCTGTGTCCAAATGAAATGTAAATGTAAACATCACCTACTTATTTAGAAAAAATATATTTTATAATTTTACAAACAATAAATGATTTTAAAAAATAAACAGATTATATATATATATTTATTTTTGATTTTCTAATGTAAACAAAAGTCATTGCTAAACAAGTGCAATAATATACTTTTGCCTTTGCACAATATGGATGGATTTTTATTGCCTCTAATTGGCTCTAAACTTTTGTTTTTTCATCCCATTAGCTTCTGATATCTTGATATTTTATTTCAAAACTAATACATTATGCAAAGTTGTTTTTTTTATTAAAATTTTTACTTCAAACATTCAAAATGGATTCTGCCATTTACACATACATTGTTGATGGTTTTGCCTTAAACTGGCTTATATAGTTTTCTATTTAAGTTAAATAGTGTGTAGTTTTTGATAGAGAAGGATAAAGAGATTATTTTTTCGTTTGGAAGGAATGTTATTTATTAATTGATACTATAATCAGTATAAAATACATTTGTTTAATGCTGAGTTGATTGATGAAATGTAAAACATTAAATAACTTTAGAACTAATGTTCTGTGATGACACTCTATCAAAGCTCAGATAAATAATACACAGTTAAAGAAAATGAAAAATTATATTAAAAATTTGTTTATTTAAAATAATTGTGTAAATCAATATTTATAACAGTTGGGAAATATAACACCCAGTATTCAGAATTGAGAAAATAAAACTTCCATTTGTTGTTAGTTCGTTTTTTTTTTTAAAAAAACAAGAAAAAAATATCATGTGGATTTTGTTATTGTTTTATAACAAAAAGGTTAAATCGTTTTTTTTTTTTAATTTAATTAATTAATTGGCAAAAAAAAAAGTGTGCTAAATATTATAGAAAAATATGATATAAGCTTGTTAAATAGATGGGCTATTTAAAGGAGATTCATTAAATTTGGTCATTTTACAATTTTAGACTTACTGCTCTGCAATCTGAGATTATAGTAACTGAAATTGTTGTCTCCTGTCATGTGGAAGAATATGTATAGCTGTTACCAAGAAATAGTACCGAAGTTATTCAAAGGATTAGTAGACATCAGAAATAGAACTAATAGATCATTCCATATGCTGAAAATAATTTTTAATATACATTACAACATGGAATTCATAAATATGTGTTAATTTTACCTGGAGTTAAGCATTCCTAAGCCATTTATGTAATCAACTTTACCTAATTATATGAAAGAAAGGGAGCATGTCTCTTGAAAAAGCCTTGAACAATATCTTAGATGTTGATTTCATGTAGAAATATAACTGTCTTAACATAAACTAGTTTGAATCTTCAGATAATGGTTAGTGAACTGTGGATCAAAAATCTGAAACCCAGAAAGCTACTAAAATAACACATAATCACCATTTCTTATGCTTACATGAGCAGTTATTAGCAGTAGCAAACTCTTCATACAGTAATGCCATCCAGTGCAAGCCTTAGTAATCAATGGATGCAAGAAGGTTTGTGTATAAAATCTCCATCAGTGAGGCACTTTGGATCTGATAGCACTGCAGATAGATCTAAGGATTTAATGCAACCCTCCAGCTGCCACCTTTTACCTATTTTATTAACTATAAGATGAAAACACCTTAATATTATCTCTCCAAGCTCATTCACCTATATAGTCATATAGATTGAACCCAGTTCAGCATCTATACATTTTGGGGTCCTTGGTTTATCAAAAATTACAGACCATCATCCCATAGACAGGAATGGTATAAAATCACCAAAACATCATAAGATCACTATTTCTTATACTTACACAAGATAGTAGTAGTATAGTAAACTCCATACAGTGATGCCACCCAGGGAAAGTTTTAGTAATCAATGGATGCAGGAATGTTTGTGTATGGAGAGTTTACTACTGCTAATAACAGCTTGTGTAAGCATAAGAAATGGTGATCATGTGCTGTTTTAATGGTTTTATACCAATCTTGCCTATGTGATGATGGTGAATGTGGTTTTTGATAAATCAAGAATGCCAAAGTGTATAGATGCTGAACTGGGTTCAGGTCTATATGACTATACAGGTGAAAGAACTTGGATTGAAAATATTAAGTTGTTTTGGTTGAGCTCTTAACTTTTATAATTAACTAAATAAGTAAAAAGTGGCTGCTGGAGAGTCGCATTAGATCCCTAGATCCATGTGCTCTCAGATCCAAAGCTCCTTACTCATGAAAGCCACAAGCTAGAAACTAGTCTAGGAATATTAGATGAGCAGGCACTAAATAGGTTTTATGCACAAACCTTCCTGCATCCATTGATTACTAAGACTTGCACTGAGTGGCACAACTGTATGGAGAGTTTGCTACTGCAAAACCTAGAAAACTATTAGCTTTATTATCTTCAAACAATTTAAATAAAGAAGCCATCAACCAAACAGTTGCAAAAGAAGAAAAAATAAATGGCATGGTTTAATATATGAATATTGATAATATTAAAATATTTAGGGTGAGCACTCGTATAAAAAAAAAGATGAGCCTGTTATTTTTTTTATTTATAGATAGATATATTAAACAACCTCTATATTTCCCCATTCTTTTTAAATTCAAATAAATAAAAATACAATAAAAGACAAATGCCCCCCAAGATGCATTTCACGCTGAAATAGCACTCATCAATTGGCACAGGTCACTACCTGCCATATATCTCTCTATTATTTGAAGAGTATGTATCTATAGTAAATTGTTACATTTTTATATACCATTGTCAAACTTCCTCAACTCACAACTTTGGTACCATCCACCTCAGATAAATACAATAATGATTATTACTGATCGTTTTCTAAATTAGAGATTATCTCTAGCACTGATATAAACTTTAAATCTATTAAACATTAATATATCTGGGGTTTTTTTTCATTTTAAACACAAACACACATGGAGTTATTCACCTTTCTCTTTCCCATGTGTAATATCTTTACAGATATATTAAACAACCTCCATATTTCCCCATTCTTTTTAAATTCATATAAATAAAAGATATAGTAAAAGACAAATGACCCCCAAGGTGCATTTCGTGCTGAACCAGCATTCATCAGTTGACCCAGATCACAATCTCCTATATATATATCTCTTATATGAAGAGTATTTATCTATAGTAAATTGTTACATTTTTATTTACCATTGTCAAACTCCCTCCACTCACAACTTTTAAGTTTAATATTTTTGTTATTTTGTTGAAACTTACACCATCCACCTCAGATAAATACCGTAATGATTATTACTAATCATTTTTTAAACTAGAGATTATCTCTAGCACAGATATAAACATATAATAGAGATATATATGGGAGATAATGACCTGGGTCAACTGATGAGTGCTGGTTCAGTACAAAATGCATCTTGGGGGGGTCATTTGTCTTTTATTGTATCTTTTATTTATATGAATTTAAAAAGAGTGGGGAAATATGACGGTTGTTTAATATATCTATAAAGATATTACACATGGAAAGGAAAAGGTGAATAACTCCATGTGTGTGTGTAGATTTAAAATTTAAAAATCAGATATATTAATCTTTAACTGAGGTGTAAAGTTTATATCTATGCTAGAGGTAATCTCAAGTTTAGAAAATGATAAGTAATAATCATTATTGTATTTATCTGAGGTGGATGGTGTCAAAGTTGTGAGTGGAGGAATGGTAAATAAAAACTTAACAATTTTTTTAATTTATCTGTGTATGGTGGGAATCTTAATTTTGTGTAGTAATAAAGTTTTTTTTTTTAATGTTTATAAAATGTTTATTGCAATTATTAACATTTGCAAATTTTTAAAAAAAAGTAATTTTGTTTGTAGATTTTATTTTATTGTCATCATAATATTTATTGAAACTTTCTTTTTATATATATATGTCATAGCATCAGCCGGGACGCGAACCCACACCCGTCTGCAACCAACTACTTGCTTGCAAGGCGGATGCGATGACCTCTCGGCTACTTTCTTTGGGACAGTTAATATGGAAAAGTTATTTGTTTGTGTTTTTTTGAGAGAAAGGGAGAAAGAATTGACAAAATATTTCATGGTATAGATTATTGTCAGTTCTGTCGGATTGGGGGGGGAGCAGGTCGGATGTTTTATTGACGTTGCTGCTGCTGCTGTTTAAGATAAAACCTCATTGTAATTGATCTAAACTAGATATTAATTATTTACCGTGATAAATAATTCATTAAATAATATATATGTATACGATTGCAATATGTGAAGCTCTATATATATTTCATTATCTTATAATATTGTCAGTTAACAATTTTTTATCTTTGTTTGATTAAATTAATTGCTAATCTAAATCAATGACACGCACATCTTATATATAGAACAGATATATAAAATAACAAAGATATGCAAGAATAATCGAATTATAATAGCTTTTTTTTTTCATGGCCAATGCTTTGACACATGCAAAAAAAAATTAATTGCTATTATAATTAAATTATTTTTGCATATCTTTGTTATTTTATATATCTGTTCTATACATTAGATGTGTGTATCATTGATTTAGATTAGAAAAAATATACCCATGCTCTAGTTACTAAAATGCAGATATGCCATAAATGGAATGATAAAATGATTATATGAGTGTGATTGTGAAGTTTATTAATTCATGCACAAGTTGTTGTCTATGGAAGGGCTGAATGTTAACCCATGAAAAACAAATTTATATTAGAAGTAATGTCTAGAAAAGATTAGAGTTTATTTGTTACTGGCAAATGTATTTAGCAGTGTATTATGATCATTAAGTATTGAAATGTATCGAATATAAATTGCATAATTGATTATTATCAGTTCTAAAATCATATGGTCATATTGTCATGAGCTAGTCAAGTGTATATTATATTAGACTTTAATACTTGGAATATTTTACTGTTATTATAATTAATGTAAAATTATATTTTACTTTGTAGTATAGATCCGGTGAATAAATCTCAATTTATCATTAGATATAAAGGTATTTTGGTTTTTTCCACAGAAAGTTTGGAATTAATACATCAAAAATCTCTTATAATTTGTGTTAAATTATTACATGAAATTTACCTTATTCTATGAATCAACCATTTGGTATATTTACAGAACATGATAGTAGACCATCCTACTAGATTATAAAAATTCTGTTTATTTTGGCAGCCCAGTATGGCCTAATGAAAATCCCAGTAAAATTTTTATTTTAAAATATATATATATATATTATTTATTAATTTCTTCATTAATTTATAATTCCTGTTTATTTGCAGTAAACTAATATTTTTTTTTGCTATTCCAATATTATTAATTATATTTGTATGGTGTAATTCCTTTTATCACATACTTGTTCTGCTTTTGTTTTGTTTTTTTATTTACATTCATTGACATTTTTAATTTTATATAATTCCAATGTTTTGTCTATATTTAAGATATTCTAAGATGTTTGCCATAACAAATCAAATATTTGTAAGTTCAGATGTTTTTGAGAATACAAAGTAAGATTTATCAATATTCATAATACATGTATTCTTTCATTGCATTTATGCAGTTGTTTTTTTTTTAAAAAAAAAAAAAGTACTCAAGAATTTTAAATGCAGTTGCTATGATTATAAATCGTCTATATAAATTTAAATGAAAAATAATTATAAAAAAATAAATTTTCAAAGATAATTTTTTTTGATTACTTGATTAATACTGAAAGAAATACTATAAAAAATTCTAGTGGAAAAAAAGAGTTTTTGTCACAGTAGATTAAAAATAGATAAAAAGTCTTATCCTGTACAGGAGAAAAAAACATTATATATAGCTTCTTTGAATAGAAAACAAGAAAACAGCACATCAAAAAAACAATTTAATACTGCAGACAAGAAATCATACTAATTAATATGATAGAAGTGTGATCTAAAAAAAAAAGCTTAATACACATAATCTCATAGAGAAGAAGACATTAAACATATAAATCAGTAATGTTTTCAGTGCAATTTTTGTGAATACACCTGGGTCTCTTTTTACGTTGACTTATTTAACACGATTTTGAAGTTACGCGATTCGTGTTTCACCGGAAGTCGATTTCCGATAATGCTCTATTACTTTAAATAATAAATTTCACGCACTTACATTATATTGAAAGTAATAGCACATTATTGGAATTCGACTTCATCTTAGTAATTTCAATATTTTCAGTGCTTTATAATAAGCATTTATTTTATATAGCTATGTAAACAATTGTATTGCATTCAAATATCAGCCTTTCACGCTTATTAACACTCGCAAAGCGTATGCACAATTAGCGTGAAAGGCTGATATTTGGATGTAGTGCTTTATAATAGTAAGATTTTATGCAATAATGAAATTAAAATCATGATTTCCACATTTTATGTATACACATATTAAATTTTACAAGAATATAATGTAAATTTGTTCAAACATTGTGCGTGTTAATTTTGCATTTTATATCACATTCTGTTTTTGCTTTTTAAAAAAGAACGTAATCAATTATTATTTTCTTATTAATGACACTAATCATTAACGTGCTCTTAAATTCCAACAAGAGCTAAATGTTTGTATGTCTGGATATTGCGAGTTTCTTAAACAATTAATAAAATCATCGTCTCAAAGATTAATTATGTTGTCAACAGAAAATCATAATAATTAAAACGTGTATAAAAAAATGTAAATTATTGTACTGTAAATTATGCATAAAAATATATTATTTTGAATAAAATTAAATATTATAGTTAAAAAAAGTTTGTCTTGTATCAATTTTTTTCAAATTTGAAATTTTTTATTAGTCATATTTTATTTCCTTATTTTTTTTTTTTTTTTTGCGCGAATTTTAAAGTAATTTTACGTTGGTGCTTTGCTTTTACGCGAATTTTGAAAAATCACCGACCGCATCCTCCCTTTTTCAATGTAAGTTATGTTTATTTTTGCGCGATTTCGTTTGTGCGTGTTTTCTGAGGAACCTATCTATCGCGCAAAATGAGACCCAGGTGTATATTATTTTGTCTGATTTTCTTGTCCCTGTGTAATACATATATTATCTTTGAAAAAAAGTAAAACAGTTGAAGAAACTATTTAACTGTATTAATTTTTAATTCTCTCGATACAATTATTTCTATATTTTGTTGAGAATTAATTTTTTTTTTTTTTTGAACAATTTTTTTGTTTAATTAAATTATTTAAATAATGATTTTATAGTTTCTATATATTTTATTATTTATTTAAATGCACTACTTTTTACTCTAATGGTAAAGTGGAAAACTCTGGAATTCAAAGTCTGTGGATTTTGGCTCTGACTCTTATTTCTTCTGGAGCTCAAACTTTTTATAACCCCTGGAACAAATTATTTGATTAATTTATATATAATATAAAGCATTTATTCCTTTTTTTATATGCCATGTGTCTTTAAATAACTCATACATTATTGTTTTCTTAATGTAGTATTTGAATCTGAACCATAAAAGTTTCTTCAGATTTTGAAATTTTTATATCAGATAATTATCCCACAGCCAGTCCAATTAGTAATCCAATTATTGATTGATAAGTGTATCTAATATTTAAAAAGAGTGAAAAAAACTGTTAAAATCTTCACTATGTGATAGTTGGCAAATCTGATGAGTAATGTCCTCTGCTCTGTTTTGGATATTCTTGGACAAGAATTTGCCATACAGTGGGCTAGAGAAAGAGATTTTATCTAAATCCAAAACAGTTTGGGTAATTTTTATTGCTCAAGTAATAATCAATACAGATTCTCTTTTAAATATATATACTTATTTTATAGCTGAAACACAGGCTTATTATATACCTGCATCTATATATGTAATGTATAGGGTATATGAGCACAGACTTTCACACCACTCTCCATTCTATCTCATAACAGTGATACACTTGAACACATATATGTTGAAAAGATAAATAATCACCAATATACATATTTCATGCTAAACCAGCAATCATCAGTTGGTCCAGATTACCATCTCTACACATATATGCCATAAGTGCTCAGATATATATTAAGATAGCCAATCTTCATACCTTAATGGACAGGCTTCAATCTACTCCTCACTCCAACTCTTCAATCGTCCATCCAATTGAAAATCTGATGGTGGAACGCTCAAAGGCCACCCTGAGGCTGGTTTAGCATGAAATACCTATATTGGTGATTATTTATCTTTTCAACATATATTTGTTCAAGTGTATTAGTGTTATGAGATAGAGTGGAGAGTGATGGGTGGTGTGAAAGTCTGTGCTCATATACCCTATATAATACTTATTTTATGTATATTTTATAAATACAAACAAAAAAAGTTATTGTAATAATGGTTATTATTATTTTTTGATAGATATTGTAATAGACTTTTTTAATAATTTCACTCAGTCAATGCCGTCGTTTACTTCTTCATCTCTACTTTCCATGAATTTATTATTAATTTTATGTACATATTTTTCGTATTTTAAGAAAAAAAATGTTTCTTTAGAATTAATTTATTATTACAACTTTTTTTTAAATAATCGGGATATTGTTGTAAATATAAAATATTATACAGTCAAAAATAAATATATTAAATCATTAATTTTATTATTAGTAAAATGCAGAAACTAATATAATGAAATACTGTTTTTTTCTTCCACTAGAATCTATCTCATTAAAATGTTGACATAAATTTCTAGTTATAAATAGATAAGCTACTTATTGTTGAAAGATACTCAATATTAATGTATCACAAAAATATAACATTGATCCTTTTTTTTAAATCAAAAAATATAACTAAATATAGATTTATGTTATTTTGAGATAAACTTTTTATATTTTTATTATTTTGTGCAAAAGTCTCTATTATATGTGTAATTAATTACTTAGTAAATTGTCTTGGCTGAATTTGTTTCACACTAATGATTTTAATCTCTGATTAATAGTAGAAAATGTGTATATCTGCACTCTGTAACTATTATTGAAATAATTATACTCTTATTGCTATTTTTACTACTGTGATTTAATGTAGTGATAAGACTATTATCTATTTGAACTAAAGGTTTCTGATTTTTAGCTGAGTAAGAGAAAAAATCTTTTTTTAGTCTATGGAATGGAACTGTGGTCATTCTGTTACTTTGATGCTTGAACTTTATATAAGCTTGTGAAGCAATTAACTACCATTGTTATTATTATTGTTACTGTTAATAATATCAGTGCAAATGATGTCAAATATTAATTGTAAATGGGGGGGGGGGATTTAGTTTTTTTTTGCATGGAGATCATAATAAATTAATGCTGTCTTATGACTAATATAATTAAGTATTTTCATGTAATACTAGTTGTCTCTGTGGCTTTTCTCACATTAGTAGAAAATTACCAAATTTTTTAAAGCAAAAATCCATAGCCAATCAAACAAACATTTCAAATTTATATATATATAAGAATAAAGAATTATCAATAACTTAGAATTATCATTAATTTAAATATTTCTGAATTATTTGTTTTAGAGCCTTAGTATTTGTTCTGGTTATTGACTGCAAATCCTTTCATCTTTATTGAAACATTTGAATTATACTGTAAGACCTCTCACTGATGCTCGTTATGTGCAAAAGATCAATCTCTTGAGCACAATTTTTCTAAATTACTTTTAAAAATAATAATAGTGATAAATTAACAATTAATCCACTACAATATTTTAAATAATCCCCAAATATATTTTTATTAACCATAAATTTGAATGTTTGTTTGTTTTTACTTAATAACTCCACAAATATTACCCTAATCTTTTTAGTACACACAATTAATATTGATAATTTTTGAATTTCCTAGAAAATATTATTTTAGATGATGAAAAATCCATAGAGGGCACTGCTAGTACAAACTTTCAAATCCACAGCTTACTTGTTGTAGGAATAATAATATATACCTTATGTAATTCTCCAAAAAAAAAATATCATGCAAGATTCATCAAGATTAGTGTAATATTTGTTGAATTATCAAATAACAAACAAGCAAAATTTCAAATGTATATATATAATAGATAAATAGATTATTAATTATTATAATAAAAAACAAATTTATTAACACTGATTTTGATATTTTATTGAAAAGGAATTTTTAAAAAAAACATTCATTTCTCATTAAATAAATTATTGTAATGTGAACTTTTTAAATAGTGAATTTTTATATCACCATATTATAAATTAAAAGATATTAATATATACGCATGATATTTTCTTAAAGATAGGTTGTAGTATCTAAATAACATATTATTATGAATAAGTGAGACAAAAAAATAATATGGACTATATAAATTATTGGTATGAGAAAGTTATTTTTTTTATTTTTAATTTTGATTTTTTTTCTTTTCTAGAATTAGTTTTTCAAGGGCATATTCCGACATTGAAATAAGAGCTATAATTTATTATTAATTTCATAAGAAAATAATTGATATTAATCTTTAATATATATATATAATAATATTATAAATTGATGTCTGTATTTCTTCAAAGTAATATACATAATCTTAAAATTAAATATTAATAAATACAGTAATCAAAAATTTTGAAAAGGACAAAAAATATAATCGTCACTTAGGAACGCTTTCAACTATCCTCGTATAATTAGTTGATAAAGACTACGAGGATTGTTGAAAGTGCTCCTAAGTGATGATTATATTTTTTGTTCTTTTCAAAATTTTTGATTACTGTATTTACTAATATAAGATTACATATATATTCTACTTCAGGTATTTATTGAAAAATGATTGTTGTGAACAGGTACATGTTTTAAAATATGCAGTGATATAGTGAATTTGTATAATATGTATGTGAAAATGCTGAGATTAAAATAAATAAAATGTAAAATATAATTAAGAGATTTTTAAAAAGCTTACACTTACAATTTTTTTTATCTTTGATTTTATTAATTTTTAGTTTATTTGATATAAGATAGCAGTATATTGGAGTAACAAACTTTGTGACTATTTTTCTTCTTAATATTGCCAAATTTTCACACTTGCAAGAAAATAAAAACTATATCATTGAAGAGAATACTTTGACATGTTCATTTATATAAGATCTGATTTCCAAGCTTTAGTAAAATCTATTAATTTATTATGAATGAAAATATGCTTATTTTATTGTCAAATATTACTAATATGCTTATTAAATTTTTATTATGAGTTGAAAATGGAATTTTGTAATATAAAATTGTGTATTTATTTTTAGGTGTTACAAATTGAATCTCCTTCAAAGTATTGTCCATTTGATACAATGTACCAGTCGTAACATGTTTTTCACTCTTTGAAGAAATTCTAAAACTTTTGCAAAGTGATGCCTTTTAATACTTTCATTGTTATTTCTTCAATCCTTCCACATCCACAAAACATTTTCTCTTGATGACTTTTTTAATCAGAGAAATAAAAAGAAGTTACCCAGAGGTGGATATTGGGTGAATATGGCAGGTTGATAAGCTGAGTCATGCTTTTCTTATTGAAGAATTGTTTTTATGTGTTGGCATATTATTGTGGTGAAATCATCACTTCCAATTTTGCCATAACTTGGGTTATTTTCATCTTATCGCATCATGCAAAAGTTTCAGAATTTGTAAGTAAAATGCCTTACTATTATGAACAAATTCTGAGTGAACTATGTCATTTGCATTAAAAAATCATCAGCATTGTCTTGATATTAAACTTCACTCACCATGCTTTTTGGGACATGATAAATTTGAATTCTTCCATTAAATCACTCATAAACTTATTTTAAGAAACAACTGTTTTCTTAACAGATACACAATTTCATGTTGTTCCAAGTTTTCAACCATTACAAAAATTAATGAATAAGTGAGATGCACTTAATAAAAAAAATTTACTAGATGGCAATATGACTGCAGTGGAAGCATTGCTACAACAGGACCACCTTCAGAGAAAGATCTGGTTTCTTTTGGGTCTTGTACATAGTTTTATATTATAGAATTGTTGAGATTCAGTTAATTTATTAGAATGATAGATCTTTTTTGCAAAAATTGAATAAAATAATGGAATGCTTTGTTGCTTAGACAGTCATAAAATATTTGAGCACTGGAAATAGCAGAATTGAACTGTAATCCATGGACCTTTAATTCTTAAATCCACTACTATATCATGTATTAAACCATGTAAATGGCAGAATTAAATTATTTTAGTTGATTAACTATTCATAAATAAGATATTTTTTTTCAAAGATTCCTATATTCCATATCTATTTTAACAATCTTGTTTTTGCAGATTTTCATTTAATTATGAAGTAGAAGACAGTAACATGCCTGACTTAAATAAACATTGTTTATGTTGTACTATTTATGCAGGCAAGACATGATATCTAAAATCAATTTAATAAATTATATATCTATTAATTGTAGAAGTTAAGCATTTTCTTTTGTTGAATATTTTTTTATTCTTCAGAGTGGTAAACAGCAATTTGTGACAACTCTAATTAAACTAATGCTAATTATAAAACAATATATTAAAACAACCGTCTAAAAAAAAAAAATTTTAAGCTTGTTCTTAATAAAATTTCTATATGAATCTAATCAATTTTCGTGTTTATTTTTATTAGCGAACTAAGATTTAAATTTGAATAATTTATTTTTATGTCTGCTTATAATTAATTATGAGTTAAACTTGCTTTAAAAATAAGCAAGAAGCTGATAAAATATTCAACGTTGAAATATTTTTGTTGTTATTTGAAATTAATTATTTTATTAAATATTAATGAAATTAGACTTGTGAAAATTTTTATTAATATGAATTGTATTCTTTACTCATTTCTAAAATAATTGGGTTTTGACAAAACCAGTTTTATATACGTGTGAAGCGTTAATTAGTAATTATGATTTAATAATTAATTCTAAATATTTTCTTGTTTTTCCTAAAGTCAAATACCATATAATTTTTTTATTGTGTGTGTGTGTGTTACTGTATTTGCTTTTGTTTTCACTGTTAAAATAATGCCAATTCCAACAACTTAAAAGTAATTTTATTAGTATAATTTCAATATCATTTATTTCCTGTAATTCTTTAGATTGATTTTTACTGATTGTAATTTTTTTATTACAATCAGGTGATTTTCAACAAAAAATTTATATGGAATAATATTAACTAAAACACACAATGGAATAATATTATATAAATAAGAATAATATAAAATTCAAATATACATAAAATTAACAGTAAAATAAGTTATTTGAATGTATATGAAGTTATTTTAGAAGATATTAACAGTTTTTCATAAAGATATCTGGTTATAGTGAACTAATGGGTTTAAGCTTCATTATTGGAATTTAATGTAGAGAGGAATTAGTTGGAAAAGATGATGAAATTAAATATAAAAAAAGATTGCAGGTACAGTTAAATCAGCTCAATATATATATATATATGCAAATAGGTTTTCAGAAGCAGTTTCATGATCTCAACTAAAAACTGATCTCCGAGATCTTAGCGATTCATATGTTATCCATAAACATTTGAAAGAGTAACGATATGTACCTTTTAAAAAAAATATTAGAATCATAAAATGATGGGAATAATTTTTAAATAAGTCTTCCAATTTTATAAAACTAATATTTTATTTATATCATAATATTTTTTATTAATAATGTAAGTATAAATTTTAGTACTAATATTTTTTTATATTTTGCTTGTTAATCTCTATTTTTGTTTTTAATTTTATAATGAATTTGTGGTTTTCTCATTGAAAGGAAGGAGGGGTATTTATTTCTAGTATAGTTTATATATATATATATCTTCCAAAGAATGATCATTTCAACTCTAATATTAATTATTGAAAGTTAAACATAATTACAGTGATTAACTTACCAGCACTCTTTTTTTGTTTTTTTCCATGTCTTATTTACTTCGCACTGCATCTAGATCTTAGGATCTAATGCTCTCAGATCCAAAGCTCCTCACTGACGAAGGCCACAAGCCAGAAACTAGTCTGGGGGTATTGGATGAGTAGGCATTAGATAGGGATTTTATGCACAAGCAGGTGGCAATACTGTATAGAGAGTTTTGCTCTGTTTATCAACAATTAATGTGCTAGTATAGGAAATGTGATCATGTGATGCTTAATGGTTTAACACCAATCCTGCCTAATAGGATAGTGGTGGCTATGGTTGTAAAAGAGCCAAAGACACCAAAATGTATGGGTGCTGAACTGAGTTCAGACCCATATGACTATATAAGCTATTGAGCTTAGATTGAAAATATTTTTTGTTTTCAATTTCATTCTCATAGTTTAGTAGTTAAGTAGAGATAAAAGGTGGTTGCTAGAGGGTTGCATTAGATCCTAAGATCTAGATGCAGTGCTCTCAGATCCAAAGCTCCTCACTGACGAAGGCCACAGGCCAGAAACTAGTCTGGGGATATTGGATGAGTAGGCATTAGATAGGGATTTTATGCACAAGCCTTCTGGCATCCATTGATTACTCTGTTTAGCACAGGTGGCAATACTGTATGGAGAGTTTTGCGCTGTTTATTAATAATAATAATAATAATAATAATAATAATAATAATAATAATAATAATAATAATAATAATAATAATAATAATAATAATAACAACAACAACAACAACAACCACCTTTTTGTAAAGAACTCAAAATGAAAAAAAAAAGACTTCAAATTTAACGAAAGTAGAAGTTATTTTTGAATTATAAGAATTAAGAAATTTTTTTTTTTTTACGTAAAATTGTTTTAAATTTTAAAAAAAAAAACTATTCATATGGGAAAATATTGTCTAGGATCATGATTTGTCATCAATAACTGTGAAAAGAAAAAATATTTTGGAAAATGATGTAGCTAATTTTGGAATCAAAGATAATGTGGCTGCAAAAAAATGATACATGCATAAATCATCGGCTCAAGAATTTATTGTAAACAACAAATAAGCAGTTTTTTGCTGATGTATTTAGTCCAAAGATCTATATATGAAGTTTTTTTTTATTAATAGGAGATATTTATTAATCTCAAGTATTGAGAGTATATTAGCTGTACAGTATGGAATAGTCAATCTCTGAAAAGTATAATAGTTATATGAATATAGTGTTCTGACCTTATACAGATGCTTCAAGTTATTCTAGCATCAGTAGTTAAGATAATTGCCTCAAGAATTGTTCATCAGTTTACTAAATTTATTTTAATATAGGGGATTTGAACACAGACTTTCAAGCTCCCTTTAGTCATCCACTCTCCTCTATATTACATCTGGACTCCAGGTATATAAAATATATTTGTATTTATATGGTAATCAAGATAGAAATGATTAGGAATTATGTTAGTTAGTTGGGCAGTTTTTTTGTAAATTTCTATTATCAATTTAAAAATTGAATAAATAAAACATAAAACATAGATGACCAGTGAAATAATTGATCATAACATATGCAAATTTTATGTTTGTTGTCATGTACAGTTTGTTCAAAGGATCACCCATTATTGTACAGTAGCTCACTTGGCATCTATTGTGAGGCATCAATGATTAAGTACATGTTCATGGGCAGAAATATGCTAAGCCATATAGTAATAGCTTAAGGAAAACAAATAGACATGATAGAAATGGGGGGGGTGATATTGTTATTAGAATAATTCTCAGCATTATCTTTAGATTTTTAGATGAAATTCAGCTTTTAAAGGGATAAACGCAAAGTAATGCAGCCACTAAATTTAGGGCAACTCTTTATTATATATGGGTTTTGTAATAGATTTTAGATAGTGCATTTTGAGATAGAATTTAAATATTTAATTTTGCAAAAGTTATTAATGTTTATCTTAAATTGTAAGTAATCTGATATATCTTAGAAAATGAAACTTTAATAAGTTTTCTAGTTTTGAAATTTTACTCTTGCATTATGTTAAAGATTGTCAATATGGTGGCAGCTTTTCATCGTTCTTTTATAAAATAATTATCTCAAGTGTATTGAAGTTTTAGTTTATTAATATTTATTGCTACATTATGACAGTTCATAATGAAATTGTTTAAGAATGATTTATTAATTAGAAAGATCATCACTATTAGACATGTTTTATTATGAGTTGTAATAATAGTAATAATAATAAACAGGAATTACCATGGGAGCATAGTTGATTAAAATTGTCATGCATTCCTTAACCATATTATCAAACCTAACATTAGATTACGTAAGCTTTTTAAGAAATATAACTTAATAATTAGTGTGAAAGTAGAAAATAAAAAAAGTAGTTAATTTATAAATATGTAACCAAATAGAAAATTTAGAAATATAAAACTAAAATTGTTTTTCATTTATGTTATAAATGACCTAATACACATAATAATTACTATTTTTCCCGATTTATTTTTTAATCTTTTCTTATAACATGATCTAATTAATATGCATAACAATTAATAATTACTATTTTACTGACTTATTTTTTAATCTTTTTATATAACATGAACAAGTGCCTGGGTAAATTATTGCATATTTTCATCTCTATATACATATTTATATGCTATAATGGAATTTATTTTCCCATCCTAAAATTATTCTGCTATGAAGACCGGATGAAGATGATCCTGATAATCAGTTACTGTTTGTACACAATTATGTAACATGCTTATCTCTAACGATGTTGGCTATATTTACCAATTCATCGTCACTCAGCATTCTAACTGCATACTGCTCAGTTAAAAGGTCTCTATATTAAGATAGTTTACCTTTTCAACAGAATAAACTAATTTTATGTTAGCGGGCACCATCTCTTTTACATTTTTTTTTACAATATACTATTATATTTTTCCATTTATATGCTTGACATAGCACAGGGAAGTGCATGGACTATATCATTGATGAATCACTCATGTACAGACAATTATAAATAACTTCATAATGTATACTATGGAAAGAAAGTAGACTGAGAACAGGATTAATTTTAAATATAACAATTTATTAATAAACATAAATACTAATGTTAAATACAAACAAGTAGATAATAATTCACATCAGTATTCCATGTTAAATAACTGATCACATCATATATACTTAAAACTACTAACAACTTAGAGTTATCTATGATGGCAGCAGATATTCTTTTCTGTAATTAACTTCTAAACATCCTTGTTGGTTATATTTTATTTATTTATAAATATAATATCTATGAATTAGTTGTACATGATATGTTTTTGTTTAGAGTAGAAATAATATGCTTCTCTCCCCCTTATGATTTTCCTCTATTACCAGTTTAGAGAAGATTGAAATACAGCTAACCACATTATTTTTTATTCTACTTTATCACAATCTTAATATTTGGTGAGAATCATATATGCATAGTTAAATATACAACTTTCTCAAAGCATTAACAATAATGTATAAAAATTTAAAATATATTGTATTGATATATAGCAGGGGTGGCCAAACTTTTAGACATTGGGGGTGACTTTTTTGGTGAAAGTGTATCTGATGTTGACTACATTTTTTTTCAGAACTTTGAACCAGAAACCAGAAATATTTTGTGTCATCTATCGGCCATTTTTAGTTACATTTTAGTTATTTTATGCTTATTTTATTGTAAGTTCATAGCTTTATCTATATTTAAATTTTAATTCCAAAAAAATCTGCTATTGGCAGTATTTTTTGCAAAAAACAATTTCTGATTGTGGTCTATTGTATATAATCTGTATATAGTCCTGCCTCTTTTCTCTTATAAAGTGCTGCAAAGCACTGACTGTTAACTTCGACTGTTGTTCTCCAGGTGTTTCTGACTGTTAATGTCAGAAATCAAAACCAAAATGTTCTATGCTTTTGTAATGGATTTTAAACATAAATAAATATATTTCTTAATTTTTTTACATTCATAATTAAGTTTTTATATTAATTTACCTAAATATAAACTTTGATTTGAAAATTTTTAAATTTTACAAGAAGAATAATCAAGGAAACTTGAGTAGCACTGAACCGCTATTCAAGACAAGTGAATAACATTGGACCGTTATTTGCATATCAATGGCATTCAGTGATAGTTAGCAAAATGAAAGTATTTTTCATAAATATTTATGGATTTTATGATTACTTTTTACATTATGTTGACTAATAATGTGGCTAGATTTAGATTTTTATTTAAAATATTTAATTTTTGATGAAGAAAAGGCAACAGAAATGAAAATTCAGCTATTGTAATTTCTAAGACACACAATGTTTTCATGTAATGATTGATTGAAATATTTTTTTGTTTTACTGAGATTATTTTTCATATGTTTTTCTTCAGTTATTAACATTATTTTAAATTTTTCGTTACATTTAACCAACTTGAATGTAAAATAATTCAATTTTTCAAAGCTAAATTAAAACCATTCTGATTATTATACATTAATATATTTCAGAAAGGAAACTGGCTAGATCCATATTTAATGAATCAAATCACTCAAATTTTTACTCAATCTGGCCATTAAGAAAATTCATCAGACAAAAGATTAAATTATCTCAGCTCCCTCTAGTATTATAATTTGTCCGTGACACTTTATAAAATATTTATTAAATTACAATTTTAAATTGTCTATAAATATTTTGTAAAGCTGGTTCTCAATTTTAAAAAAAATTTAAGGAAAAAAAAGAAAATTATTGTTTTGGAATTATATTAAAATAAATTAGATGCAAATTTTACAAAAAAAAAAAAAAGAAATTACACGATCCACTTCCAGAGACCTTGCAGTTGACTGATCAACCACGGTCGACAACTTGGAAACCCCTGGATATAGGATTCTGTGTGCAAAGGTCTGCCTTATTCAATGAAGGCTTTCTCACACCCCACTGATATGGGATCCAAAATGTAATGGTATGTGGTATAAGCCCTAAAGTTAATATGTAATGAGCTAGCTTTATGAGGCAACATCTTATAACTATGTAAATTGTATTCAAGATGTGTGCAAAAGAATAGATTTAACTTTATACTCTCTTTCAACATTTTAAATAGCCTACTCTCAGGAATTCACACAGAATAACTCATGAGACATTATTTGCCTGCTAAATATAAAATAGAAACAAAAGGAATATTTTATTGAATCTACTTTGTATTTTCCAGCAACTAACTATAGATAATCAAAATAGCATGTCTAAATTTACTAATGTGAGATAATGTAACTATTTACTAGTGTCTGTGCAGACAATCATTAGCATTCAGATGTTCCCAGGAAAAATGATTAAGTTAACAATGCCTAATGGCAAATGACCGTGTGTGCTGATAAATGATTAAAAGGAAAATGAATGGCAATGTTACTTTTAGTCAAATAAGTGGTATATCTTTTATTTATAATTGAATATTTATCCTTTTTTTTTTGAGTGGCAATAATAATAATAATACAGAAAATATACTCCGCTTTAAAGTCATTCATATTTCTAACATTAGTTAACCAGATTTATTGGGATACATTCACATCTGTATGAAGATCACTTGTTCTTCAAAATTAAGTAAAATGCAATAATATAATGAAAATATTACTAATATTATTTTATCAAAACCGGGTAGTTTAAAATCATAGATATGTTTTTAAGAACAAGGTCACATTAACCTCATAACCAAAAAAAAAAATTTAATAAGTATTGATATTCTCACACTATGCAAGCCACATTTCCCTTTATATATATATGCATAAGTATTCTAAATCATGATCTCTTTTGAAATGTTAAGTACAGACTTCTCAAATTAATCTCATACAAGATTCTCAGTTATGGTCTAAGAGATTAATATATTCAACTACATTACACTTAATTCTAAGCGTCTATTGATAGGTCATCATCAAATTATGATGATCCTTCTATTTTTTAAAGCATGCTCTCATGAATGATAAAAGATTCTGAGTTATAGGTATATAACTATGCACACATCACATAAAAAGTATTGATGGAATAATTCACCCCTTCAAATGTATCTTTAGATTAAATAAATGTATCTCCCATTTAACTTATAAATTACTTATTAAAAGAAATTAATTGATCTGCAATGATAATAGTAATATGTCTATATATGTATATAAGTGATCTTCATGAGGACAGATATTAATAAATTAATGCTCAGCATCTATTAAATACTATTTGTGTACCAGATGTGCATTCACTGTATTTGTTAAACAAAGCAAAAAAAAAAAAAAATTAATAAATGATGTAATATTGCTTTATCATAATAAACCAAGATTAAAATAAAATTTGTGCACTTTAATAAATAAAAAAATTATAATCAGATCGATTGCTATTTAGTTGTTTTTTTTAATATACTTTTTTATGAAAATGGACAGTTGTCTGAAGTGTCAATATTCATCGTGTAAATTTCATTAACATGCTAGATTAGCTCTAATGGCAAATGTGTGAATTTGAAACAATTCAAAGTTGTTTTTTTTAAATATCTTTTTATTCTAGTTAAGCCAAGATGAATCAATGGAAGATGACACAATTATTTCAGAAGTTTTAAAATAATTCTTAAATTGACTTCCAGAATTGGAATAGCTTTTCATTTTCATAGTGATTTCTCTTCAAAAGCATGCCTTTCAACAAATTATCTTTTTTCCTACTGATGGGAAATATTGGGATAGACTAAGCAAGGGGAATCAAATTCCCCAGATAGCAACTTTTTTCTCTACTTTGTCATTCCTTAATAGAATCAAACCCTTTTTGCAACTATGTCAGGTAAAAGAAAAATGAAAGAATTGATAACAAAATTTTTTATTCTTTTTCTAATGGCGATTGTCCATAATAATCCACCAGTTACTATGGCATCTAGCCTATATTTTCATGAGACACTGACTTAATCTCTATTGTTAGCATAACTACCAATCTTCAAAACAAATTTTAATATTTTCCAATGATTAAATATATATATATTCTATGTAAATATAACAGTTTATGATATAAAATAATCAAATAAATTTATAATGTAAATATATATTAATATTTTCAAACAAATATTTTTAAATATAAACTAATATTTTACAATGATTCATATAGTTTCATATATCCACTGTATATTATAACCATCATGGACAAATTTCAGAATCATGAATAATCATATATTCCACAAAAGAAAGTAAATAAACAAGAAAAAAATAATTACAAAAAAATACATCAAAATCAAATATAAACAAAGGAATAAATTTTTGCAACATTTTTTTGCCACAAGCTTTAAAAAATTTGTGATGCTTAATAAGTTGTCAAATCTACAAGTAAAATATTTTAATACATAATTAATGTCTGATTTAACATATGTGTGTGCACACTATTTTAATTTATCAAAATAAGCTTATTAAAAATATTAGATTTTTCACAATTAATTCCATCTTGAGAGTATACATAAAATGCTCATGTTTGTGTATATATATATATAACAAAAATAGTATGTATCAAAATTATTAATTCATTCATTTTTATTATTTGTCATAGCATCGGCCAGGACGCAAACCCGCAACCCGGGCAACTGCCTGCAAGTGCAAGGCAGTTGTGCTGATCTCTCGACCACCAATGCAAGACATTCATTATTTTTAATAGTAAAAAATGTTTTTTTTTTCTTTTTTTTTTAAATATATATATATATATTAATTCATTGGCAGTCCTTCATAAAAGTTTTCTTTTTTAACAGTCTATTCTTGATTAATTATAAATATCTTTTTAAAAAATATTCCAGCAAGTCTTTTGTTTTCCATTCTAGAAACATTTTTGGTAGTTTTTTTTTTTTTTTCAAAATAAAATAGTCTATGAATCAATTCTCATCTTTAGATCCTGAATTCAAGCAAAAATTATTTATTTGTTTTACTTTTAAACTACAGATTCCAACTTATTTTTACTAAAGAAATTATTTAAAATAACTCACCAGTTGTATTTTGTATATATGATGCAGTACCTTTATCTGTGCTTCTCTGCCTTTAGATAAAACAGTATACATATAAACTAATTCCTTAAGCTGATGAACTTTGGATAAGCTGGTCCCTTCTAAACAGTAGACTGGCTTATTGTTATCTTCAGAAAAAGTGTAATCTAGGTAATTGTTGGTATACTTACAGTCAGCTCCATTTAGCTTAGAATTTGATAAACTTGAGGCATATGGCTATTATACAATATATACAGGCTAATGGAGAACACAGAAAAGCAGGTTGTCCTTTACTTCCATATGAATCTAAACTATAGTAGTGAAGTACTAGCAGCATCTGGACTTGTACTCTCTTGCCTTTAGTTATAACATCATGACAAGTCTGCCATAGTCTGTAGAACTTTAAAAACTCCTCTAATCTTTTTTCCATTCTTTTTATAGTCAAGGTGGGGGAGAAATATACAGTAATTAAAAATAAGTTTTCTTTATCTTGATCAAAAAAAGTTAATGACTTTTCAATTTAATTTAATTCTTTGAAAAGCAACTTTGTGGAAATTTATCAAAATATGTTATACAAGCATTAATTTAAAAAAATTGGTAATCAAAATAGATATTTTATAATTAATATATCTATTATAACATAAAAACATGCTTGTTTTAATTTCAAAATCAGAATTAATAAAATATTAATTAGACCTTTTTATATGTGCAATTTATAATTTAAAAAATTTAAACTCAAAATTATTTAATCCTTAACTGTTATTCCAGTGTGATATAAAAAATATCTACAAAAAAATTTGTGTTTATTTTTAATATTCTTTTTAACTTTATATATATATATATATATGCACACATACTACTATCATGAAACCCATAACTGTCTCAAAATATTATTTTTACCCTGAAATGTTATCAACAATTGCAGTCTTCTTTTTTTAATTTTCATAATATCATTTCTTGAGGGGAGAAAGAATAATAAATTCACAAATTAATAATAAATAGATATTCTAAAATCTTGTATACCTTTTTCAGTAAAAAGTATACATTGTATAGTTAAACATGAAAATAAATTTTGTATTAATAGACCACTTGATTTTTTTAGACAGACTTTTAACTTAGAAGTCAAATATAAGATGAAGAAAGTCTATAAATGACAGTTCTTTTGTATTAATTGTATCATATTGAGAATTGGCAACAATATAAAGGCATAAAAATAGTTATTTTTGTTAAATACAACTACTGATGAATAATGTATTACTTAGAAAAGAGAAAAGTAATTTAATAGGTTTCAAGTTTAAACTAATCATGTTATACACATTTTTAATATAAACCTTTTTTATTTGATTTGTTTTTATTATAAATAATTCTATTTTTATTTCTATTCTTTTTAGCTGGAGATATAAGTATTACGAAATTTTAAATTCCATTTATTTTTAGGATACTTACATATAATTTCTTTGCTCCCTTTGCCAGAGGTTTGCCACATCTTTTCTTGTTTAATTATCCATTTTCAGTGGTGTCAATGTATTAGTTTGTGCTTTTTTTTCTCAAAATTAGTTTATCACATGTGTTACTTGTTATTTTTAAAAAATATTAAATCAAATATAAATTAATATTAAGTTTAAATAATTAATATTTTTTTATAAATGCCATTCAGAACATTTAATTAATTGTTTTTTAGGTCTACTATAGTGTACAAATGTTAACATGTGGTCACTGTTGTAATTTTTATGCATTTATCATAGCATTTTCATTTGAGATGTTGTTTAATTATTTTTCCTAACATTTTGCAAATGTGATTAAAATTTGGAATCTACCAATGGCTGAAGAAGATGCAGCAGAATATTTTAGAATTCTGGAATAGTGCATACATTTGACACCATGTTATGGCTGGGGTTTTTTTAATATGATTATTATATTAAATATTTTGTAGAATTTTCTTTTTCTTTTAAAGACGATTATGCAAATACAAGAAATTACACAAAACTCCAAACAATCATATTAAATAAAATTAAGTGTAATAAAATAAAAATCATGGTGAAAAGAAAGTATAACAAATGTGGGTATTCATGTTGACTGACAGCAATTTGCTAATAGCATACAACATCGCCACAAACATAGGTATTATTCCATAATTCTGAAACTACTCCACTGCATCATCTTCTATCACTGGGAGATTCCAAATTTTAATCATTTTTGAAAAATGATAAAAAAATTAATTAAACAACAACTTAAATGAAAATGCAAAAAAAATCACAACAATGATGGCAACATGTTATTAATTAAGTGTTCTAAATGGTGTTTATAAAAAATGACTAATTATTTCAACTTAACATTAATTTATATCTGATGTTAATATTTTTAAAAATTAACAACTTAACATTAATTTATATTTGATTTGTTAATATTTTTAAAAATTAACAAATAACACATGTGCAATAAAATAATTTTGAGGAAAAAACACCAAATACTTTGATTCCCCTGAAAATGGATAATACATTAAACAAAAATATCTGGAAACCTTCCAGCAAAGGGATTGACAGAATTACCTTTAAGTATATTTTTATTATCTATTAAATACCATTTTTAATTTGTAATATAGTAGTTTAATTCTGTCAGTTGAAAATGTACATAATATCAAGGCTGAAACTTTGGAACAATGAAATGCAGAAACAATTATATTACTGTAGATAATTTATTTATAGCAGCAAAAAAATATTATATAAAATTGATAAAACTTTATATTTTCTCCTTTCAATTCCTGTAGACATTTACCACATATTAACTTTGTTAAATTTTTCTATCTCGTAATTGCAGTACAAGAGTTCCCAAACTTTTTTTGGCTACAGACCCCTTTACCAAAACTTTTAAAACTGTTGGCCCCTAGTCATTTACTTCACTTACTCAAATTAATAAACTTATAAAGTCCTCAATATTAAATATTTCACCAGATATCAAACTTTTCATTTTAATCACTTGTAATTAATGATTGAAAAAGATAAAAGGACTACAGAATATGGCATTATTTTTGTGCAACATTTAATATCGAAACTTGCACTAGCGAATATGAGCAGAGTTTTTTTAATTTTTGGCATTTATGAAATAAGTATGTAAATTCAAAATAAGTACAAATATTAAAATCACTTTATTAAAGATAAAAGTGATGTGAAAAAGTCAACATATTCAGACAAAATTAAACATCAACAAAATTACAACAAGAAAAGATTTTAATCAGAATTATAAAAATAAGAATACCAAATACATTAGTATGGAAAACTGAATTTAATGAGATGGGTGCACGTGATGATCTGTCAACAGTTTGTCTTTGTCTGGTTTAAATTAGTGAATTGCATTCTCAAATCTCCACATTTAGGGATATGCAATTAATGTCTGTTCTGAAGCAGGTGAAGTCTCTCTACCATATATGATGATGGAAATGCCAACAAATACTTTTGTACAACAATCCATAGAGCGAAATACAGAAGTGGAATATCTTGTTGCAGCCAAAACTTTTGATAACCCTGTTTTAATTGTATCTTGAGATTCATACTGATGGTTATCAGCTCATCCTGCAAAATTTATATCTGATTCTGCACTAGTATTTTCAATGATAGAATATCTTTGAACCTAGTTTTGAAATCTAAGTGAAGAGCCTCCAAGTGCTTGATATACAGCAACATGTTTTTTTCTTAGATTATGTTATCTCAAATAAGTTGGGGGAATGGAAAAGCTCAGATCTTGCAATATTTTGCTTAAAAGGTATTAATCTGGCAACAAGAGCTGATGTGACTGATTTTGCTTCGATGAGATTCAAATTGTCTCCTTGCAATTGTAAATTAACATCATTAAATTTGCCAAATAAGTCACTTAAATAAGCAATATCTGTTTTACTCTTAAGAAATTGTTTTTCAAACTGGAATCCTCATTATTCAAAAACTCTAAAACAGATTGAAAATACACAAAAATCACCAAACATAAAGTAAATCTTTTGAAAGCCAGAGGATTTTTGTATGGAGAACCAATCAATAGTAATCTCTGTCACTTTTCTCGTATAATCGAGTGAACAGTCTAGTGTTCAAAGCATTACTTGAAATTTTGTTCACAGCTGTTATAACAAACTGAAATGATTAATGCAATTTATCACTAAGGTTCTTGGCTATAATGTTGCCTATGGATTATGCAGTGAACTGCAGGCACTTCAGGTATGTGTTATTTCAGGTAATTTATGAAACCACAATAATGACCAACTATAACTGGTGTTTCATCTGTTGCAACAGATATTATATTTGTCAATGGAATCACTTTTTCCCTGAAAAATAGCTCAAATTAAAAATCAATTCTCCTCTGGTGTCAGTTTCTAAAATTCTAGCAAAAAAACAGCTCTTCATGCACTTCCATATCTTGAATAAAACGAACGTATGCCAGCAACAAAACTTCATTACCAGGCAATGTTGACTTGTCCAATTAGTGAGAAAAAAACTTAAATGATTACATAAATAGTTTTCCACATCATGACTCATTTCATCGTTATGTCTTTGAAGTGTGTTATTGCTCAAAGTATTTATAACATCTTGTGCATGTTTGTGGAGTAGTGTTTAATACTTCCCTGACAGCCAGTAGAATCAGTTTTTCCCTATGGTGTGTGGCTCACCAAATTTCATGATGAATAAAGATATACTGTATGATGACCTTAACCCATCATCATTTTGCTTTGATGATAAAACAAACATCTATAATAGTTCTCCTTAGATTTTATCTTTAAGTGATTGAAAGTATGACATATCTTTTTATTTTTTGTCAGGGTGAATTCTTTTTTTTTTTCAAGTGGTCTGCTAGTTTTGATGGTTTTATAGCATCATTGCTAAAGATTTTTTTTGTATATGAGGCACATTGGTAAATGTTTGTTTGATAATGAAAGGACAAATCCTAGCTTTAAATAGTCCAAGCTATACTGTCTGCATTTCTTTTTTGGTTCAGTCATATTATTATCATAAGAAACAAATTTTGATAGTCCCCGTGATAAAAAAAAAAAAGCAATAAATTAGGTACTTACGTGAAACAGATTTTTGTTTAAACTCAAATAAATAAACTATATTGGCTGATTTTCTTTTTCATAGTACTTTTCCTCAATAAATAATTATTTTCAAAGTTCAAATCCCAATAAATACATGTCACATCAAGTGAATCAATTTTTATAGTGTTTTATGAAAGCTTGACTGTATAAGACTGATAGATTATGTTAGTATTGAATATCGTCTCATCCACTGTAAGCAATTGTGGACATGCAACTGTTTTTCATGTCCATACTTGCTTTGATACATTCGATAAGGCAATGCACAGACATAAACAATGAGAAATTGCCAATTGCTCAACAAGTTTTGTGATAAATGCTTAGCCAGAGAAAGCATTTAAAATATCTCTATCAGAACCCCCCCCCTCAAAACCTCTGACCATGTTTTTGTGCTTTGGCACTCCTCAGAGGGGGGTAGGGTAGTTCAGACACTAGATCTAAAAATGCCAGCCCAAAGCCAGCATTTATCTAAAAGTTATCTATTCAGTGGAAAATCTGAAATTTTCAGACACCTACATATCTTGAAACCGAGCTATCCAACTCAAATAGCTATATAGGGCTGAGAAATCTTTAGCCATACCATATATTAATAGTCTTAGCAATATAACATTGCATAAGACATAGAGCAGAGGCTATAAATAGTCAAAATAAGAGTCGTAAATCACATGACCCAATTCTCTTAAGCTTGTAAGATATAAACAATGAGCAATTGCCAATTGCTCAACAAGCTTTGTGATAAATGCTAAGCCAGAGGAAGCATTTAAAATATCTCTGTCAGAACCCCCCCCCAACCTCTGACCATGGTTTTGTGCTTTGGCACTCTTCAGAGAGGCACTAGGGTAGGTTCATCCACTAGATCTAAAAATATTAATCCAAATCCAGCATTTATCTAAAAGTTATCTATTCAGTGGAAAATCTGAAATTTTCAGACACCTACTTATCTTCAAACCCAACTATCCAACTCAAATAGCTATATGGGGCTGAGAGATCTTCAGCCATACTATATATTAGTAGTCTTAGCAATATAACATTGCATAAGACTATAAATAGTCAAAATAAGAGTCATAGATCACATGACCCAATTCAGAGGTTGGGGGGGGGGATTCTAACAGATATTTTAAATGCTTTCTCTGGCTACGCATTTATCATAAAGCTTGTAGAGGAATTGGCAATCCTCACTGTTTACAATGGAGCATTTATCCACATTTATTTTATTAATACCATTTCAAGCTTAAAAGAATTGGATCATGTGATCTGTGACTCTTATTTTGACTATTTATAGTCTCTGCTTTAAGTCTTATGCAATGTTATATTGCTAAGACTACTAATATATGGTATGGCTGAAGATCTTCCAGCTCCATATAGCTATTTGAGTTGGATAGCTGGGTTTGAAGACATGTAGGTGTCAGAAAATTTCAGATTTTTCACTAGATAACTTTTAGATAAATGCTGGCTTTGGGTTGGTGTTTTTAGATCTAGTGTCTGAACCTACCATATCACCTCTCTGAGAAGTGCCAAAGCACGAAACCATGGTCATAGGTTGGGGGGGGGTTGACAGAGATATTTTAAATGCTTTTTCTGGCTAAGCATTTATCACAAAGTTTGTTGAGCAATTGGCAATTGCTCATTGTTTATATCTTACAAGCTTAAGAGAATTGGGTCATGTGATCTATGACTTATTTTGAATGCACAGACATATTTGTGTTAAATTATTTTCTTTTTTTTTTACATGTGACTCATTTAATAACACATTTTACTTTTTCATTTGCAAATTTGGTATGTAATGTGTTTTTTTAAAAAAAAATATTTTTTTAATTATTTTACTTCTTAATTAGGTAGCTATTGGAATCATAGATATTTTGAAGTAACAAACAAATAGCAGTAATAAGGGGTTCAGTGTTTGCTGTCATCAACCTCCAATTTTTTTATTGAAACTATCAATCCCTAGAAAATTCAAATCAACTCCAGGGGTCAATTCTGACCACTTTGGGAACTCTTGGTATAAAACAACATTATATTTTTTTTAATCAGACATCTGCATAGCATAAAACATACATTGTAATAATACCCCCTTCCCTGTTAACTGAAAATGTTGAACAAATTTGTTTTAATTAGATAAAACACTAAAGATTAGAGAATATTAAATTAATTAAAAATAATATTCTATTATCATCATTATTATTATTATAATTTTAAAATTATAAAAATATTACAAATAAAGACATTAAAAATGAAATGACACAGTATGATTCTTATGTTGCTTGTACAATTTTTTTTTTTTTTGATAAATTCTTGAGAGATTAATTTTTACTTCAATGAACAAACTTCTTATATAAATCTGAGGAATATGTAATTGATTGTTCATTCTATAAAAATAGTTATATGTCACTATGCCTTTATGATTTATATATATACATACATATAAGATTCTCATTGAACATATCTTTATTCACCACTGCCTCATGCTATTATATTTGAGTAATTGTAAAACAAAATGATCAAAAAAACTTTAAAACTTTGCAAAATAGAAGTTTTATTGACCAGAAGTTCAAAAAAATAAAATATTTTCAAAAGCTCAAATGATTTTAAAATATAGTTATTTTAACTCTTAACATATTCCATATTTATATACAATTTGCATAATATATTTTTAGTTTCATCAGTGTCTTCTAAACTTAAAAGAAAGTGCTATTTTTTATTTCAAAGCTGTCTTTTGAAAATGCTATTTTTCCTGCCTAAATAGAAAATTAGAATTTATCAAAGGACAAATGAAATATAAATATATTTGCCATTTGAAAATTTAGCACACTATCTTAATCCATCATTTAAGCTTATTAAAAATAATTTGTGATTTAAAATTATAAAGATTTATGGACAAAACATAATGCAAATAAAAATTCAAGATTAAATAAACTGTTGAGTGTTGATTGGCTGTTGCATTCTAAAATAAATTTTTATTTCCAATGTCCCAAGATGAAATGTCAAAACTGTTTCTTGTTTTAAAGCATTGATGAAAAGATCCTGGGTGTGCACACAGTGATTAAAAAACAAACAATTCTTAATTTATAGAAGTGAAAAATCTAAAAAATATAAAATCTTCATTATCAGTTATTTGAAAATTAATTTAAAAGGATAGTCTTTATTGTGGTAAAGAAACAATCCATTTTTAAATATGCATTCAAATTTGATAGAGAAAATGCTAACAGCAAAATTTATCAAGAAAAAAATTAAATATTTATCTTATCAAAAAAAAAAATGAGAGGATATTTCAATTAAAACTTTAACTTTTGTGGTTATTAGACTTATATTTATTTGTTTACATATTTTAATATATTACTAACTAGGGGGCTCCCCCTACACTTTTGACACTCGTTTTATGTGGTAGATAGGTTCCTCAGAAAATGTGCACAAAATAAATTGCACAAAAATAGACTTAACTTACCTTGAAAAATGGGGATAGATACTGTAATTTTCAATAATCAGATAAAAGCAAAGCAACAATGTAAAATTACTTCAAAATTCGCTTTAAAAAAAAAATAATGAAATAAAATATGACTAATAAAAAATTTCAAATTTGTAAAAAAATTGATACAAGACAAATTTTTTTTATTAACTACAGTATTTAATTTTATTCAAAACAATATATTTTAATACGTAATTTATATTTTTTTATACATGTACAGTATTTTAATCATTATCGCTATTTGACGATATGCAGTTTTGTTTGTAAACTAGTAAGACATCAGATTCGTCACAAGAGGAACTACAACTAACGCTAACTTCATTTTTTTTAATTGCTCTTATAGTACATGCCCCAAACTAAAATGTTTTCCAATTGCTATTGATCCTTCCCATTTCGTTAAGCAATCTAAAATTGAAATTTTTGTTTCAAAGAAATTCATTTTCTTGGGTGTTTTTTCCTCTCTATTAGGGTAAACTGAAAGTTTAAAATAAAAATAATAACTTAGACTTATGATATTAAAAAGACATCTACTCACCACTGTTGGGCAAAATTGAATTAAAACTAACAATTAAAAATTAAATTTTTATTTTTCTCTTTAATTTTTTTAATTTTCAATCACATTTAAAAATTAAATTTTGTTGTTTCAGATCACATTACGTAATTTTTAAAGTGTTAATTACAATTAAAAATCAGATTTTAATTTTTAGTTGTCAAATTTAATTGTGCCCACCACTGTTACTCACGTTTTAAAAACAAACTTCTGGACACTAAATGATTAATTTATTACGTACTCTTTTTTTAAAAAGCAAAAATAGAATATGATTTAAAATGCAAAAACAACAACATGCATAATATAGGCATCTATAATGTTTGAACAGATTTTCATTATAATCTTGTAAAATTTAATGTGTGTATATAAAATGGGGAATTCCTGATTTTAAGTGAATTATTAACTTCTTTATGACATAAAATCTATTACAGTACTATTATAAAGCGCTGAAAATATTGAAATTATTAGATGGAAGTCAAACTCTGATAATGTGCTATTACTTTAAATATGATGTGTGAGTGTGTGAAATTTATAATATTTAAAGTAATAGTGCATTATCGGAGCTCGACTTCTGATCTAATAATTAGATGGAAGTCAAACTCTGATAATGTGCTATTACTTTAAATATGATGTGTGAGTGTGTGAAATTTATAATATTTAAAGTAATAGTGCATTATCGGAGCTCGACTTCTGATCTAATAATTTTTATCGCATACAAAGATATTAAGAAGGAACATGAATCGCATAACTTCAAAATCACATTAAATAATCTGCATAAAACAAGACTCTGGTGTAAATAAAATACTGATTGTTTTTTTATCATATTTAGCATGCATTTGTCTGAAGGTTTGTGATGATGGTATATTAGATGTGATATGTTGGACTAGTTTTATCATCTATGAGTGAATGTTGAATGTATAGAAAATTTTAAACTTTATTTTAAACTTTCCTAATACAAACAACTTGTTAGTAATTACTAACCTGTGTTGTCTATTTGTGTGTTATTACTAACAAGTTGTTTGTATTTGGAAAATTTAAATAAAGTTTAAAATTTTCTATACATTCCACATTCACTCAGATGATGGAAATAGTCCAACATTTCACATCCTAGCATGCATTTACTACATTTTATTATTTTATTAATTCAGTAGAGCAAATTTACTGTTAAATAATTACTTTTTTTTTTTTTTTACTATATATGCCTTGTTTCTGCTTAAATGTTTTATTTTTCCACACTTTCTGAAATCATATATATTACAATCTTATAAAGATTTGCCAAAAACATTTATAAAAAAAAGTATTGTTTGTCTGTAAGGAGAATTTCAAGTTCTATTTTTGTAAATAATTCCGTAACTATTTCATGAATTGCAACTTTTTCTTTAGCATGTATTTAATTGTGCCAGAACAAGTTTATTCTTAAATAAATTACTAATAGTTAAAAAAAAAAAAAAAATTGAAATTACTAATAGTTTTTTAGAATATTGTATTTTTTTATTACATATGCTTTTTTCTGCTAGATTTTTAACAACAGTAGTGCTATTTTAGTTGCTTATTAACAATTTACATCTGGGATTTTTAGCGAACTATCATTTGATATTATTTCTATTTTATCTTATCCACTTGATCACACACATGTTGAAAAGATAAATAATCACCAATATTCGTATTTCATGCTAAACCAGCAATCACCAGTTGGTCCAGATTCCTATCACCACACATATATACAATCAGTGCTCAACTTTATATTAAGATAGCCAATCTTCATACTTTAATGGACAGGCTTCAAACTACTCCAACCCACATCTTTTCAGCCATCAATTTCATTGATAATCTGATGGTGAAACTTCAAAGTAGTGAAACGTTCATTTCAATGAAATGAATGGCTGAAGAGATGTGGGTTGGAATAGTTTGAAGCCTGTCCATTAAAGTATGAAGGTTGGCTATCTTAATATAAAGCTGAGCACTGATTGTATATATGTGGAGATAGTAATCTGGATCAACTGATGACTGCTGGTTTAGCATGAAATACATATATTGGTGATTATTTATCTTTTCAACATGTGTGTGATCAGGTGGAATCAGCAATAGGAGATGGCATGGAAAGTTGAGGGTTGTGTGAAAGTTTGAGTTCGAATCCTTTATATATTACAGTATATATGTGCAGGTATGTGCAAGCCTGTACAGTGTAATAAATTACTTATTATTTTATATAAAATGTACAGCTAACATGAAAATTACCCATCGATAATTTGCATGCAGCTCCACATTCCGACATCACATGATCACAAATATTTTTTTTATATATTTCGCTAGACTCAGTTAGATGCAAGAGATTCCTATTATATTTTAATTCCCATTGTTGATTGCAATAAATGACAAATGCTAGAATAATGAAAAATTACTATTTATTTCCGTATATACATAATGACAAAACAAATAATAACACAATTGACAGAAATCCTCAGGAAACATCAATCTATTGGTCTTTTACCCAAGATTGATTTTAGAATAACAACATTTAATTGTTTTATTTAACTGCCCTAGTAGTTTGATGAAAAATTAATGATTAAATGTTCATTCCTTTATTATGCATGGACAATACATCCCTATGCATCTTAATTATCTCTGGGCAAATACAGACTTGCTACACAGACTAATTGTAACTACTAATATTTATTAATATAACCCACTTTTAAGTCTTATTAATTTTACAAGCTTTAGGATACCCAAAAAATCATTTAATAAACTATACTATTAACAGAACTAGACTAACATAAATCCTTTCAGACTATAGTGTTTGGAAAACAAATACTAAGTGACTCGAATAAGGGAAACTATATATCACGAGCAAGATGCTTTTTAACGTCTATTTAATACTAGTTAAATAATATCACCAAATATTCAGGTAGGAATCATGCATCTAGCTGGCATTAGTGATGAAAACTTAGAATGTGTGTCTACCAATTATATACTACTTAAAGTATGCTGCTCAGTGCGAGCAGCAAGATAAACGCATCTGCTCTATATTTCTTTGTAGCAATAAAAACTTTATATATACAAAACAGCCTGTAAACTTTTATAACTATGAAAAACAGACTTTTTTAAAATATTTATTCTGTCTATGCAGCCTTTTATTTTATCCAGAGGCCATTAATCTGCATTATTTACTTTAATGTCAAATCATTCTTGTAATTCTTAATACATTTCAGGCTAATGGAAATGATCATTATTAACTGTTACTTTAAAATAATTAACAAAATAATACTAAAGAAACTTTTAGTGAATGGTGAGAGTTTGCAATAATTGGCCAGTTGTTTTGTTACAAATATTTCTTTTAATGTTATACTGACTGAATCATGATGTGTCTAATAAAATTAAGCAATCCCTCACAGATCTGATTTCTAAACATATGTGTATACATAAAATAAATACTAATAAAATTTCAGTGGAAATGAAATGTACAAATATAGGAGATTAAATATCTAATGTTAGTGAAATAAAGTCATAATAGTATATAACTGAAATTCGTACAAATTACTCTTTTCATTATTAATAGTTCATGTTCTGAATTCAAGCATCTTTAGACCTTTTGCATTATAGTAGATATAACATAGGTAAGTTTTCTGGTATTCTGCAAAACTTCTGAAATCATTCTTGCTGACTGACATGGTTTTCATTAATATGAATGTCATTTATTCAGTGGTCAGCATCTAATGGTGTTCTATTGCTGAATGATGGCTGATCTCTTTCCAAAGCTGTAGACACTTTTGAAGTTAGGCATCATACAATTCATATATAATTTGAACACAATAATCAGGGTAATGGTAATTTAGTACATTATAGCAAATTCTCTACTTGGTGATGGAACTAAACTCGCTCTCTGCTGGTTTGGCTAGAGTGGAGACTGTCATTATATTTTAACACTGCTTCTAACAGTTAAAAAAGGATGAATGGGCGATAATAATAAAGAATCAAAGCATAATCAAGCATAAATATAATAAACGATGTTTTGAAAGACCACTATTTATAGTTCACTGAGTTGCCTTATTTATTTTCATCATGGTTTGATTTTATAAATCCTTCCATTGGTTGCTGATTAGTCCTAACTTCATTGTGGTACATGGCATATTGACCAATTACAAACTTTACTAAAATTAGCTTTGAAAAGAGATTATAACAAAATAAAAGACAAATAAATATTTTGATTAAACAACATATGATATTTATCTCCTAATTAGTCCATTGGTTTATCTAGAATTTAATACTTTTATCAATGTAATGTCATTTCCACCCACCAATTATAAAATGCTTCTGCAATTGTTAGTTAATAAAATATTTTATTTTAAATTTTATTTTAATTATTTTAGAATTAATGTGGGCTAATATATTTTGTCTGTGCATATAATTATATATATATTCTGTCTAGCAAAAAGTTGAAAAATCTTTAATTTAAAAATTTCTTACAATTTTTTTAAATTATATATATGAAGCACATATATATCTTTTCATATCAGTACTGTTTGCCAAAAAATAATAATAATAAAAGACGACTTTACTTGGTTAGAAAAAATACACATGCAAAAATTATTTGTAACAATCATATATTTAAAATTTAATCTATAATATACAAAAAAATTTAATTCAACCCATCAAAATCCGGTTCTCTTGACTTGAATAGTTTGTGAGGACATCTAGATAGTTGCTCATTTTAGAGTAGTTTGTTCTCCCAGATGAAGTCTGTAGATATGCTTTCTTTACCCTCTAAGTGGTCATAGACTATGGGCATTATATGTTCTATTTTTTTCCATCAAATCCTTTTTATTGTTTGTTGATTTTCTTCTTGTATCACATGTTGATTTTGATTTAACTTTTCTAATATTGTACTGATAAGTATGGACATCTCTGTGGGCTTGTCTGTTTTTTTGATAATCTCAGATTTTTAAAAGTGATGGGGCTGCTTCCTTTCCATACTACCTCCTCGGGTATTGAACTATCACTTTGCCTCTCAGTTTCTGATGAAAATTTATTAAATCGAATGTAGTTTGGTCACTGAATATGAGGTAATTAACTTGTAAAAACCCTAATTATACCACGGACATTACAATATATATTTATAAAAATTTGTAATTCAACTTTAATTTAAGTCAACAAAATATTACAGTAGTAATTTATTATTACCTTTAAGGCTTTAGGTAGAATTTAGGAATTTCACTAGTCAGTTGTGAAAAGGATGATGTCTCTGTATAGAATTAATCTTTATCCTGATATTTTTTCCCAAAATTCTAAATAGTATTAAAATCATATACATGAACCAAGTTACTATGAATTTGTCTAGCAGTTTCATGCAAATCCAAGATATCTGAATAGTCATCTTACTGAGTCAATTATAGTTACATCATTAAATTTATTTTCCATATTCAATCATTTATTTTGATTCTATGCTTGGTTATTCACTATTTCTGCCAAACATCAATTGTTTTTTTTAAAGATCTTACCTGCCTGACTAATATGATAATACTATTAGTTGTATACCATTTTCTGGGAAATGCTGGACAAATTATTCTATGCATAACTATCCAATTGTTTTACCTTTTATCATTTTTATGTTAAAGCTTCATAGGATACATGAAGCACTCTAAGTTATCTTGTGTTGTATGTCTGTAAATTCAAATGTGCTGCTTATCATTTCTTTACTAAAGTAGGTGTTGTATGTATTGTTCCACAAATTAAATATTTTACTTTCTTTGATATGTAATAAAGAAGTTTATTACTTAATATCTTTGTGATTTAGTGATCTCAAGCTATATTTTTAAATGATGTTCTCTTGCTATAAAAGTTAGTACAAAAAAAAAATTCTATGTATTGAATGGTATTAAGTATGTGTAATTAATTTAGTTATTTTCTCTAACATGCTGCATGGTTCAGATAAAAGAGCACAAATTGATCATCTCTCTGATCAACACTTTTAATTAGATTATTTACTGTATATTGACTCATTTAAAAAATGGAAGCCCTTTCTTTAATATTCATTTAAGTTTGTATGACCTTGAAGAATGAATCTTTAATAGTTATACTTCTAAAAACTTTTTCAATAGTTTGTCACATTTCATTAATAATTTATCATTCTATTACTTTTCCAAACTATTCACAGTTTTAGTCTTTCTTTGTGAAAAGTTTGTAACTCACATTTGTAACATTATTTTATTCTTAATTAAATTATTATTGTTTTATGTGTACTTTTTTATTATTATTCACTGTAACAATCATTAGGGAATCACCCCTCTACCTAGGAATACTCTCCTTTCTAAACACAAGATAAAGTCTTTTGAAAAGATGAGTTGAATCTACCTTAACCTTTTAACCTAAGCATATAGGTATAGGTAAATCTTAAGCATTTATTAAATGGGAGCATGAAGATCTCAATTGATCATTTTTAATTCCATTCATTATGTCTTAATAATTGACATTGGTGAAATTTTACAATTTTCTGCATGTCAGTGTTAGCACATGTGTGAAGGGGTGATTCCCTAATGATTGTTACAAATTAAAAACACAGTGCTAGATAAATAAATAATTTTTTATTCACTTACTTTAATATAAATAAATGTTTATGCAGTATATTTGAGAAACTTCAAAGACAAACTCATAAAATGTATGTTGAATAAACATTACTACATATTTTACTTACTTTTTTATGTATCTTAATTATGTGAGCTCATTAAAGTTTATAGTATAAGAATAAATTGTTAATAGAATGGCAAATAATGTGAACTATCACTGATTTTAATGTAATGATTCTATTGAATAGTTGCTCTAACTGCCTCCAGGCACATTTTATTTAAAAAATCTTCACACAACAATCTCAAAAATATTGCAATAATATGTAACTATTCTATAAATTACTATAATTTAAACTGAAATTCCAATTAGTTTGGTCTTTAAATAAATCATTTTATTAGTTTACCAAAAAACACTATAACTTTGTTAAACAATCAACTAATTAATTAGCTTTTTTGAAGGAAAAAAAATTTAACAAAATGGTAGAAACCTATTTTACTAACAAATTATTTCTTTCTTGTAATGTTTGTTAACTTTAGTAATTTCATTTTTTAAATTTGATTAATTATTTTATAATATATATATGTAAAATATTCCCATAATACAGTGAGAATATACAAGAGATTCAGCATTTTTATTTCATAATATATATTTAAAATATTGTTTTTTGGTAAATTAAAAACTTTATTTAAGCTATTAAAATGTTTTCAGATGGATACAGCTATTATCAATGTGTTTTCAAAACAACAATTTCTATCATGAATGTCAGAAATAGTTTTGTATACAATTAAATGGAGGCATCCAAAAAAAGATAAGTTAGAAACTCTTTTAATTTTAATTAATCCTACAGAGATCACTATCAAAAAAAAATTGTAGTATTGGTTGCTGTATCCAAGAAATAGGTTTATTATAAGTATGTGCTGAAATTTAAAAAATAAAAATGTATGACTTTCTTATTTATTTTTAGTTACAGTTTGGAAATTCTGAAAAAAGAAATATAAAAAATAAAACATTTTCTTTTTAAATAATGGAATCATAGATATTGGTAAAGAAAAAAAAATACAACCAAAGAAATGTTTAACATTTTTTGATCAGAACTTTCAAATAGTTGGCTTTACAAAATGTTTGTAACTGTCATCACGAGCAATATTGCTATGCTCAAGGTATAAACATTATTCACAACTTAAGCAACTGTGATTTCAGAGTTTGCAATATCTCTCACAGAATTTATTACTGAATGTCATATATTCTTTACAAAACTTATTTTATAATTATACTAATGGCTTAATGTTATGGTTTAACATTAGTCATGTGCAGCTTATCATGACTTCGAAGCTTTGTACTTGAAATATATAATATTTAATAAAGTAGTTTGTATCTCTCAGGTCAACACAACTTCCAAAGAGTTAAATAATGAAAGTTTATTGAAAATATAACATTTTACTATTTTAATTTTAAAAATCTTTAAAATGAAAATATAATTTTTGAAAAATCAATAACCAATTAAAATGTTTCTCCATTGAATAAAGTGTGATTTTAAGGATCATTTGATTTGAGTTCATATCTTTGAAACCAGTTATTTTTGCAAATGGAGAAGAGGCTGTATATGACCAATGATAAATTAATAAAAACCTTTAGTAATCATCATTTGTCTAGCCCAGTAAGTGTTTTCTCTTCCATTATCTTAATAACCTAATGAAGAAATGTTAAAGAAGACTTTGTCTAGTAGTGGGTTATTTACTTTACTAAAATAAATAAAATGGATTAAATTTAGTATGTGTGGTTAAATTTCTAAAATAATAAACTTAAATGTGTAAATTTATTTAATGTATATTAATTATTATTTTGTTGTCCAAGTTTCGTCAATAAACTTTAAATGAAAAAAAAAAAAGTCTTTTATTTTAAAGTTTGTAAAAGACTGTCTACTAAAACTTGAAATATTTTTCAACTTTATTCAATCTAGTTAAGAATGAATTAATAATTTAAGAAAAATACCACTGAAGTTCTGACAGTTCTTTAAAGCTTCATATCAAAGAATATCAGTTACTTCTTCAACTGACATTTTGCATAGTTTAAAAGAAAATTAAACTGAAATTTATTTGTTCTTCGTTGATAAATATTTATTTGAATGTTAACTTATCTGACTGCAGTTGTACAGTAAATATTGAATGCTACCTGTTTCATTAAAAACATCTGTTTTGCAATCTGTTGTAATAATAAATAATAGTCTTTTAATGTTTAAGTGAAAGAGAAAATATCTTTAAAGAATAGAATCTATTTTAAATAGTTTGTTTGAAAAGTGATTTAATAACGACAAAAAAAATCAGGCAATAAATTATTACTTTATATCACTAATTTTTAATTTTATCATTGCTTAATTTAACTTTTAATTACTAAACTATTAAATATCTGATACATTTATGGAGATTGAATAAGTTAACTATATTTTTCAGCATACATTTTCCGTCTGCCCTATTCGGAACTTCCAAGAAGTGCTTTTAGAAAATTGAAACATTACTTTATAATTTATTTTTTTTTGTATTTAATTCCATTGTAGTTTTATGCATATTCTAAATTAAATACATAAATGTATGTATGAATACAGATAAATAGATATTACAATAATGAAATTTTATTTTCTGATATGGTAAACTGTTAAACAACTTTTTTATATATATAAGTAGGCCACCGTAGAACAAAGGCCTCTCAACATCTATAAAGAATCAATAAAAAGAAGATACTAACTAGACTTTCCAATTATAAGATAGGATTTGAACAGGCTGCCAACCATAATTTTACTGTGTAGTTAAGAATAGGTAGATACCGACTTATTAATCTATATTAGATTGGTAGCTGGATCAGCTATGGGTTAACTAACTGAAACAAAAAAATTCTAAACTGTTTGGGAAAGAATGTCACTCGGCCTGGGCTTGAACCTCAGATCATAGATATGGCAGGTAGAGGGACAACTTCTGCATCAGGAATCTCTTCTACATTTTGATATCATAAATATATAGCCTATAACAGAATAGAAATTTATGATAATCTTTATTTTTTTTTTTATTCATGAAATCAAAATAAGATTAGAGGCTGTAAACCTCGTTAATTAATCTCTATTTTGTAGGAATTGAAATGTATCACAGTTTATATTTATTAAAAATGAATTATCATTATTATAAACTGTAACAGAAGAAAGTTTTGGAATATATATGTGTGTGTAATTTTAGGGTTACATGTTGATACACCAAATATATGATAGTATGGGAAATTCTTATGCAGTGGTCACAATCTTTTCTTCATAACATTTGATATTGTGGTTGCCATTTATGCAGCTATATAATTGAATTATGATGATCACAGTTATCAGACTCTTTTTGTTATAATACATCTGTTGTAGTAAAGAAAGAATCTTTAATTATGTGCATGCATATACATACAGAAATTATTAGTGTTATTCCTAATTATACATATATTCTTAGAGTAGAAACATTTACATAAGCCTATACATGCATCTATATATGTTACAGTCTAACTATAGAATTTGATGGGTGGAAACAAATTCAAACAGCTTGTGAAAACACAGGATAAGATATTAATCAATCATAGACCATTGATCACTTATATACAAGAAATATTTAATTAAGAATAAAGAATGAATGCTGGATTTTTAATAATGAAATATTTAATTTAAAATAATAATGGTTAACATAAGAATTATGATGATGATGAACTTTACAGATATATTTGTTGAATGTGATAACTGAATATAGAAATGAGTTAAGATGTGTTAACAAATTCATAGTATTTCCAATTGCTATTTCAAATAACTTTTTATTTTTAAAATATCTAAATCAATAATATAATTCTAACATCTTGGTTTATTTAATACATATTGTAAAATGCAGAGAAATCTGATTACAATAAATAATCAGTAATATGACCATTAAAATGATAAGTATCTTAACCATGTAAAATTTAATTAGCAATTTATTTTGCATAACTCTTTCTATCTCCAGCAATAAAAATGGAAATATTGTAATACTATAATAATTTTAGCAAGGAATCATAAAATATGAATTTAAAATCTGATTGATACTGACATAAAAAAAAAAAATTCAAAATCAGAGTATCATAAAATGGTGCAGTTATCTAAATACTTAAACTTAGTTATCAGTTTAATTTGTTTATCCCTTTTCTAGTGGTAAAAATATACATCTTTTTCTTTAAAAGTATTTTCTTAGATGTATTATATCATGAGCTATAAAAATTGAATATGAAATTTGATAATCTTGATTGCAAAAAAACATTTGAAACAAAAATCCAGTAAAATAGTAGATATCTAAATACTAAAACTAAATTATCAGTTCAGTGCATTTACTTCTTTCCATCTCTAATGGTAAGAATGTTATACATATTTTTTAGAAGTCTCTTCTTTGGTATGTATCCTGTAATAATTTTATTCATGAGCCATAAAACCATGTTTCAAATTGATGTTGATGTAATAAAAAAAAAATTCAAAATGAAAATCTGGTAAAATCATGGAAATCTTAAGTTCTGAGCATGGAATCACTCAATTGAAAAACACTATTGATTGAAATAATAATGTCACAAAAATATTACTGGCTGATATAGCAATGTGTTTCATCAAATTTTGGCTTTAAGCAGAACATTACTAGTTTTTTAATACTTGAAGTGTTAAAAAAAATGTCATTTTTAAAAATAAAAATAAAAAGCTATAAAACAATCAGTTTGCTTTCAATTCTGAACATGATATAATTAAAAGTGTACAAAAATAATACAAAATAACAATTCGTCAATTGTTAATACAGAGTTTAATATAAATAAATAAAAAATAATATTTCCAAGCGCTTTCAACTCTTACGAGTCCTTATCAAGGCAATGTAAACAATTCTATTTTGTTTACATTGCCTTGATAAGGACTCGTAAGAGTTGAAAGCGCTTGGAAATATTATTTGTTTTTATTTATTTATATTAAACTCTGTATTAACAATTGACGAATTGTTATTTTGTATTATTTTTATATTATATACAGAATTATTATTTATTTATTTATTTAAAAGTGTACAAATAGAAAAACAGATTTTAATTTGAGCAATCTGTGTTATAACATTAACAACTATATGGATTAATATAAATTAAATGTTAGGTGATTATGTCATTGAGATAATCATTTGTGCTTGAAGAATTGTTTGCTGTCTTCTAGTGCAAGCATTGTTCCTGCAGAAGAATTTATTGCCTAAGTTTCACTGGATTCAAGAAAAGAACTGCATTGCATAGCATTACATGGTATGGTTGCTGATCTTTATCTCATAAGAAAGCAAAAGTTCTGAAATCAATGATCCGTACATTATTCTAAGTTTATATTTTAATTTTATGCATTTAGACTATTAATTTTAGTTTTTAGCTAAATATAACTGTAAAATATGTACAATAGTTAAATTTTATACATGTTTTTACAAATATATTTTTGATATTGCTTATTTAAATAATTGTTTTGTATAGCAACTTTGTCCTGGCTATAGATAGATTACCCCTAAATACATGTATTTCAATGTAAGGTGCAATGAACCAATGATATAATGAATCATATTCTAGAACCAATTAAATAATTTTATCAGATTCCATTATATTTAGAATATAATTGTATTCATAGTTTATAATTAGAATTTAATATACATATAAAAATTTATAATAAAAATAGAGCACATTTATTTATTTATTAACATTTATAGTTTAATGAAAGCTTTTCCTTGCATGAGAATCTTCTAGATATATTAAAACCTAATGGATAAAATTCCTGGTGATTTACTTTGAATGTATATGTATAAACTTCCTGTTGTATTTAGGCAATATGGAAATTATGTAGATTTTGGCATTATTACTTCTTAACCTATTTATTGATGGTGCAGTCATCGATGTCATCCTTAAAGGCAAGAATCTATTTCATTTCTTTGGTAATATAAATTTTAATTTAAAGTTTTGTTAGGGTTTTAATGGGTAAAATATTAGTTATAACTAAAGTACCTGGATGCCAAAAGCTATCGGAGATTAAAAGGTAGATATTTTAAAAACAATAGTATATTCATTTTGCACAACATTGTAAAAACAAAAATAATTAAATTTACACAATCTTTTTATTATTTATTTTTTGAAAATTATTAAATATTTTTTTCCTAATAAATATAAGTTGTTGATTCTATTTGACTTTATTAGTTTTTGTGCAGAAGATTATTCTTCTAAAAATTTATTGATAATACTTATTTTTCTGTAGTTTCTTTAATATAACTTTAAATCTGTTAGATTTCTTAAGCATGGGTTCTATTATAGATTTTACTACTATAAAAAATTTGGTGACTTTTTTAAAATATAAAATCATTTTAATGGTATTAATCAATAAAGATAAAATTTTATAATTTTTATTTTTAAATGATGTTACTAAGATTTAATCAAGAAGAATTTAGGAAATAGAGAAAATCACTTAATTTTTTAGTATCAATTTAAACCTTTCACTTTGGTCCACTAGTTGTTGTTGTTGTTGTTTTTTTACATTCATACTTTGAGTATGTTTTTAATTGCTCTCATTTAGTTATCTAGTAAAACATTAAATTATTTTTAATGGCATTAGACAATATAAGTAATAAATATAGGAAAACAATAATATCAGGGAACCAATAATAATTATTGATAAAAACAATTTTTTATTCATGAAAATACAAAGTATATCTCATATTTTATTACTCAAAACATTCCATATTTATTACTTGTAAAATGGATGTATACATAATTTAATATCACAATAATTGCATATGTTAAATTCTGGATTAATGTTAATTATAATGATCAGTTATAATACAATATTTATATAACAATTTTATTTAGAATATTAAAAAAAAGTAACAATTTTGTTTACAATATTAAAATAATCTTGATTTATTTTACAAATATAGTAAAAAAATCTCTTATTATTATTTGCTTTCATTTCAAAATATGAAATTTAATATACTTGGAGTTATTGCAATATATATATAGTGAGTTTTGCCTGTTTTAAGTTATTGCATGACTTTATTATGGGATCAAAGTCAATATGTGGCGAAATGGTATATGCACAATGATGTACAGGGATTTCATTGTGTTTTATTTTTTCATTATCTTAACATAGTTTAACTATTAAATCTTTTTTAATATTTATTTTCTGTATTTTTTGTCCTAAACAACATCCATTCCTAATTCAATTTTTTTTTACCTTCCAGTAATTATTTCCATTTTACAATTATTCAGTTATTTCATCTCTTATATAAAATTCCTATTTTGTCTGTTGTCTGAATGTTGTTTGTTACATTATTTAATTTGTTGCTTTGGCAAATTTGACAGTGTTTTTTTTCTCATATGTCATAGCATCAATCGGGAAGCTAACCCGAGACAACTGCTTGTAAAGCAACTGTTGCTGAACTCTCGACCACCAATGCTTGACAATGTTGAAAAAAAAATTAATAAGTAATTATACCTAACTATATTATAATTTATATTATGAGCATTTTATGCAAAGAATGTAATTGCATCCTTTATATTTAATAATACATCATTTTTATTATGAAGCATAATTTATGCAAGGGAAGTTATTCCGCCATTAACAAAAAATGCTGGGAAAAATCGGTGCATGTGGTTTTTAACTACAGGACAGAACTGAATAGGTATAGTATTTAAATCCTTATGAAAATATGTTTACACTACATAAATTCATGTTTGAAATGTGATATTTAGGGATGGCAAAAAAATAGACGCTATAGTACCATATTTACATTTACTTTTGATTAGCGTATAATTAAAGTTGTGTACTTTGATATGCATAGATCACCCTAATTTCCCCATTAATAGTCACATTTATTTCTATAGTATTAAAATCTTTTGTTTAATTTACATTAAATCTTTAAAAAAAAATTATTAAAGCAATCAATTAAAAATAAAATACAGTCTTTACATGGCCAAGTACATTTTGTTTTTTAATAAAGCTTCACAAACATAATTGAATAATTAGTTGCTTGAAAGATCATATGACATTTGAGAACCAATGTGAATTTAAACATTGATCTGGGAACCTTTAGCTCTCCTTTATTATTATCATTTCCCTAAATTGCACACAAGTGTTTTTTTATATATATTTTATTAAATTCTATTAATATTGAAATTATAAATTCGTTTATTCTTAATAATATCTATTTATAAAGTCGGTGCAATATTTTAAGTTTTTCGACATGTTTATGCGCACATGTACCTATAGTTATATTTTTAATTTTTTTCCTAAACAGATATACATACATATAATTGTTTCAGTTATATGTTTGACTTCACTCAAATATATTTTGAATTAAACGTGTTTTTAATCATTTATTTACGCTAGATGTCATTTAATATTCAATAAAAAATAATAATAAAGTTAGTCAATTGAACGTTTAAAAATATATATGTCATTATGTTCAAACAATAATATCTTGATAATAAAGCAATTTTTGAATTTGTTTAAAAAAAAAAATGTTTATAGATATTTAATGACAAATTAATAGATTGTAAGTATTTAATTTGAAAGCTTTTCGTGTTTAGTGCTTATGTACTTTAAAATAAAATGCTTATTATAGTATTGACATTTTAAATAACTTTTGCTTATTGAAAAGAAGTCCTACAGCACTTACATTTATAAATATAATCCATGTACATACTTTGGCTCGGAGATTAGATTGTGTGTGGGTGTGATTACAAATTCCTCCAATATTATAATTATTTTTATTGAATTATATATATATAAGTTAATCATTAATTTAATAAAATCAAGATTCTTAAGGTTTCTTATATGAATTCAGATTCATATGTATACTACACAAATTGACTTTTAACAGGTTAAAATGATTGCACCATCTCTAATTGAAGTTGAAGCGAGTCATAAAGATGGTCCATTTACTTTTACCATATGCATCAGTCATTCATCTGACTTGATTTTAGATTAGATTATAAGTGAATCTTTCATTTGAATAAAATTTAAATTTTTTACAGATAGAAATTAGTGACATCCAAAGATCTAACATAGCAAATAAATTAAATTTTAGGAATTTTTTTAAGCAACTAAATCAAATTGTTAATAATTTTTAGCAATTTCTTTAGTCAAATTCTTTTGTTACTGAAATATAATCTACTAAAAATGATGAAACTTTTATAGTTAAAAAAAAATCTATACAAACACTTTTTGCCTCCTATCACTTTGTTTAAAGAGCAATAAAACTTTAAATTCTTATTATTATAGTAATGAATCATGTTTGCCATAAAATTTAATGTTTTACAAAAACTGGTTTTAACAAAAGTATTTTAATGTAATGAAATAACTGTTCTGATAATTTGGTGATATGAGTTAATCTTTTTTAGAAAGTCAGACATAATAAAGATGAGGCTTAAAATGTTAGTTTTAATTGTTCATATAATTTATTTTTAATTTGAAAGTTACGTAATCTTCTAATTATTGGCTGTTTTTTTTTCCTACTGGTTGTTTGAATTATCATTCAACATTTGATTTGAGTATTAAATCTCTATTCTATGTTAGAGTTTAATAAATTAGATTTGATTTGTATTGAAATATAAGTTTACAAATGAAAAACATCTTTAAAACCTTATTTGAACTTTGCAAATATAAAAAGAAATAATAATATGAAGAGGAAACAAGAACTTTTTTTGTATTGGATAATTTTTGCAATATCAGTAAAAAAAAATTAATGAAATCTTTATAAAGTGAATTTAATTTTTAACATCCAAATGAATTATTGTTAAGTCATTATAAAGTTATAAATTCTGTTTGAAATTTTAAACTAACGTTTATAATTATTGAAATATCATATATGTTCTGTATTATGATACTGGTAAAATGTTTCTGGTTGTAGTTTCACTTTTATCATTACTACAGTTAACTTATATTTTTAAAAATAAAACTCATTGAATAATATCTAAATATAATCATGAAAATATTTTTTTTATAATTATTTTACAAATATTGTGTAAAAATAATCAAATATTTAAATATTCTATATAAAATATACAATCTAACCATTATTCACAGTAATAAGGGAGAGTGTGTAAGAAGTCTCACAAGTGCTCTTGTAGCCCAAGAACAAAGAATCTACCAATTACTGGCATTGTTGATTTATTTTTAGTACTTTTCTACTGAATACTGAAATATTCTGATTTTTTAAAACTAATAAATATGTATTTCTAACTATTAAATGAATTCGAAACCAGCAAAATTGTACTATAAATAGTCTCAGAAGAATGAACAAAAGTTGAAGGTATTATCAGTGTTATCTTCATAGAAAATAATTTGGCTGTATTAGTGGATAAATTAATTAATTCTATCACTCTCTTATTTATTTAGAATCATTGGGTGTTTTTGAGAGAAATCATGGTTATTCTACAGCTCTAATATACTTTTATTGTTATGCTAACTCATATTAGCATAGAATTTTTTAAATAATTTAAATTCTCCCTTACTACTTTTATTAATTTTTTTACTTGCAAAAATAATCTGAAAAGGTTAGTATCTTATCAACAGTCCTCAAAGGAAAGTTTTGTTTTAAGGCATTCTTTTCTAATTGACAGTGCTACATGTGACACTCATTGCTAATGTCATGATGTGTCAAAATTGACATGGTATTAGAATTTTTTAATATATTAATAATTATAATGTAAATATTAGCTTTTAAACTATAACTTGATAGATTTATCACAAATCCATTATCATACATTCACATTTTTAAAAATAGCTTAAAATAAAAAAGAATTTGTTCATTTTCTGAAAGAATGTTTACAAGCTTTGTTAATTATATTTGCAGTACATTGTTCTTATTTGCCAATAAGATTTTTAATATTTAAAAATGTTAAATGTGACTTTATTAAAGTATTATTTATTTATAAAATTAAATTAAAAATAACTCTAGTCCAATTTATTGAAGTTTTGTATAAAATTAAAATTTTATGCAGAAATTAAAGGTTGAGAATTTTCAAATTTTTTACCAGATGGAATAATACAAAATGTCAGAATTTTAAAAAATTAGTGTATTAAAAAGATTATATAATTATTATAATGCTGAAATAAAATTAAAATTAATTACATTATTTACTTTATATTGAGAAATATAAAAAAAATACATTTTAAACCCTCAAGTAATATTTTTTTTATCTGTAGATTGTTTCAATCCTTAAAAACATTAGTTTATATAAAATTAAATATATTTTATTTTATTAATAAAAATCTCATTGAAATAAATGAAATATGTTTACAATGCAAAAGTAAGCTTTCATTTTAAATTAAAACTTACTTGTCTTCTTATCCTGCCATTATATGAGAATTAAATTAATTCAGAACATTGCTTATTCCCTGATCCCAGATATGACATCTATTTACACAAATGAAAACTAACATAAAATTTATTACTTTAATAAATAAGCCATTAACTTGAAAGAAAAAAAATTGAATGAATGATTATTATTAAAATGACATCAATGTAGAATAATGTCAGATTAAACAAAATAGAATAGTCATTGTCACTCCAATTAGCATCAAAAATAATCAATGAAAAAATTAATAGAATAAAAATGATAGAATTTTTTTAAAGGGTACTGAAAAATATCCCTTATTTTATTAACCACATTTCAAGAATGCAGAACGATGATTCTGAGGGGTTTCTGGAGTGTGGAAAAAACAAGAAGCTATATGCATGAAAATATCATGAGGAAAATATAGTGGATTGAAATGAAAGATATAACCAGTTTTTTCAACAACAAGCAGCAAAACTGAGAGTGCTGGAGGCTTACCCGATGGATTAATTCCAGATTGTAAGGACCATAAGGTATAATCTTCCAATAGGGATTCAACATAAGTTTGCTGAAAACCGCCATTTGTCCATCGAGAAATATTAGAAATATTAGTAGATATGGAATATAGTGATCTGGAAGAAGGGGAAGATTCTAAAGTTAGGTGTGAAAATTGTAATGAACCCATGGGGAAGAGTATCTATAACTCCAAGAAAAAAATGGGAAAAGACCCCACAGGATAATTAAAATGTTTTTTTTTTTATTTTTTCGGGAAAGGGTGCAATGAACTGGTATTTTTCAGCCAGCTCATATAGATATACACTTTTTTTAACTAAGTTATTTTTAAATAAGAAAAAAAAATGTGAATATATTACAATTAAAATAAAAATAAATTATTTTGTTTTAAATATGTTTTTAAAAATAAAAGTTTTTATATATAAATCAACATTTTTTTTAATTGAATTATATTAAAATAGAGATTAGGTTGGAATTTTAAAATCTATTCTTAGAAAAGTTTTTTTTTGTCTCTAATTCTAGGAAATGAAAAGGGGCAAAAGAAATATAGATTTTTCTTGTTCTAATTAGTTATATTGTTGAAACATTTTTTAGTGAAGGTATTTTGTTATCTATTGCGCTCGCCAACTTGGAATGTTGTTATGAGATTAAAGTTGTGAATATAGACTTTGAGTGACTAAAAAATTCTATAAATTGTGTGATTACCTTTTGTTCAAAAAGTATTGATATTTTGGCTGCCAGTGGTTACCAACTGTCTGAGTTTGATTCAGTACAGGCTTATCCAGAACTTCAAAAGCTAAGTAAAATATAAATAATATTTTAGAAAGTGACAAGAATATGCCGAGTGGCAAATAGAACATAGAACTTTCCTCATTGGGAACGTCTCCACCAGACACTGCCAGAACTGCCATGGAAATGATGAGCCAAGAAAGGAGTTCTTGTATAGCTAGTTGAGTGCATAAGGCTAGTGTGGAAATAGCAGACAATCTTTGGATGAAGGAAACCTTATTACCACAGAAGGAATCAATATACTGATTGATCAGGGTAAATAGACTTTTTTTTTGTTTACAAGCAGTATTCCTGATATCTATAATCTATAATAGTGCAATAGAGTGGAGAAATGCCTTCGCTACACTCTCAGAAAAAAAAAAAGTTTCAACAATAGAAGGGAATGTTTAAAATTTTTTGATTACTTATTTTATGTTAATACAAATAATTAATATATTTTAATATATTTGTGTTTCTTAATTAATCTAACAGTAAAGATATATAGCCAGAAATAATAATTATACCCTTCTGATAAGATCAATAAAAAAAGAAATTGGAAAGAGTAGCAGAGTTTCAAAAAGGGTTTAACGCTTGCAGGAGAGAGTTTGAGCATGTTCTTAAACATATTCTTATAGTAAGTTGCCTTTAAGAACATTCCTTGATTTTATTCCCCGTGAATATTAAGAATTGTCAATATCCTTGTATTAAGTGAAGGCGCATGTTTCTTCAGAATGATATGTTAAACTAGCAATAAGATAGATAGAATGGGAAGTGAAAGAAGGGTTGAAATGGAAATAAGAAGTGGGAAGAGGGAAGAAAAAAAACTTGGATATAATTATAATAGTTATATGAATAAATAAATCATAATCCAAAAATAAAACTGCTATTTGTTTCATTTCATTATTTAACATTTTAAGTCTTTTTTTTTTTTTTGTTAGTCCGATCATGTCCTTGATATATTACCACAATTGTTGAGCGTATTTCACAGTCTGGGTCTAGATTATTCTTAGTGGTGCCCTTGTTCAGTGATTTTTGGGGTATAATTTTGGGAATAAGGAGTAATAAAATTTGATTGTAACAAAATGTCGCGGCACAATATATATAATACAGTAAGTTTTTTTTTTTAAATGACTAAATGAGTAAACACACAGTAAATACATATGTAAATGTGTTCTCTCAAATTATTATTAATAATGACTTTTGAAATTTGTTTACACTATAATCATAACTTATATATGCATGTTATATACATAAAAGTTTATTACATATATGTGTGTGTGTTGAAAAGTAATGTACATCTACAGTTCAGTAAACAATATTTATTGTATTATAACAAAGCTTATAAACAAAATATAAACTATTATTCACAATATATATGAGGAAGGCTCAAAATGTATATAGCTGATATAATTACTCCATGGTAATATATTTATTTTTTAATAAACTAAAGATCAGCATTTCAAGCTAATGTACATGCACTTTTTTATGAATCTTAATAATAAATGAATACTTTCATTTCCAACGCAAGATAAAGTCTTTGCGAAAGAATAGAATGAATCCACCTATTCTTTCAACCCCAATGCTTAAATATGGGCAAATCTTAACATTCATTTTAAAAAAAAGCTCATGTACATTAGCTTGAAATGCTGATCTTTAGTTTATTACAATTTATATACATTGTGCTATATAAATAAAAATATCTCATTTATATATTTATTTTTATAACTGTCATAATTTTGAAATGATAAAATCTAGCAATAGATGTGACATGTTTATTTTTGTATTGCCAAAATTATTTGAATTTTTATGAGTTTTATTGATAAAGAAACAATAATAAAGTAAGGAAGACATGTAGAAATTAAAATTTATATTCAGCATTTCAATACTAATTGTTATAGCATAATATTTTGTTTAATAAGTTGTTAAACAATTTTATTCACAATGTCGGGGGGGGGGGGGTATGCAAAAAAAATTTTATGGCATTCAGCTGGTTCAATGATTTAAATAATTTATTTAAATCTCAAAAAAAAAACATATTATTACTTACATAATTAAATCCTGTAAATATGATGCTTTCATTTAACCTTTGAAAGTAACATTGGCTCCATGTGCTTCATTTTTGAATATTTGTAATAAATATATTAAATAACCTCAATACTTCCACATATTCTTTTTAATTCATATAAATAAAGATACAATAAAGGACAAATGATCCCCAAGATACATTTCATAATGTTCATTTTGTGTTTTTGCATATATTTAATGGTAAAACTAAATATATTTTGATTGATATTAATTCTGACTAAAATTTCTACTTGTCAGCATTTTTAAGTGCAAAGTCAATTTAGAAAGATCAAAGCCTGCATAAAAATAGAAAATATTCAGTACATATGACCAACTCTTTTTCAACATTGACTTCCATTTTTGAAAATTAAAAATCACCATTTTACACATAATTTATTTACTCTTTTTTTTTTTTTTTTTAATAAAATATAAATATTTATTTCTCTTTAAATTGTTTAAAGTACAACTCCTCTCCTCCCACTTTTATTTGAAAGACCCTAGTGACAATTTCAGTCATGTTTGCTCTTTTTGTATTGGATAATAATATTATTTATTCATAAAAATTATTGAATAAAATATTTCTTATTTGAATTTGTTTTTAAAATGAAACAAATTTTAATTAAGACATTATAAAATAATGAACATAATTCTTAAAATTCTCATTATTAAAATTTCACAAAAAAATTATTAACCAGCATTATGAAAGCAATTCTTGTTAGCCTATGAAAATAGCTTCCGTTATATCGTGACTATATTTTTACAACATGTCTTAAAAACAAATATTTTTAAATAAAATTTAATTGTAATCTTATAGTTTTTTGGCTTAAAATAAATATTTTATAAATATATTGCATAAATAAACTTAAATATATAAATAAATTACTGAAAATTACAATTTTTCTTTTGAAAATACTATAACAATAAAACACTCTCTGAAATGCCTGGGGCCAAATAATCTACCAATCAGTGATACTATATATTTTTTTGTATTATGATACAACCAATCAAGAGTATTGTTGGCATGCTTTGAGATGCAAATTTATGTGATATTTATATGAGGTCTATACAATACTAATTTCTTCAGACTTCTTTTAACTAATAATTTACTTATGATTTCTACACACCAAAAAAAGTATACCAATAAACTAACATCATAGATAACCACAAAATAATGAAGAAAAGCCCAAGTGATCACAGTACAAAATTAGTGACTTTGTAGCTATTACAGCCTAAGAAATTAAATTAATAATACATTCATTCAGTTTTTATTTGAAAATATTTGTTTTTAAAATAGAAAGATTCTCAGTTACACAAACTTGAAAAGATTGTTATTAAAATAAGGAAAACATACTATTAAACAGACATTTCAGTATTATTTTTTATTGTGTTTTGCAATTATAAATAAAAAATTTATATTCTAAAAATATTTTCAGTGTTTGAATATATTTTTTTCAAAATTTAAAATTTTATTGAGAATAATTTTATTTTGTTAAAAGTACATTTATTTAATCATAATGCTAAAAATTAAATATTTTGTTTAATTATTTATTTTTGTTTATTTCTCTTTTTGGTAGAAATAACTTACTATTAAAAGGAAATGTATCTATACATTTGAAAAAGATTTTTAATAAATGTATTTGACCAGTTTTGACCCTTGGGCATTTAATAGAAAAACAATGTATTGAAATAAGGAGAGGTATATGTTAGGGATAACAAACAAGCAGTGAATACAAAGTACATGGTTGAGAGAGCAAACAGGTATTACTAACATCATTGAAAGAATTTAGAGAATGATGTGAAGCTGGGTTGGACATATTAGAAGAAGTGATAATAGGTGGGAAATTGAAATTTTAAACTGGATCCCAAAAGATTGCACAAAAAAACTACACGGAAACCACATGTGAGATTGATGAATGAATGAAATTATGAAGTTTGCTGGTGCAATGTAGAGAAGAGATAATATAGATTGCAAAAACTGGATTAAACTTGAGAAAACCTTCATAGTGCAGTGGATTGATGATTGTTGATAACATGATAAGAATTACTTTTGTTTTTTATTTACAAAGCTGAAATATTAAATTTTTAAGATTATTTTTTATTTATAAACTTCAATCTAATACGAAATTTTAAAATAATGTAAAAATTCAACAAAGAATAAAGTTTAAATTATTAAAATAAAAAGCATGAAAAATAATTACTTCCAAAGTACATCTCTAAAGGGTTAATATATATATTGTTACTATTCGATTCACAATGAAAAGTTGAATTGTTTCCATTCGGTGCTACTGCAAAAGTAATCATAAATCTTATTGTAGTTGATTTGTATAAAACTCCAGATTCACATGCTTTTAAAAATATTTGTTTGTCTGCGCAGTTAGTGTTTAAATATCCGTTTGTGCATTTATTCGATTTTTAAATTGTCATTACTTATGTAAAAGTAATTTATACTTGTTTGTATTTGTGTGCTCTTTTTTTTTTCTATGGCACACAAAGATCACCAGTACTCGTAATCTCTCCAACTATCTGAAGAGAGCAAATTGAAAAAAATATTGTTTAAAAACAGCAAAGAAAATATTTTCAATGTAGAAATCCGTAAAATTAAAAGTTGTTTGGAAGTAATTTTGGGGAAAGTAATTACCAAATAAAAAGCTTATCAGATTATTGCATTTTCGTTTTTGTTTTTGTTTTTTAAACTACTGAAGAAATGTTGATTTAATAGTCTGATATACGTATATGGTAGAGAAAAGAGAGGAATTGACTTATAACCGCATATCTATTTATTATAGATGGAGTTATCTTTTTTTATATTATTAGTTTGTTTTTTAATATATGAATTTTTTCTACAGTGCAGGCTTTTTCATACTTGCACTTCTATATATAATATATAGGGGTTTGAACTCAGACTTTCACACGATCCTTAACTATCCACGCTATCTCATACTGCTGACACACTTGATCACACACATGTCGAAAAGATAAATAATCACCAATATTCATATTTTGTGCTAAACCAGCACTCATCAGTTGGTCCAGGTTATCATCTCCACACATATGTACAATCAATTCTCAGCTTATATTAAGATAGCCAATCTTCATACTTTAATAGCAATTTAGAAAGAAGTTTTAAGAAAAAGTGAAATCACTGTTCAGTAATCATTAATTAAAATAATTTTAGAAATGAGTTCATTAAGTGTTAACTGAGTGTAATAAAATTATTAAAGTAAAATAAACGAGAAAATGATGAGCTTAATAAATCTAAGATTTATTGCTGTAGTGTAAATGTTAATTGAACAATAGTTTCCCAGATAAGCATGTGTTATGTCTATAATTAAACTAGTTGACAGCTCTAAATTAAAATTTCCTACTATGCAAGCTTCTTCTGGTGTAATCACAAGAGCATTAATTGAAAATAGTCATTCTTAAATAATGAATTTTTCAAAGGCATCCTTATAAAACAATAGAGCAGGTTTGTTTTCAAAATTATTATTAATCAAGTGAAATTAAATTGATTATCTTAAATAAATTTCTTATTGTATTATTTGGTGCTATTTATAATTATTCCATTACGAATGTGTATATATAAATGCTTAATTAATTTTTGAATAATAAAGATAACATCCTGTACTTACGATTATAACACTTGCTCTATTATTGATTAAGACGGTGTGTTATAATTGTAATTATTATTTATAGAGTTAGCACACAGTTATCTAACCAATCCAGATGAACTTATCTTTGCATTAATAGTAATCCATTTATCAACCAATACTGGTTGAGTATCTTTAGCCAAAACGTGGATTACGACCTGAAAAAATTTTCAGGGCTCATCTGGTTAAGATTTGAAACTTGGTCATCGATAAGCTAACTGCTACACCATTAAGGCTTGGCTTTCTTTTCTTTTTTTTAAAGAAAATAAAATTTAATCATGTTAAATTAATATATTTTACTCATTATCAATTAATTAAAAGATGGAGGGGGGCATACCTAAATTGAAAAAATAATGCTTTTAATTTTTTTTAATTATGGCATATAAACTGTATAAAAACTCAGACCATTTTATACTTATAGTGCATAACTCTAATATATATTTATATGGATGAGGTAAATATATATACAGTGGGTCTGCAATTAATCAAAATGAAAAAAGCTCTTACATAAAAAAAAATCATTGAAATAATGATAACCAAAATTTCAAATAAATAATATTTATAAGATTAATCTGAGACCACAGCACAATAAAAAGGAACTATCTTCTTTTATACATGGACATGTAATATACTATATGTCATATTAGGTATTAAATTATGTAATTGATCCACGTGCATCTTAAACAATATTTTTAAAATGATAATAATCAAGTGGTAGTTACTATAAAATTTATTATAAGAAGTTGGAAATAACAGAGTTGGTCTGCAGTTCATGTCATCTTAGTCATGCTAAATATTTGGAAGTCTTCCTTCTTCTAGAACCATATAATGAAGCCGTGAACTACATTATATTTTATTCTAAACTCCCTTTACATACAATGTACATAACATGTAATAGCTCATGTTTTGTTGATAAGCCTTGATTATAATATAACAAATAAATATTTATTGTATATGCTTTATGTGTATATTATGCATATATAAATTAAGATTATAGTATAAACAAAATGTTTTAAAATTAATAGTATTAATTTATATATATATATATAAATTATTCTGTGTGTGTTCATCTGTGCTTAATTCTGTTTCATCACAATTAAATACATATTCTGGACATTTTTTTCTTCAATAATTTGTTTAAATTCTAAGAAAAATGTAGCAGCAGCTTCATTAGCAGCAAATTGCAGCTTCATCTGTTCCTTTAATATTTTTAAGACTAACAATTTCAGAATCTATACAACCATCTCCTATTTTTAGTGAATAGCTATGGATTGTGTGATTCAGATTCACAGCTAAATTTTTCATAAGAGATTTAAGACTTACTGACACAATACAAGATTGCCAGCTGAACTGTTCTTTTGATTCATTTCATTTAACCATAGATTCAAGACTTTTTCCACTTTAATCAAAAAATGTATTTCTTACTTTAATTATAACTTTGGCTGTTTCAGGAGTACAAGCAACAGTGGCATGAATTTCTCTGATTGAGAAAATGATTTCTTACTTTTTTATTAAATCAATCATCCCTTTCTTCATTTAATGAAAGTATTTCATGAGGTTTTTTTTGGGGGGGGGTGTTGTTGCCCATTGTACTTCAAATCATTTTATTAAAGATATTCTAATATAAAACTTATTAGAAAAAAAACAACCACAAAGAAAAACTTCTATATACATGTACTAATGATTTCTATTTAAATCATGAAAAAAGTATGTTTAAAAAATTGACTTCTGCTATAAATGAGATTCTTAAATGATTTCTTACTTTTTTATTAAATCAATCATCCCTCTCTTCATTTAATGAAAGTATTTCATATGGGGGTTTGGGGGAGGGTGTGTTATTGTCCATTGTACTTCAAATCATTTTATTAAAGATATGCTAATATGCACAGTATATAAAACTTATTAGAAAAAAACAACCACAAAGAAAAACTTCTATATGATGTGCAACATAATGTAGCATTGTACTTCCTTCACTCACTCTATATCTTAAGCATTTGCATATTTGTTTACTATATATATATATATTGAACCGGATTGATTTCTGATTCAATGGTTTTATTACTAATGTTAAAGTTTCTTATTATTATTTAATAAAAAAAAAGTACTTGTATTAAAATATATACTCAGTAATATTTAAATAGGGCATTTTAATTTTTGTTTATAGAATTGATTTATATTTAAAATAGTTTACTTTCACTACTTTGTTTATAAAATTGATTTAAAAATACTTTACTTTCACCGCCTGTTTTAATCAATTTGATTAAAAACAGGTAAGCTTGCTAATTATATATTCATGTTGCTTTTATTTTTAATCATTTTTAAAGTTAATTCTAAAAGTCTAAAAGCGGAGATTTAGTTTTGTATTTGTTATTTTGGATACAATAATCCCTGGTTGGTATTCTAAATTGGATTGAGCGGGAAATTAATATTTGCCCTGACTGAAGTATAGAATTTGTCAATAAGGAAGGTTTTTCACAGGAAATGTAACGAGGTAACTATAGCCTGCCAGAAAGGTAGTTGCTATTATTCTAGAGAAGACAAGGTTGCTTGTTAGGAGAGGAGCAAGAAGCTGTTTTTAAAAACGCTTAGTTCAACTTCTTATTAATCGCAATTTGAACATTTAAGAGATTTTTGAAATTTGCTTTCATGATGTCAACAAACGCTGCTATTCGTATTGGAAATCTTAAGATGCAGTGCTAATTCAAATAAAGATGAGCCTCAGGCTCCAAGCTGTTCTTCAGTCATGCCATAAAACTCTGACATAGCCAGATTCCCAATTTGCCTCGACACTTGCCTTTGTCATTAAGAGAAATCACCTGAAAGATGAACTATTATCAAAAGTGCACACTCGTCATGAAATCACTAGAACTCTGCCTTACCGTAAGCTAAACTTTTTCCTATTCTAGCCAGGGTAAATAAATTGTGTTTAATTAAATCTCCGCTCAATCTAATGATAAGTATGTTATAAGGTTGTATTAATTATTTATTATCTGTATTTATCTTTTCTAGTATTTAAAGTGTGTCTTGGAATCTTAGTTTTAAGATTCCAAGTTTGTTTGCAATTTTCAATTATCAGGGGGTGCATTAGGAGAGTGTATTTTATATGTTTAATATATACTTGATTATTTCGTTAACTATTACAAAATGCATTGGCAGTTTTCATAATCTTTATTTATTCACCTGCCCTTAGTTGTAAAATAAAGAATCTTTAAGCATGTTTCGTTTGTGCTTGTTGTGCAAACAACAAAATCTTTTTGCTGGCTACTTGTCAAGTTATTTATTCGGGTTGTCTGAAAGTAATCAATTCTTTCTGGATTATGTAAGGTCGTAATCAAATATCTTTTGCTGTCTTGTATGTAAGATCAACCACGTTTACTTTGAATGTAGTATTACGTGCAGCAGTCCTGCGGCGTTTTAACGACAGTAGTTAGAATACTACTGCTCGAATGTCCGCGCTGGTTTTGTTGATTTCCGGCAGGACAGTAACTGTTTTATTATCTCTGATTCAGGAAGCTAGAGTTGTTGTTTGTTTTTGTAACTTTACAACTGGCCAGCAAGAAGATATTACCCTAACCATTTCTTATATTTTAGGTGAGAGAATTTTGCTGCCAAAATGTTTAATGTCTTCATGTTTGCCGTACTCTTGTGCACTCTCTGGTAAATATGCATATGTTAATATGTCACTTTTGTATTCGTGGCTAGATGTCTTTACTCTATTGTCCAACTTTTAATAAAATTAATAAATTGTTTAAATTTATTTGGCTGACGTTTGTCTTTGTGCTTTTATTCTCAACTGTCTAAACAATATTTAAGATATCTTGTTTCTCCCTGAGTTTAGTCTGGTGCATTTGGGTTTGCATATCCTGTCCACCCTTAAAATAAATGTCTAGTTCCAATTTTTGGACTAGTGGTGCCCTAGTGGTCAGTATATCTGAATCTTAAAGCTTTCTCCTGTTACATATATATTAATTTTTAGGGCAACCAACATGGAGCTTCAAGTTTTCAAGCCCATGTGAGATTTTGTTTAGATGGTTGAGAAGGATTTCAGGTGTAAGAGGCAAGATATAGTAGGTGGGGATCAGTTTGTGTTGGTTATGGCATGTATTGTTAGAGCAGTTTGGTAGAACGGGGTTTTGTCTTTTTCATATGACATGAGTAGAGTTTTTTGTTGTTGTTGTTTTAAAAAAAAATCGTTCGGAGTTAATTTTCGAATTTAAAAGTAGTAAAAATAGTTTGTTGTCTTCTTGCATATAAATAAATAGCATTTTATTTGCTTTGAGATTTTTTGTTTAAAAAAAAAAAAAGTTCATATAGCGAGTTAGCCTTGTGTAAAAATGGAAGGTAAAGAAGAAGGCGACCAGGCGGCAGGTTTGGAAGAGAGCCCTGTTTCATTTAAATACCCCCAGATAGTAGAAGAAGAAGAGAGTGAGACACAGATGATGATAAAGTTGATAATAGAAATGAAACAAAGTCAGCAAGCTGAGAAGAAAGAAATACGACAAGAGTTGCTAGAAATAAAACAGAGTCAACAAACATTACTGGAGGGGCTGAGAGCAGAAATGAAAGAAATGAGAAGAGAAATGACAGGAAGAGTAGAAGAAACTCAGGAAGTACAAAAAGAAGTGGAGATGGAAAAGGATTTGAAAAATGAGATGAATAATGAGAGTCATGAAGTAGAAAAAGTGGTCGTAAAAGATATAGAAATTGAAGTAGCACAGGATAGTACTAGAACTGAGAGAGTGGAAATAAAGTTTGAAATAAGTAGAGAGTGGAGAGAGATAGATAGTGCAGTGGAGAAAGATCTTGGAGACAGTTATAAGTTAGGGGTTGAAAATAGTGTAAAAGAGTTACCTCAAGAGGTTAAAAATGAGTTGAGTAAAATAACTGTTAGTGGTGAACAGGGATTTAAAACTAAGAAAAGAGTTAAGGAAACATTTTCGGAATATGATTTTAAAGCAAAAATAAAATCCATTTATAAAGCAATCTTACTCAAGTCACGTAAAAAATCTGTAGGAAATGAAGTTTTGCCATGTACTAGTGTTGATTTGATCAAAAAGAAAGTAGGAAAAGATGAAGAATTGGGAAGTTTCGTTAAGAAAAAGGTTCCGGTATATATGCTAGAAAGCAAAACAGAATGGGAAAGAGACAAGATAAAATTTTATAAGCTAAAAAGGGACAAGTGGATGAAAGTAGGCAATGTCAAAAAGTTGGTAATAGGAGTAAAAGAACCACCAGACAAAAGCTAAAGATTCAGCTTTTAGCAATCGGACAGATTGTTTTAAAACAAACAAAAAAAAATTTTTTTGTTAATGATTTATGAGAATGGATAAGTGTAAGAAACGAAATATTGGTTTGGTTTTTCATGAGTGCGAGGCAAACGTTCAGCCGAATTCCTAGGGGTAGGTTTTGAAATGTTTATAGTTTTTAAAAAAAGGAAAAAAAGTGCAGGAATGTTTGTGTTTTTTTTGATCGCATATTGAGGCAGTTGAACCGGATTGATTTCCGATTCAATGGTTTTATTACTAATGTTAAATATTTTTTATTATTATTTAATAAAAAAAAAAGGACTTGTATTAAAACATATACTCGGTTATATTTAAATAGGGCATTTTAATTTTTGTTTATAGAATTGATTTATATTTAAAATAGTTTACTTTCACTACTTTGTTTATAAAATTGATTTAGAAATACTTTACTTTCACCGCCTGTTTTAATCAATTTGATCATGTTGCTTTTATTTTTAATCATTTTTAAAGTTAATTCTAAAAGCGGAGATTTAGTTTTGTATTTGTTATTTTAGATACAATAATCCCTGGTTGGAATTCTAAATTGGATTGAGCGGGAAATTAATATTTGCCCTGATAGAGGTATAGAATTTGTCAATAAGGAAGGTTTTTCGCGGGAAGTGTAGCGAGGTAACTATATCCCGCCAGAAAGGTAGTTGTTATTATTCTAGAGAAGACAAGGTTGCTTGTTAGGAGAGGAGCAAGAAGCTGTTTTTAAAAACGCTTAGTTCAACTTCTTATTAATCACAGTTTGAACATTTAAGAGATTTTTGAAATTTGCTTTCATGATGTCAACAAACACTGCTATTCGTATTGGAAACCTTAAGATGCAGTGCTAATTCAAATAAAGATGAGCCTCAGGCTCCAAGCTGTTCTTCAGTCATGCCATAAAACTCTGACATAGCCAGATTCCCAATTTGCCTCGACACTTGCCTTTGTCATTAAGAGAAATCGCCTGAAAGATGAACTATTATCAAAAGTGCGCACTCGTCATGAAATCACTAGAACTCTGTTTTACCGTAAGCTAAACTTTTTCCTATTCTAGCCAGGGTAAATAAATTGTGTTTAATTAAATCTCCACTCAATCTAATGATAAGTATGTTATAAGGTTGTATTAATTATTTATTATCTATATTTATCTTTTCTAGTATTTAAAGTGTGTCTTGGAATCTTAGTTTTAAGATTCCAAGTTTGTTTGCAATTTTCAATTATCAGGGGGTGCATTAGGAGAGTGTATTTTATATGTTTAATATATACTTGATTATTTTGTTAACTATTACAAAATGCATTGGCAGTTTTCATAATCTTTATTTATTCACCTGCCCTTAGTTGTAAAATAAAGAATCTTTAAGCATGTTTCGTTTGTGCTTGTTGTGCAAACAACAAAATCTTTTTGCTGGCTACTTGTCAAGTTATTTATTCGGGTTGTCTGAAAGTAGTCATTTCTTTCTGGATTATGTAAGATCGTAATCAAATATCTTTTGCTGTCTTGTATGTGAGATCAACCGCATTTCCTTTGAATGTAGTATTACGTGCAGCAGTCCTGCGGCGTTTTAACGACAGTAGTTAGAATACTACTGCTCGAATGTCCGCGCTGGTTTTGTTGATTTCTGGCAGGACAGTAACTGTTTTATTATCTCTGATTCAGGAAGCTAGAGTTGTTGTTTGTTTTTGTAATTTTACAACTGGCCAGCAAGAAGATATTACCCTAACCATTTCTTATATTTTAGGTGAGAGAATTTTGCTGCCAAAATGTTTAATGTCTTCATGTTTGCCGTACTCTTGTGCACTCTCTGGTAAATATGCGTATGTTAATATAAGTCACTTTTGTATTCGTGGCTAGATGTCTTTACTCTATTGTCTAACTTTTAATAAAATTAATAAATTTTTTAAATTTATTTGGCTGATGTTTGTCTTTGTGCTTTTATTCTCAACTTTCTAAACAATATTTAAGATATCTTGTTTCTCCCTGAGTTTAGTCCCGCGCATTTGGGTTCGCATATCCTGTCCACCCTTAAAATAAATATCTAGTTCTGATTTTCGGACTAGTGGTGCCCTAGTAGTCAGTATATGTGAATCTTAAGGCTTTCTCCCGTTACAATATATATATATATAAGTAGTTAGAATAGGCAAGCAGAAAAATATATGCAAATGTGCCTATTAATTAGGAAAAGGGATTAATGCTAATACATTATGTTGATGTGAATGTATTCCAATTATTTTGAATTTATTTGAAAAGTGGACAAAAAAGTCATGATTCTGTAACAAATATCTTTAATTCTGTTTTTTTTTTTTTTTGTTTATTTAAATTTCGCATATCTACCCTTGTAATATAAATGCAATATATTACTTTATTGTTTTTCTTTGAATTGTTTTATCTGAGATGCTCTGAACATATATTAGTGAGAACTATCTGATGATTACATTAACAATATCTTCTTTTTTTTGTAGTAATACATAAAAATAAGCATTTTGCATTACTTAAATATTTTTTTAAATATATGAAGCAGAATCTGTTTCTGTATGAAATGTAAGCATAATGAATTCTATCTTGATCATTGTGTCATTGTTAACCCAGAATATATGTTTACTATTCTTAGCTTCTCCCTTTTAAGATCAGTAGTCAATTTTTTTCTATATCCTCAACAATCACCGACATATCTTTCATAGTTTCTTTGCCTTAAAGTGTCTATCCAATATGGTTCCTCTTTCTGATTATAATTTTTTAATTTATATAATTTTTTTTTACTTAATTTCTTTTTTGACATTTATATACAGCTAGTCTTATTTCTTCATTTTTTTCCTCCAAATTCACATTCAAAAGCTTTTTATTCTTTTATCCTATTTTTATAATATTCACTTCATATACACCAATATCCAAACCAACATTTTATAAGTCTCTTTCTTAAATCTAAATTTAATGAACCATAAAATAATTTTGTAGACTTATTAAAAGGCTTTTTGTTCATTGTACTCCTCATTTTCATGTTTCATCATTTCTTTTATCTCATTTACACAATTTCGCAGATGTTTAACAATTTTAATGCTGTAATTTTTTATAGAGTATTTACTCTATTTTTTTTATTTCACTATTTGTTTTTTTTTTTGCTCTAGTTTTAATTAGTTTTGTTTTATTTTAAATAAGTTATGTCAAACTACATAATCAGTTAGGTGTGACAATCACCAAATACTGCCATATCATTGGCAAATTTGACAATTCCTTCTACACCAATGAATAACTTGATTATCGATACATTTCTTTAGCAATTCATCTAAATATTAAAGCAAAAGATATTTATTTTTTAATATAAAAAAAGTGTTCTACCCAATTTACACATTGTATACTATCTTCTACCCCCCCCCCCAATATTCAATGAAGCAATTCTAATTTTTACTTTAACAAATGTTAATGAAACTAACTGTCTTTATGATTTTGTATTCAAACCAATGTTTAAGCCATTATGTTTACTGCTATCATTGGAATAAAACATTTGGATTTTGTCTCATAGATACTTAAAATGTCTATTCCTTGTTCTGACACTAATTTTTTCATATTTTCTGATTTGTTCATCTAAGGTATTATGTGCATATATTTTTTAAGCTCAAAAGCTTTAAATAAGCAGTTATAATTAGATTGGTATATACCTATAACCTACTTAGCACATCCTTTATTTGAGAATCCACAATAGTGATCATTATCAATTTATATTCACTATTTTGTTTTACAATTGATTATTCACTATGACAATCATGAAAAAAAAAATTATTTTTATTTTTGGTGGCCATTTTATAAGACTGATGATGTCATAGGATAGTTATTAATGCTATGTCATCCAAACGCAAAATAGAAACTTTCATATTGAAACTGTATAGGAGATAGGAAAATAAAGGAGTGATAAAAAAAAAAAAGATTGCATTAAAGTGTATAAGAGAAGATGATAAAAAAAATTATTCATAATACACAATACAGTATACATTATTAGTGTTATAATATACAACATTTTGATTATAAACTTAAAATATGATTAATAAATGTACAATGCTATATTTTATTTAATTTTCATTCACATTTTTGCAAGACAATCATTTCTTTATTAATGATATAGCCAAAGTAAAGATTTTCATCGTTAATGATTACAAAGCCCCCCCCCCAATTGTTCGTTCGATATAATAATCAAAATCATATTTTAATGATATACAATAATCAAATACATTAATACTGTATTAAATTTTAGAATGTGTATATTACTTTAAAAACTGTACACTATATTTACTCACTTTTATGGATTAAAATTTTTACTAACAGTACTTTGCTTGTAACTTAGTTATCATAACTATTATTTTGAAAAGAAAAAAAAAATATTTCATAATAATGAACTTTGTATGATCAAAAAGTACTAAATCTAAATTAAAAATAACAATCTATTTGCTCGATGTTAAAACATCTCATAATGATATCGCTCGTGTATAAAAATGTAGACCTAAATAAAAAATTGTATTCATCATAAAACTGTTAATGTAAATGTATTTTGGGTTTTAAAAAAACCTATGCAAAATTGCATACAAATAAACTGAAAAAGATTTATATCTTTAATATTTATTTAAATAGTTCAGCTGCACTAATCGAAAATTTTTTAAATCATTTCAAAAAACATGTCTACCGTACTGCTAGCATATTTGTATATAAAATGATCTTTATTTAGATCTGCGAAGTACATATTGTAAAAAATGCTTTAAGTATTGATTACAATATGCATACACAGAATGCATTAGATTTTTTTTTTTTTCGTTTTTAATACATTAATTTTTTTTTTTTTAAAGATTAACTGCAATTAAGTTTTGACAGTATACATTATGCTAATTTTGTTTCTCTTACACTAATGATAAATAACAATTCTTTATAATCAATTAAATAAATAGTTATTAAACTTTTTTTTTATTCTAAATAATTTCATATAAGTAATATAACATAGTAATACAAATTTGGAAAAAAATAAAACTTTTTCTCCAGTGCAACGAATAACAGTGGCGCGGAAGAAAATAAAAAATTATTAACTGCTAGTTTACGTTCTCATCCATTTTCCTGTACTTTTAGACAGTTAAAAGACGCATTTTTCTAGAAATTCTGTTTAAAAGTTTATAACTACATACATTTTCAATTAGAATCATGGCTGAAACTAATATGATCATGAAAATATAAAGAAAATCGCTGAGCTTGGAAACAGAAATGGATATCTTAAGTCAACTGGAAAGAGGAGAAGGAAATTGTGATATCTGTTCTTTTATGGATTTATCCACGTTTACCATTGCCACTTTTTAAAAACAAAGATAAAATAGAACAAAGTGTTCAAACCATTGTAGGTGTACCCAAGCTCTAAAAAATCATGAAATCACAGCTTCTCATAAAAAAAAATCCAAGAAGCACGTCACCCATCCATTCTAAACTTTTTCTCTCAGTCATCATCAGTACACTTCTTTAAAAAAAAAACAAGATTATCAAATGATTTAGAAAATTCCAGTGGTTTTTAGAATAAGCAATATATATACTATATAATGAATAAACTGTATTGCACTATACATTATTTTTTTGAATGATGTAGCTTTAATAAAATTATTATCCCATGATAGCATCATTCTTACAGAATGGTTGCCATTTTATTAAAATAGTAGCTATGATTAAAAAAAATTCAATTTTTTTTAATTTCTTGTACTGAATAACTAATTGTAAATCAAGACAGTAGGTCCAAACTGATGGTGATTGCTATGGAGAATCCTAGCATGTATTTATTATTAGAAATTAAAAAAGAAAACTGTAAAATTCAATTAGCTAATAGCAATTAGATTTACCAAATATGTTGCTTTTATAAAGATATTTGATGTATTACTAATCAATATGTAAAAATGGAAAATCAGTATTAAAAAAACATTTTCCTGAATACTATAGGTTAATGGAGAAAACTTGTTTAGCCTCAAGAGGATTGTCAATTAGTATTAATTGATAGTTTTTTAGCTATATCATGTGAATAGCCCTCTGGTGATTTTCATGTGGATTGCATAATTCCATCAATTACATATATTAATCTTTAATTATTTTTGTTATTTCTCTCAAGTTATGAGAGCTCATGATATTTACAATAATTTCATTCTATGAATAATTTCCCAACATTTGATTCATCTGAGGCATATATACTATTTAACAAAATCAACATCTTATCTCAAGCTCCTGAAACAGCATGATTTGCTTTTGTTCAAATACTACAAACAGTTATTCAACAATATACTCAAAAGTTAAAAGGTCCTACAATTCACATGAAGGATCTAGACAAAATAAACAAAAAAAAACAATAATTCATCAATTCATCCTAGTGACATTGAATATGTCCTCAGATTAAAGGTGCAATACAAAGCTAAGCAGAAGATCCTGGCAGAATATATATCAGTTAAGAGAGCCAGGATATTTCTTGCTAGTCAACACTGCTGGACCCATAGTTATCTAAGATGGGCATTGAGAGCAAAAAAGAAATAGCAAACTCCATCACACTTAACACTTAATGGAGCCAGCATTACAGGTCATCATATGCTAGAGATGATCAGACAGCATCTCAGGACCTCTCTTGAATCATGCCCTCCACTTCCAGATGGATTTAGGGATAATTGCAGCTCAGCAATGGAACATGGTATAACTGAACAAGACTTCAAATCAAAACTTACCTCATTCACTGACGACATACACCCTGGGATGCATACAAATCCCTGAAATTTCTCATATTCCACCTTAGCCAATTTTTCATTCCAATAATGATGGGAATGATCAATTTACTGGCAGAAGGCAAAAAAATAATAAAGGACCTTATACCCAATCGCTCTTGTTTCTTCCATGAAATGGAACAAGGACCCTACCCTAATGACAAACATCAGGCCAATTGGTATGTCCCCTCTGCTTATCAAAATAATAGAGGGGGTCATTAAGGACAAGATTCAATCCACTATACTTAACCAATTGACAGTATCTCAATTTGAAAAAAAAGGGATCATCTGCTCTGATGGCCATAGGTGAAAAATCGACCATATTAGGCCTCATAGGCAGTCTAGGCCTCTGGCTATTCATCTGGATATATCAGAAGCATTTGATTCAGTTAACATAAGAATACTATTGGAAACTCTCTCAGATATTGACATACCTACTGAGAAATTCAAATTGTAGAAAACTTGCTCATCAACAGAGTGATACATATCTCACTAAATGGATTATTCACTTATGGTTTCACCCCCACATTCTCAATTTTACAAGGATCACCTCTCAGTACCCTCTTATTCACACTATACATAAACCTACTCCTTAAAAGCATAGACACTCTACTGCCTGGAGGGTACATTCCAGCATTAAACAGAAATATTAAAGCAATAGCATACCAGGACAACGTAATTGTTATTCTACCATCCAATAAATACTTACCACAATTATATCAAATAATTAAGTTATTTTCAAATTCATCTGGTCTCAAAATAAACACAAGAAAATCATCAACATGGTTTATATTAACAGGGGAAAAAACATCATCAATCTTTCATGCTGATCCACAGTCATTTCTTGGCTTCCCAATCTTACAAGTCTCAAATGGCTATGTCGAAGGAGCTCCAAGAGAACATAATACAAGCAACTGAAAAAATAACCAAAACCCTATCAGGAGTATATCTCTCACTTCAGGGAAAGTTTGCTTTACTAAACATGAAGGTAATGTCTAGAATCACCTACTATCTGCCTATCATGTCCACACCAAAATGCTTCATAAACAAAATCAAATTATGTGCCAGGCTCTTTTGGAAGAATAAAACTGTGGCCATCAGCATAAATAAGATGCAATTCCATCGTAAATTCAATTGAATGTCACTACATGCCATCCCAGCCATGCTTATCCAAAAGATGCACACCCTCCTACACAATCTGGTAATTAAATATGGCTATACAGAAATTCTTCAAGCAATTCAGCCAACAGACACTCCACTCCCCAAGAAAACTAGCTGGCTAGTAACAAAAGCACAGAATATCCAGCAGTATGGAGATATCTCAGTAGAACATTTTACCAACAAAATAAACATATGGAAAGTACATCAGCTAATGAACCCAGAATCATGCACTCAAAGAACAAAATTGAGCTTAACCAATCATAAAATTACCATGTTATTCAAATATTGGTCACTTGAGCCTAAATTCCTGAACTTTGTGATTAAAATAAACATTGAAGCTATGCCAACTCTATCTTTTCTTTATAATAAATGGCATATCACAAAAATTTGATCCTATATGTCCCACATGTCACAGAGAAGAAGAAACATACAATCACATTATCACATCTTGCAATGCTCTGGGAACAATCAGACAAATTATCTATAATAACATAAAGATTGATTATTACACCATCATATCTTTACAGGAAAGTATTAAAACCAAACAGTTTCCAATTATTAGACTATCAATATTTATTATTTACTCAATCTGGTATATGAGATGTAAAATGATATAGAAACACCCTAATCCAGATCAGAACTCTTGCTTCATACAAACAATCAAAAAAATAAAAGCAGGAGACCAATTGCTATCATCAAAATTTATATATGAAGAAACTTGGAAGTTATTTAGGCTTCATGACAACACAAGTGTACAAGACTGTCACAACAATTGCCAACTTTGGACATTGTCAATTAACCTAAAGCTTTTAATCATTAATTAATTAACAATTGTTTTGGTTTTAATTAAGTTTGTCTATAAGTTTCTCCTTTAATAATTGCCTTTTTGTCTACAAAATATAACCTTTTTTTTTTTTTTTTTTTGACCTCATAAAGTTTGTTTTTAAGATAAAGTATTTTCTGAAATAAAAATTAATGGTCAGTGTCATGAAAGCATTTGATCAAATTGTGCTTTGCACTAGTTGACATCAGTTAAATTTTTAACAAATTAAAATTGACAGTAATGTAAAATATATAAGAAATGTTTTTGTTTTTTTTTTAAATCAAGGAATGCTGGTAATAAAAATACTATGTATGTTTTTATGGTGTTGTTTTTTTTTTTTAATAAAAAGTAAAACAGCTTATTTGATAGTTTTATTATTTTTTTAATAACTATTATATTTAAGAATTAGTCTTATATTTAAGAATTAGTCTTAACTATGATCGACTTTTTTTTAATAGTTTTTCTTATAGTAATTGCCCCATAGCTAAACCAAATTAGCCATTCAGCGTTACTTATAAATAAATGTTGAAGTATTCTTAACTGAAGGTTAAAACAGGGATGAAAAAACACTCAAATTCTCATTACTAGCTATTCATCAAATCTGATGATTACTTTCTTTATTGTTCTCTTATGAGGGATTGATAGAGAATAATTTGCCTGCTATAGGATATTTAAAAGCTAATTTATCTTTTTTTCATTTCAATAAAAATTTTATTAACAATAAATAGTGATTACATACTAATAAAGGATAAATAAATGAATAAATTGTACAATATTATGATTATATAATGTTCTATATGTCATCTGGCTAGATTATGTTATGAGAGCACAATGTTATATTCTTATGTGGTTAGGTATAGTGAAGAGATTCTAAGAACTTGTTTAATGGTATTAGCATTTTTAATATAGACATGAATATTTTCTTTTATAAATGACTATTCTATAATGCTGGGTAGGTGGGAATTGATAATCAGGAAAAGGAAAGAGCAATTAAAGACCAGGTGTCAGCAAAGACTTTACTGGAGGCAAGGAGCTGGTCACGTTTCTTGATTTTTTTGAGCGTTTGATAAAACAATGGTATGATTTGGGGGGGGGGGTAATTCCATGAGACTTTTGCATCTCACTATCCATATGGAATAAAGGACAAAGGTAGAAAGCCTTATTATTGAAAAAAAACCGTTATGAATGGCATTTTCAAGTGAGAAAATCATATCAGGTCTTATGTTGGAATTGATTATAATTATATCTTTCAGAGTTTTAAGTCTTGGGCACCGGTGTATAATATGGTCTATGGTTTCATCTTCACGAGCACACAGACCACATATAGGGTCAATGCTGGTAAAACCTCTTCGGTGATAAAGAAACCAATTCGTGGGTAGCGCATTAAGATTTATTTTAATGATGAAGTCAAGGAATTTGGGTTCCAGACTCCAGCTTTTGAAGTGTGTAATGAGTCTTTGATTGGTTACTTTTAGGCTGGTTTTAATGGGTTGTTGATTATAGTTGATTATATTGTATGCTTCCCATAAGATGATTTTTTGGTTAAGGTTAAAGGGTATTATCGGGTTATAAAGTTGTAGTTGTTGTATTAGGGATGCTATTCATGAACTGGAAGAGGGTGGAGGACGATCTGTCGGTGTAATTTTTTTAATAATGTTAGAGTATCCGCAGGAGAGGATCAGATTATGTAGAGTGTTGTGGTTTTTTTGTAAAATGATTGCTTGTATTGAGTGGAATGACAGTCCATTGAACCTGCGTGGTCGTTGGATACCTCGCAAGCTAATAGCAACTGTCCTTTCTCTCCAGAGAAGTTTGGTGCATAATCGGTTAATTTTATTTTGAAACTGTTTAGACATTTTAACGAATGGAAGATAATATGAAATTTTTGGCATTATGATCATGTTGAGGAGGCCAACCTTTCCATATAATGAAAGGTATACTCTAGAGAGTGAAGTGGTGATGGCTTCAGTTGAATGGAGGATTGCATCTTGAATCTCTCTTGCCATTGCAGTTGGAGTTTTGTAGATTGGAAAACCTAGGTATCTTTGGGGTTTTGCAGAAAAGGGAGAGTTAATTTGTTTACCAGACATTATCTTCCAGATGGAAGATTTGTTAAAATTTATTTGTAGGCCAAGTTTTGCTGTATTTCTGTTTAATATGTTCATGAGATGAGGAAGGTATTTAATGGTGGGAAGCACAACCATGATGTCATCTATATATGCAAATACATTGAAGTTTTTATTGAGAGAGGGAAGGAAAATTCCAGGGAGGTTTTTTTCTATATCCATCAGAAGAAGGTTGATGTATTTTGTATTTTAGTCAATCAAAACCATTAAAATATTTAATTGGGTGTATGTTAGATTTGTTATTAATAATTTATACGCGTTTTCTCACTTATATTTATTTATGTGAATAATTTATATAACAATTAATTTAAATTATATAGTACATTTTGCATTTTCAAAAAATATATTTTATTTAATACTTGTTTACTATTGGCATAAAATACTGCTGTTAAGCATACCGTTTTTGTAATTTATTGATTACGTGATTTTATTTTAATTATTAGCTGTTAAAACTATATTATGTAATTAAAAAGGTCAAGCGTTGGTGGTCGAATGGTTAACACAGTTACCTTACAAGCAGTTGTCGCGGATTCGCTTCCCGGCCGATGCTTTGACACGTGAAAAAAAAAGTGTTTTGTTTATTTTAAATTTTCTTTCTGGTCTTAACTTTTTTTTTCTTTTATACTATTATTATTATTATTATTATTATTTGACTACAAATGTAGTGTATATCCAAAAAAATGAGAAGTAAAATTATTAGAGTGGAGGAGTAAACAAACTGCATCTCTTATGTTAGCAGTAGCCTATTCATGATGTAATTCTAAAATTGAAATGCTAGAATATATTATGTTAAGAGGTAGCAAGCAATGTTAACTACTATTAACGATGATTAAATACTATAGCTTGACTTTTATTAAAACCGAATTAATATTATCTACATAATAAACAAGTATATATTTAATTAAAATAATAGCAATAGGAAGTTTCTGTTATTACATAACACTGCTTTGTATTAATGTAAGACAAAATATTTATATCGATAGATCTTTAAATGATTTAAAATAATTAAATATATACGTTTTAGCTTCATTATCTGTGCATACTGCGCATATATATATATATATTAGTTTAAAATAATTAAATGGATCCAGTAATTTTACTGTCCGTTATCGATTTATTAATTTCAGACTCATCTTTGCAATTTATTAATGTAAAAGCGGGGAGGGGGTATCATTAGTTTAAAGTGTGGCTCTAAAACTTCAAAAAAAAATTAAGTCATTCGAGAAGAAAAATTTATATACTGTACTAAATTTTAATTTCAGATGCATTTTCATATTTTAAATGAAATTATCCTTTTGAATAGAATTTAATATATCTTATTTATATAAATATGAGACAAGTGATGATTTTGCCGATAAGTTTAACAGTTACTAATGGTAGTCTATAGTTTTCTTACTGATAAAATTAATATAAAAAATTTACAAAACAAATTGAATTGATTAATTATCTCTAATTTAGAGCTAAAATTAAAATTATAAATTGGAAACCTATGATAAAGGTGTCTGAGATATAATATCCTGATAAATTACAATATTTATTCTTTTGAATAAAAGTTATCGTTTATTTGGGGGGGAATACTTGATTATTTATTTAAATGTAATATTACTGTATATATTAGATAAGGTAGTAAATAAGAATGAATGATTCGTCACTGTTTTACTTAATTGCAAATACTACATATATATATTTAATAAAACCAGGTATGTATGAAATATATTTTTGAACTTCTATGAAGTAATAAAACATGATTGTTATTATAAAATGGAATTTGGCATTGCTCCGCAACCCGTTTAAAAATTATTATTTTAGCCATTTCAAAATTTCAAGTTATTCCTTGTATAATGCCTAAAGTAATTTTAAATTAATTTTCTCAGATATCTTTGACCTGGTAATTAATTCAATTATTACTGTTATCATTTAAAAATATATTTGTCATTGTTTTCTAAATTGAATATATGCATAGATAATATTAAATTGGTTATCAAGGATTAAAGATCATCATTTCTAAAAGTTTTGTTGTTGCTTTATATATCGTCTTATCATTTGTTTATTTTAGACATAATTTCGAGATATACTATGAAAATATATTAAGATAAAAATTGAAGTTTTTTTTTTGTTAATTATTTGTAATTTTTATAAACACTTGCTAATAGTTAATAGTAAAATCTTTTCAAGCAAAAAGACTTAATCTAGATTCTTTATCATCTTTATCATAGATGTTTAAATATATGGTGAGAATGATATAAAATAAAAGGTAACTCAGCATTTAATTAAATAACACTGCTTTCCTATTGGTATATGCTGATTGAGCATTTTTTCATTCTTGTTTTAATCTCTAGCTCAGAATAGTTAGATATCCATTAACCAACCAGGATGTTTTAATCAAGGTATAGACCAACATTCATTTATACATACATAGGTAAATTCAAATAAAACATGGATTTTGCCTTGTATTGCAAAGGTTCTAAGATTTCTAAGTTTATATGAAAAATAAAAAGTAAAATGATTGAGTATATATCATATTATATATTAATAAATTTAATACAGGAAGTGTTCATTGATTAGCAAGATGTAAGATAAGTGTTAATGCAAAACTAGAGAAACAAAAATTAAGAAAAACAATATTTACAGTTGATATTCCTAATCTTCAAAACATTCTAACGAATTTTAATTAGAACTTACAAATCGGTTTCAAGCATTAGTAGATTTTGAACATGATTCAGATTTGAATGAAATTAATGAGAAAATAACTGATACCCTTTTAAAAACTGCAACAAAGATACTTGATAGAAAAAAGCAGCAATTGACCAATAAAATTTCTACTGAGACTAAAGAATTTATGAAGAAAAGAAGAAATATGAAGATATGCAAAAATGATGCATTAAAAAAGGATTGAATACCTTGAATTTTCTAAAATGATGTTGAAAAGATTGAAAATGATATAAGATAATATAACTGTGAACTAGCAAGAAAAGCTGCAAAAGAGAATAAAAGTCTCAAGAGTGTAAAACAATATTTTGGTAGAAGTAGGAAATTTATATCTGCAATTAAAAAAAGATGGAATTATTCTTAAAAAGTGAGATGACATCATGAAATGGGTAGAAGACTTCTATCAAGAATTATATAGTAATGAAAAACAAGTATCTCCTATATCTATTATATCTTCCAAATTGTCCAGAATTTTAGATGAAGAAGTGAGACATGCAATTAAAGGAAAGGTTCCTGATAATGATGGAATTATAATTGATATATTAAAAGAAGCAGGTGAAGAAATAGAAAAAAAAATTAGCAAAGTTATATATCAAATGTCTAAATGATAAAGATGTACCAGATGATTGGAAGAATGCAGTATTAATATTAATATTTTTAAAAGGTGATAAAGAAGATAATAGAAATTACAGATCTATCAGCCTTTTATCAGTTTTATATAAATTTTTTACCAAGATAATTACAACTTGTCTACAGAGAACATTGGATTCCCACCAACCAAGAGTACAAACAGGATTTAAAAGTGGTTTTAGTACAGTAGATCATATTCAGGTATTGAGAGACATTATAGAAAGGACAAATGAATATGATTTGCCATTATTCTTTGGATTTGTAGATTATGAAAAGGCATTTGATTCTATAAACGTTTCTTCAGTGATTACAGCATTGGATCAACAAGGTATAGATCCAGAATATTGTCTTATTTTAAAGAATATTTATAAAAATGCAACAGGAACAATTAGATTGCATAATGATACTGGGACTCCATATCTTTAAAACTTTTTACAGCAGTGCTGCAAGAAGTATTTTGTGGATTAAAATGGGAAGCTAAAGGAGTGAAAGTAAATGGAGATTATTTAAGTCATTTAGATTTTGCAAATGATGTAGTTGTTTTTGCAAATAATGCATTAGAGCTGCAGTAAATGTCGCAGGAATCATCAGATGAAAGTAGGATTAAAGATAAATGTTAAAAAAACTAAAGTAATATTTAATGGATTTTTTTTAAAATATGAACATAAAGATTGATTATTATGAGTTAGAAGTTAACAGTTACAAATACCTTGGTCATATTATTAATACAGATGGAAACATAATGAATGAAATTAATCATAGGGTTAAACTTGTTTGGAGTGCTGTTGGTAGAAATAACTTGATACTAAAAGGAAATATGCCTATATGTTCGATAATGGTTTTTAATAAATGTGTTTTACCAGTTGTTACTTATGGATCTGAGACTTGGATACTTAATAAAAGAGCAATGCAGAGATTTTAGACCACTAAGTATGGAGAGATGCATGTTAGTAGTAACAAGAAGAGATCGAAAACACAATATATGGTAAGAGAAAAAACAGGTGTTACTGACCTCATTAAAAAAATTAAAAGACTGAAGTGGAATTGGGCTGGACATATTGCTAGAAGAGATGATAATAGATAGACAATTGAAATCTTAAACTGCGATCCAAAAGATTGTAAAAGACCCAGAAAGAGATCATATGTGAGATGGGTGGGTGAAATAAGAAAGTGTGCAGTTGTGATATAGAGAAGAGAAACTAAAGATCAGAGAAGATGGATTGAACTTGGAGAGACCTTCATCCTGCAATGAATTGATGACGGTTGATGAACTCCGGGTAATTGAGATGCTAAATTAAGCTGTGTTAAAAGTGTGCCTAATAACAGCAAATTAATTAATAATAATCAAATTAGTACTGCTCATAATATTCTATTATTTTGTTATTCTTTATTTCTGAGCACAGAACTTATATACATATAATTGTACAGATATATATATACTTTTTGCAATATATTCAAGATACTTATTTCATTCTGTTATAAAACATGTTGAGCCAATTTCTCAAATAAATTCCATTAATAGATTTTTTATTTAAGTTAAAGCAAATCCCAACATATAAGGTTACAAGTGACAGTTAAAATTTCTTTTAACATGTTGATGTATCCTTTAAGACAATATATTTAAAAGATTATATTTAATATAGAGTATATGAGCACAGACTTTCAGATGACCCATCATTCTCCATTCTATCTAATATCATTGATACACTCAAGCATATATATGCTGAAAAGATAAATAATCACCAATATACGTATTTCATGCTAAACCAGCTATCATCAGTTGGTCCAGATTATCATCTCCCACACATATATACTATAAGTGCTCAGATATATATTAAGATAGACAATCTTCATACTTTAATGGACAGGCTCCAATCTACTACACCCTCCAACTCTTCAACCGTCCATCCAATTGAAAATCTGATGATGGAATGCTCAAAGGCCACCCTGAGGCCAGATTCTTGTCACACCCATGTTGACCTAAGGTCAATTTGAACCCCACATGTACAGGGCATAATCCCACATGTATTAAATGGATTATGTCCTGTACATGTGGGGTTCAGATTGACCTTAAGTCAACATGGGGGTGACAAGAATCTGGCCTCAGGGTGTCCTTGCACATGTATTAAATGGATTATGTCCTGTACATGTGGGGTTTAGATTGACCTTAGGTCAACATGAGTGTGACAAGAGTCTGGCCTCAGAGTGGCCTTTGAGCATTCCATCATCAGATTTTCAATTGGATGGATGGTTGAAGAGTTGGAGGGGGTAGTAGATTGGAGCCTGTCCATTAAAGTATGAAGATTGTCTATCTTAATATATATCTGAGCACTTATAGTATATATGTGTGGGGGATAATAATCTGGACCAACTGATGATTGCTGGTTTAGCAGGAAATACGTATATTGGTGATTATTTATCTTTTCAGCATATATGTGCTTGAGTGTATTAGTGATATTAGATAGAGTGGAGAGTGATGGGTCATCTGAAAGTCTGTGCTCATATACCCTATATTACATATATAGACACAGGTATATAACAAGTCTGTGTTTCAGTTAAAAGATTTTATTATGAATTAAATTCTTTACCAAAATCCAGGATAAGTAATTAAATAATTAACTACCTTTGCCCAGCGAATAATGCTTGATCATTAACATCTCATCTTAAAACTGTCATCATACTTTTTTAATGGCATTGTCTGAAAAGCTTAATATTTCTCATAGATGAGCTTGATGAAAAATAATCTTATGCTTGATCGATGTTAACAATTTCTGGAAAATCGGTCTCGATAATATATAAGTGGATGTAGAGTGTGTGGACAAAATTTCATACGGTCTTTTTATGTCACACTTCAACTAATACATCATTTCTAAGACATAAATCTGTGGTTGTTGTTTTTTTATACATGCGTTCAACCTTTTAATAAATTTATTGTACTTTCATTTGTAATTTTCATAATTAGTATTTCCTGTCACTGTTGGATGAATTAATTAGGTTTTCATTTGTTAAAATATATATTAATTTTATTTCACGACTACAAACACTGTTGCTATGATATATTCATTAATAATCAAGGGAAGATTTAATTTAAATATAGCATTGGGTCTTTGTTGTTACAATAATTTTATTAAAATCCTTCAACTGCAAAATGGTTAACATCTGATTACAATAATCATTTATTATAGGATGTCATTATTCAGTGTTAAAAAATGCGCATTTATTACTGACAACAAAGTTGTTAGCCCGTTTATAATATGGATATTGTTTTTTAATCTGCTTAATGAGTGCTGGTTCAACATGAAATACTATATTGGAGATTATCTATCTTTTTCTCATGTATGTTGCCATATGTGTCAGTTATATAAAATAAAGTGTGTTACTTAAAATAAAATAAAAATAAAATAGAGTGGATGACTGAAGAGAGTTTGAAATTCTATATTCAAATTCCCCCCTAATTACATCTAGTTTAGTATATACACTGTTTTTGTATTCAAATAGTACATATTCAGCCTGTATTCTGCCCATCCCTCTTCTATGTTGTTAAATGGCATATCAAAATCCTACATATGAGACTTAAGGTCAACATGGATATGATAATAATATTGGTGTCATCAAGAGGTTTCAGCATTCCAACATCAAATTTTGAATGATATGAATGGCTGAATAGTTGGAAAGTGAGAGGACTGAAGCCTGTCAATTAAAGTTTGTAGATTTGATATCTTAATATAAACTGAGCACTGATTATTTATGTGTGTGGGAGATGATGATCCAGTCCAACTGATGAGTGCTTTCTCAGCATGAAATAGGTATATTGGAGATTTTTTTCTCATGTATGTTATCATGTGTATGTTATATAAGGTAGAATAGATGAGTGAAGGGAGTTTGAAAGTCTGTGTTCAAATCCTTTTTAATTATAGCTTGTAATGTAATTTAAAAAATACAGCCTGTAATATATATTTCTGTGATCCACAATATCTTTTAATATAAAAAATGTATGAGAGATTTACTTTGTATGCATTGAAAATATTGTCACAATAATAATGTGGTCATACAGAAAATAAACGGTTGGTCTCAGTTTAAGTAGAACATTCATATTACTTTTTCTGTTAGTGTAGTTGTTGGGTTTACATGATCAGTACCTATATATTGATTGTGATTTGTTTTTTGTCATTTGGTGTAGAAAATATTTTGACAAAAATTTAAGTAATTTAAGTTTAATTACCAAACAATTACATTTCTATAAATGTTATGTTTAATATTATTTTTGTCCAGAAAATATTACTTATCATGGTCATCAAGAAAAAAAAGGATCAATAAAGAAGGGGGAAAGTTTCAAGAAAGTTGGATATTAATTTACTTTTTTGTAGAGAAGAAATATAAAATATCTGAATATCATATGCAATGGGATAATTTATATAGTTAAAAAACATATTGAGCAGCCATAACGCAAACCACAAGAAACAGTCCTTATGTTTCAAAGAATAAATTAAGTGAAAAATTATAAACTTTGAAGAACTTATTTTCATATCACCAATAAGGGTTTACAAATTTTATTAAAAGCAATAAATCAAGAACTAGTTACAAAATTAGTTTTTTTATTAGCAAAACCCTCAAACCCATTTACAGAAAGCTCATTGGTCAAAAGAATATGCAATAAAGGCTGCTGAGTGCATCTATCCCAAAAAGTGCAATTGTTCAATGATATATTTTTGTTGAAAAATATAATGTCAGATAGAATAAGTGAGACAACAGACAACCTGAGTGATCAACTGTGAGAACTATCTGCAACAGTCTTGTGTTTTTTAATTGCAATTGATGTGGACACAAGTTGTTGTGATTTTTGTACGGTAAGTGGAAGAGGTTTTGGAAATAATCTCTATCCATTGAAATACACTAGTGAACATATTTTCAATGTAAAATAGAAGAGTATTTTGGAGAAAATTGAAATCTTTTGGACAGTCTTTTCCTGTGACAGCTAACAATGACATAGCAATGATTAATAAAAATAAAGATGCCTATCAAAACTGGCAGCAAAGTCAAAGGATATTTACATGGATAAAGCAAAACTGAAGTCATTACACTGCATTATTCATCAATAAATTCCAAAGTATTATAAATAGCCAAGGTGCTTGACATTGTAACTAAAACTAAATTTTATTTGAGCTAGGTGACCTAATCATTGTTAATTTGCAGAATTTACTTTTGGCACACCCAAGTCCATCAGATATTTTGCTTCATACTTTTGAAGATTCTTTATTTGCTTATAGAAGAAATATTTTTAAAAACATCGAGATTAAGATTATCAATTTTAAAAAACAATATAGATACAAGATTTGATATTTTTAGTTCACATTATAGACTACCTCAACAATATCAATACTAGGTTATAAGAAAAACATGCCCAAATAATAGATGTGTAATAATGGCAAGTTTTGTACAGAAACTAACTTTGTTGGAAAATGTGTGAATAATTCAAAGCACAAAACCAATATTATAACTTTTCATAGTATTGCAATAAAATTAAAAAGATTAAACACAAATTTAATAAGCACTTGAAAGATTTCAATGGGGAACAAAGTGGGTTTTTTTTTCACTGAAATTTGGTTTTTCAAAATCTAACAGGCTTCTTTTGTTTCCTTGCAAAGAAAAATGCAACGATGTTGGAATTCCAAAAATATATTCTTATTTAGGACAAAAATATTTCCACATTAAAATGTTTGCTGCACAAATTCAATGCAAACAAATGTTTTATGCATGAAATTTAATAAAAGAGCTCACAAGTCAAAACTAGTAGATGAAAATCTTTCTACAGTAATGAGGGTTATATATTTATAATCATCTCCAAATCTTTAGAAGTTAGCTGGAAGCAAGTAATGATAATTTTCTGATCAAAAAAAAAAAAAAAAATGTAATAGACCACTATTTAAAACGTAGTAATAAATATTATAATCCTTTTTATTATCGTCAATCAATTTCTTCCGTATATTTTCTTTTGATTATTAGCTTTGTTTGTTTTTTAACTTAATTATAGTTTCTCAATAATGGAACAAAACAAATTGATTTTATGATGTAATTTTGTTATTTTTACTTCTTTAAATAAATATTTAAAAAAACTATGGAATATGATAAATCGAATCAATAACATTCTAAATATGTGACGTCTTACCAGCATGACTTTTTCTTCTTAAAAAATTGTCAGTGGCTGAAATGAATTTGACACCTGCCTTCGATTGTACTAGAACAATTTTACTATAAAAAATATTTTTTTATCTAGTGAAAAATATTGTTAACCTAGTTTTTCTTTGACTATTGTGTTATTTAATCATAATATATAAACACTTTTAATTTTTTTATTATTATACAATGGAGAATAAAGAGTTATTCCAATTAATATCAATATGCCAGTTCGTAAAGCATTGTTTCAATGCATGCGTTAAAAATGATGCTTGGATTCAGGATCTAATTTCATTTTGGATAGCCACATCTATTGCGTCTATAGATGTCAAGGTTTAATGTGTGTTAATTCTAATTGTATATTATTCTATTGTCCTATTTTAATTTATACCAGTAGTAAAAAAAAATGAATTTATTTTATAATATTTTTCTCAAGGCTTTTAAATAAAATGATTGATAATATTGTGGAAGGAACTATTCTTCACATATGCGTAGAATTGGCACGCACTCTCTCCCGTCAATAATTGTTGTAAAACCATAGATGGTGTGAATCGTTTAGAATCTAATGGTTCAGTTTTAAGTGATTAGTTCAATACATTCTCACATATTTAGAAAAACATCTTGCTACAAAAATATCTTTTTAAAAAAATTATTTTTAGAAAAACCATTATTGGAAATGTGATTATACTGCACTTTTCATTCTGCCCCATTAGCATAATCTTTTATTGTGTGTAATCGTAAGTAGTGTCTTTTTTCAATCTATTTAATCAAACTTTATATATCTGTGTAATAGGTTTCATTAACAAAAATGTCATAATTAAATAAAAATTTAATCTTACAATTTTTGTAATAAAAACTGCGTAGATATTGTGTTGTGTGTGTGTGCGTGTGTTTAGCTATTCTCTCAGTATTAGTGATGCAGAAGCAAATCTTCAGAAGATTGTATTATTGATCTCCTGGTGCAAAGCTGTTGCTGGGAATGCTGCATTGGAATTAAATTTTCAACTCCTTCCTGTCTACAAGAGTAACTCTTTTTCCTTTTCATTAATTGAGCTAACCTTTTTAACACTTTGAAAAAAAAAAATTATTATTTTAATTAGTATTGATAAATATTATTATTTTTTACATTTTCGTTAACTAAATTAATTCTAAAATAGAATTACTAAAATAAATTAATATTTTAAATTCAAGGATATTTTATATACCTGGAGTCTAGATGTAATATACGTGATTTGAACATTAAATTTCAAGCTTCATTCAGTCATCCACTCTACCTCATACAACCGATACACATGACCACACACATGTGAAAAATATAAATGATCTCCAATATATATAATTTGTGCTGAACCAGCACTCATTAGTTGATCCAAATCATTTCCCACACACATATATATAATCAGTGCTCGGTTTATATTAAGATAGCAAATTTTCACATTTAAATGGACAGCCTTCAGTCTACTTCACCTCCAACTCTTTGGCCATCCTTACCCATTGAAAATCTGATGATGGAATGCCCAATCTTTTGTTAATGCCAATATTATTGTCATGCCCTGCTAATTTTTAAGTCACTCTGGCTCTTCATGTATAGGACCTTGTCTATTAAATACACATCTAGATTCCAGATATATAAAATATACTTGTATTTAAAATATTACAAATACAACCTGTATTCTGCCTATTCCATATGACGAGTCAGAATCACTGGAAGTCAACTTAAGCAAAACAATAATATTAGCATTAACAAGATATTTGGAGATTCCATCATCAGATTGTAGATTGAAACAAAGTGTGAAAATTCACTATCGTACTATAAATCAATCACTGATTATATGTGGATTGATCTAGACCAATTGAGGAATGCTGGTTCAGCACAAAATACACATATTGGATATCATTTATCTTTTTAATATGTGTGTGATCATGTGTATCTGTTGTAAGAGATAGATTGAATAGCTGAAGGGAGTTTAAAATAAATTAAATAGATGATAAAAAAAATGACAATTTACCACAGGGTGATAATCAAGTATTATTGCTTGATCATAGTACTATATTATTTAGTTATTTAATCTGTCTTCAGACAAAAAACATTATCATATGTACTTCAATGTGATATAATTAAACTATAGTTAATTTGTTTACTTCTTGAAAATTTATTAGTAAAAAAAAACTTATGAACATAAAACTGATTACTATTAAATCCAATCATACACTCCTACAAGTACATATACTTTCTAACAATCTCAAAAACTGATACAATATTTAACATATACTTTTTTATATATTATAGAAATTTGATTAAAAGGCTGTAGTGTAAATAATGTTAGTTCAGATATCGTTCGATTTCATAACTATCTGCCATTGTAATTTTTTTCTTTTTCTTTTTTGACTATCCCCAGTTTTATTTGAAATTCATCACTAGTTTTTTACTTGCATATATGTTGGTAGATATGTTCACTAATAAAAATTGTTAAATATTTATATATGTAAAAACCTGAAAGATTATATGATATATGTAGCACACTAAAATAAATCTACCTTTATAAAGATATAAAAAAAATATTAGTGAGTAGAATTGTATGTTGATTTGATAGATCAAACATGGACACACTGGGCTATTCAGATTTAATTCAAGATTAGCCTGTAGTAATTTGTTACATACAACTTGTGTGAATTTTCTTTAAATATAATTTTATTTTAATATAATTTATATTTAATACAGTGTGTATTTTGCTGTTTGTTTTTTTTTTTTTAGTGATAGTGAATGATTTATGATAAGGAATATCTTATGCAGTCCACAGCTCAAAAAAGTTTGCCTATGTCTGATGAAAATGCTGTGTTTATAATTAGCCATATTCTTACAAAAATCTATATTTATCTGTTATGTTTAAAAGGGAAGAGTCTGTCAAAGTTTGGGATTTAAATCTAGGTTTAATAAAAATTAGACATCTTTTTAGGATGCAAACAAGCTTTAGGCTTGCCATCCAATTTCTTGTTGATAAATCATTATTATCAATATTATTTACTGAAGATAGTGAGCATTTATATAATAAATGCAAAGATAAATTCATTATGAATAAAAACAAACATTTGTTTGGTTTTTGGATTAAATTCAGTGACTTTTATATGGGGCAAAATTTGTTGTGATAAAGTGTAGAAATTACAAACTCTTTTATAACATTTAAGATTATACTGAAAATAATTAGCACATATTGAAATTTGCCATCTAAAAAGTACTGCCAGTATACAACAAGTTGATTTCATGATAGGTTGAACAAGAAAAATTGTTGATGCTTGATCATTGTAGAAATTAATTTTTGCTTTATTGATTACAAAGTCTATTTCAGTTGATCATATTAATTACATAATGCTCTTAGATTAAGATAGCCAATCTTCATACTTTAATGGACAGGCTTCAAACTACTCCAACCCACAATTCTTCAGCCTTCCACTTCATTGAAAATCTGATGATGGAACATTCAATCATCAGATTTTCAATGAAATGGAAGGCTGAAGAATTGTGAGTTGGAGTAGTTTGAAGCCTGTCCATTAAAGTATGAAGATTGGTTATCTTAATATAAAGCTGAGCACTGATTATATATATATGTGTGTGTGTGTGTGTGTGTGGAGATAGTAATCTGGACCAACTGATGATTGCTGGTTTAGCGTAAAATATGTATATTGGTGATTATTTATCTTTTCAACATGTATGTGATCAAGTGGGTCAGCAATATGAGATGGCACTGAGAGTAGTGGGTCATGTGAAAGTCTGAGTTCAAATCCTATATACATTACATATATAAATGCAGATTTAAGCCTGTAAAATATATTAATAATGCTCTTAGGAAAATAGATATATAAGATCTTATTGTTTTAAGAGATATCTCAGTATGGATTAATAGCTTCAGTTAAAACTGGCTATTGTGAAACAGACTTCATATCAGCAAAGGTATTAAATAAACCTAAATCATCGTATATATTTACTTTTATACTGAATAAGTAATGAGAAGAAACTGTTGAATGGAAACAAATACAGATTCAAGACTATGGTAAATATAAAGAGATTAGAGATTATGATGACAGTGCTAAACAGGTGATTTTAAAATTGTTGTGGTATCATATAAATTTTAGGCAGACTTTATATATTGGATCATTTATCAACTATAGGATTGATAAATGATTAAATAAAATTAAAGAGATTTATAGATTTTTTTTACAGAATGATATCGCCTAGAGTTGCAATGAAAAGTCTGGGTAAAGATTATAATATTTCCTCTATGTTTATATTATAAAATCTAGAATCAAAAAAGCATAATCAGAAAATTATTGACGTTTTTATTTATAGTGTGACAATGAATTTTGAGAATATCTTGAACAGCATGAAAATCACTTAAGTGCATGCTTAGTAAGATTAGATCTAAAATTTCACTTGAAATATATGTAACAATTGTCTAATTTTGATCACGTAACCATTATTTGATAACCAAAGTGTTAATGCTTAGTGTGGTTGAGTCTGAAAGAAAAATTGGGTGTTATTCATCATCATAAGTTAATGTTTCATTGAAAAGTATTTGGTACTGGAGAAATACTTTTATATGTTCACTTGAAATATATGTAACAATTGTCTAGTTTTGATCACATAACCATTATTTAATAACCAAAGTGTTAATGCTTAGTGTGGTTGAGTCTGAAAGAAAAATTGGGTGTTATTCATCATCATAAGTTAATGTTTCATTGAAAATTATTTGGTACTGGAGAAATACTTTTATATGTTCACTTGAAATATATGTAACAATTGTCTAGTTTTGATCACATAACCATTATTTGATAACGAAAGTGTTAATGCTTAGTGTGGTTGAATCTGAAAGAAAAATTGGGTGTTATTCATCATCATAAGTTATTAATGTTTCGTTGAAAAGTATTTGGTACTGGAGAAATACTTTTATATGTTCATCAGGGTTTAACATTTTTTTATGGTGTCATTTGATTATAAGAACTGGGATTATAATTTAAAAGATTAATAGAGCTTAGCTAAGAAGTAAATAAATTAAGAATTTAAAAATTTATTAGATAAGAAAATAGTAATTATTATAGGAGAAGAATTCTGCATATGTTTAGAAAAAGACTAAACAGCTGATTACTAAAAATTTTAAGAAAAGAACATAGTAAAAAAGAAATATTATGTATAAGAAGGTGTGTAATGATGAAACAGTAGCATGGTTAAAATGAAATTGTAAAAGATAGAATAATTTCAAAAAAAGGCTAATGGATTTGAAATGCATGGCATTTGTAATGAAGTAATTGAAAACAGAAATTATAATGTATTAATGAAGATTTGTGAATAGAAATGATGGAAAATATATATATAAGTATAATGATGGTTTCATGTTTTTTTACTATCTTGTGGTAAGGATAAATCAGTTTCTAAAAGTCAGCTGAGATGATTAGTAAAATACATGGAATTATAAGATTCTAGTTGATTTATTAAAGGATATGGTAAATTAAATTGGTGTTTGTGTACAATTTATGATTCAGGTAGTATCCATTAGATATTTATGTTTTGATAATTCATACCATTAGAGAAAAAACTTATAAATGAAATCAAAGATTTTATTAAACTAATTTAATTTTACTTATACCTAAGATGTTGTTTGACAATCTTCAATGTAAGTATTTTTAGAAATGACACATTTTATTTAATGAACAATTTGAATTTACAAAATGCAGATTTTTAGTTGTAAAGCCTATATATTAAAGATTTTGAAAAAGTATAGTATAACTTATTTATTTATAATGTAGGAAAAATATAAATAGGAAAATCTCAGAAGATATTTATAAAATATAGGAAGACGATAGAATGTCTAATTTCTATTTTATTTAATATTTATTTCAATGAGTTGTTGTATTGATAGTAATGGAGTTAGCATTTGATCGAAGATTCATTGAATCAGAATTGTTGATTATGAGATAGTACTTATGTTTGAAAAAATAGATTTAGTAAATGGATTGAATAAAAAATTTTACCAATGGAAATATATATATATATAATATTAAGAGAAGTGATTGGGTAGACACTTGAGTAGGCAGTAATGGTAAAAAAGAGTGAGCATTGCAATGTTTAAATAGACTGTAAGCGTTTTTTTAAGTGTAGTTTCATATGGAACAGAGTTACAGGTGATTATCAGAAAAGAGAAAAAAAGATTGGAGGCTTTGATAAATGAATCTGAAAGATAATGGAAAAAGTATATTGTGAAAATAATGTTAGCAATATACAAATATTAAATAATAATAATAATAATAATTGTGTATATTCTTAAAACATGGTGAATTATTAATAATAATATATCTTCCATAAATTAGAAGAAAGAAGAGAAAAAATGATTGATGAGTTTGAAGTGGTTTGTAGATAATTAGTAATAAGATTAAAAGCCAACATCTTATACAATATATATATATTGTAACGATCCGGAGAATGAAACTTACCATGATCTGCACTACGGGGCGCCATCTAGGCATTTGAACCTAGAAAAATTTATAAAGTATGCAGATACGTAAGTCAAAAATATATATATATTTTTTTTTTTAATTTTGATTCCGGTCGTTAGCCCAAGTCACTAGCTCAGGGAGTAGCCGAGATTTATATTCATAAAAAAAAAAAAAAATTCTTATCTAAGAATAATTTAAAAAATAAAATAAAATAAGCCACTGCCAGTAATTAACATACAAAAATTTATTTGCGCACATATATATATAAAATTTAACATTATTATTTTAGTATGTTTATTTTAGATTTTAATTTGATTTTATAATTTAAATTTACATTTTAATTTTTATAATATTATAAGTTTACATTTTAATTAAGTTTGCACAGATTTGTTTAAAAATGTTGAGTATAGATCGGTTACATAGATTCCATGGTCAAAAACATTTCAAAATAAACATAAACAATCAAAATACAAAATCATTGGTACCGTCAATTGCAGAGGGAAATTTATAAGTAACCCAATAGCATTCACCATAAGATGCTTGCATTGTCACCAATAACTTAAAAGACATCCGAATAAATACATTTTAGATACTCATCGTAAGATATCAGTATTTACCGAATGTCTATATATATTTTGATCGAATATGAAAACCAAAACATAATTAGCCGGTAACGAATCCATGCAAGCGTCTATAAACAACTTAAATTTAATGCATTTTTATTTAGTGTCGAGTATGAATAGACTACATAGATTTGCATTCAAAGATAAAACATTCTATCCCCATTTAACCTTAGGCTAAAAGTTAGCAGTCAACCTGGCGTCAATCCATCTGATATATCAATGTATTCAATGTAATATGAATACGGCAACACAAAATAGGTTAAGATAAGACATTGACTCTCGTTAGATAGGAATATTACATCTATCTAACGAGAAGAACAATAAAAAAAAACTCCATAGAAACGGACTGCGGTCATTTTGCCGACTTACGATCACATTCCCTAGGCAAGAGGAAGTGTGCGGCGTACACAAACGATTCTGCCCGTAGCGAATCTTGCATTACATCTACTAACTACATCAATATATCCAATCCATTGACCCAATTCAACAACGACACGAATAACCTAAGATTACCCTCCCCTAATATAACTTTACAAATCTATACAGCCATTCATGCCCGACTTAAGTTTATCATTGATATATTTTTAATTTATCGGAAAACAGAAATCATAATAAAACTTAAAGAACAAAAAAAATATAAATGGAAATGATTTTACAAAAGAAATACATCAAATAACATTTTAACTACTTTAGTCAGATAGGAAATTCTTATATTTATAACATTGAAAAGTTTAGTATTTAGAGTTCTTTTGTTTAGAAATGTTCATAAATTATTTATCTTTAAAGCTGAGAGTTCAAAAAGTTCTTACGATTTCAAAACGTTCCTTTTATCCATTGCTTGCCATTTGGAATCCACATTAAATCCCCCGATGATCCTGTTGTCCTCAGTATAAGAAAAGCGATGTTTCATTTCCTTTTTTTTTTCCTTTTTTAATAACTGAAGGGATTGAAGAGTGCGTCTTTATCAATCCCTTCTCCTTCAACTCTGCACTAACACATATAGTCACATCTCCTCCTTCTAATTAATTAAACAAAACCCTTTTTAATTCCAATTTTTTCCTTTTATACATAACTTTAGGATCCAATGGACGTTACGTCATCGTTGATGATGATCCTTCCGTTGAGGTCCGATTTCCCCGATGGATTTTTTTCATTGGCCATTCTGTTCCTATTGTTTTCCTATCTGACTGTTGCTTATACATTTTAGATGCCCAAGGCTAATTTACTAATTAAAATAATCATTTCCATTTTACTAAAGATTAATTAATCTGTTTTCAAACTTAAACATATATTTTTATCTCTAAATCTTTTCTGAAAATTTAGTTTTAAAATACTTTTTCTTTAATAAAGTTTTATTTTAATAATTATTTATCTGTTCGATTTTATATATCTGCGAGTTTAAGATGATTTTTTTTATTTTTAATTCTTAAAAAAAGTTTTTATTGGCGAACTTTTATTCTTTTAATGTTTACTAATAAAAAACAATGTAACGTACGTATGTGCCCGTTACAATATATATGCAAATAGTACCTCTTACTTTTACTTTAAACTATTTGTTGTGTGATGATGATGACCGTTTATTTTCATAATTGAACTTATTTATTTACATTTCTTTATTTTATTGCTGCTGGAAAAATTACTATGTTAATTTAAAATGTGAAGTTTATCTGTTGTTTAAAATAATAGTAAATATATGTACTGTATACAGTTTGCTAAAATTCGTGTGTTTATTTCTCTTCTCTAAATGGATTAATATAAGAATAAAAGTTAATTCAAATGTCATTAATATTGTTGTGCACTTGAGACCTGTTGTAGGTTAGGTTTTGAGTATTGTTGGTTGCTAAGTAATTAGTGGGATATTACTAAGTTACAGTTTTCAGGGTTAGTGAAAGGTAATTGCACATAATGCAATGATGTGTTATTGTTTTTTGTTTTTTGCGTGATTTTAAGTTTTAAAAAATACAATTCATTTTTTTAAAAAGTCTGATTTTTAATTTAAAATATTATATATAAAGAGAGAGAGAGAGAATGAGAACTTAAAAATTATGCCATTAGTGATAATGATCAAATTTTATTATTGACTATTTTCAAGTGTACATTTTTAGTTCTGTTTACATGTATATACTAAAATATCATAGCTAATATCATGTGACACACACATATATAGGTACTTAATTTAACGAAGTTTATTGTATTCTGCGCATATAAATGTTGATGTGCTTTACGAAGTATATGATTTTTAAAATAAACAACGCCTCCAATTTTTAATTGAGCCTAATGCAATTTCGGTGCAGTACATACACTATTGTAGAGTAAAAAGTTTTTGGTAAAGTCAGTGCATCCACCTGTGTTGTCTATTACCTGGTGTTCACATTCAAATGAAATTTGGGATTTTTTAATTTTCAAATCAAGCCAGTTAATCATATAAAGATTGGTAGATGATTATTTATTTGTTCATAGCTAAAGAGGAAAATAAGAAAAAGAAACTAAAAAACCGGTGAGTATTTTCTCTTCAATGTTTTTCTGTAGAATAAGAAGCTGGAGAAGCCGTTCGCTAATTTATTTGTTTCACCTTAAATCTATAATAATTTGGTATCGATTTTCGGCCACTTTGTAATCGCCAGATACATGAATGTATTGAAATATGAATTTAATGACTTCACTGTTTTAAAAACTATGACAGTTTTTAGAGAAACTAAACTATAGGCAATCATATATTCAAAAGTTGATGTTTTTTAAAACTTGCTGCTATTATAAAAAGCTGAGGTTTTTGTTTGTTGTTTTTTTTTTTTTTTTTTGGTAAATCAATCAAATTTTAAAAAAAACAATGAATGCAAATTATTCCTACTATGTCATGTTCATCTTTATTACACTTAATAAACAGTTTTCTTTGAAAAGTGGACAATATAGATGTGTTTAATCATTTTGTTGATATGCTAGGGTTTAAGCAAAAAAAAATAGCCTTTTAGGTAATTTTGAAGATATCAAACTTATTTTTTTAGGAAATAAAACATATAATTCAATATGAGTATGCTTATATGTGCATTTATAGGAAGTTTGACTAATCCTGTAAAAACAAAAATTGCTATTTCAGAAAAATTGAACAGTAATCTCTGTAATCAAAAAATTACTTTATCATCAGTCATTTTACTTAAATTTCTGTCAGTCTAATATTTTTCAGTAGTCATTTTGCTCAATAATAAGAATAATATACTGATAAGCTAATGACTCTAGTGTGATTTAACTAACGAAAAAAAAATAGATTTTTTAAGATTGAAAAATATAATTCTGGTCTATTGTAATGGAACTGCCATTATTTACTGTATTAATACTGTAATACTTTGAGTCTAATTTAATTTCATGATTAACCAACCTTACAATAGATAATTTACTATTAACTGGAATGGAATCCCTTGATTCCTCATTGAGATTTTACAGAAACCAAGCAAGACAATTTTCAATGCTACTCTATATGTTCCTGCCATTGAGTCTGTTATTACTATGTGATTATTTATATAATTAACAAACATGGATGGACTGTTTTACTGACTTTTTAACTCTGAGTAAGATCTAGAAACACTGTGGTCTGTCTTCTCAACTGTATGATAGTTCTTAATTGAAATTCTTAAATGAGTTCATTGGTATATCACTGTTCATTATTTATCATGTCTGTCTATATCTAATTAAATCCAGTAATTATTATTTTTCTTGACATCATTTTTTGTTGGAAACTAAGATAAAGCTAACAGTGAGTTTAGCTCTTTAGAAATATGACATCTCAAATAGTTAAGGTCACTTTACCTATTATCACTTATTTGATTAATTCTATTTAACCTATTACTCTTGTTCTTTATCTAAGAATGTTTTGATACATTTACATAGCTAAAAGCCTTCTACTTAATAAAATGAATTCTAGGCCTAATTGTGACTTTAGAAATGTCAAGATTCACTCAGCTAGACCCAATTACCAAGTCGTGATTATCGCAAATAAATAGTTTTAAAATAATTAAATTGATAGCATATCTTTTTTATCATCTACAAAGGAAATAGTTATTTACAGAAGTAGATTTTAAGTTCTTTAGGTTAATAAATATTTTAATGTAGTCCATTTTTAAATAATAATAGCAGAAAGACAAAAGTTTTTAAAAATGTGTTTCTTATTAGTTTAATATTTATTGCTATGACGACTGAGTTTTTCAAAGAATACTATTTTCTTTTATAACTGCTAAGAGAATTTTGTAACAAATTCATCAGTCTTTTAATTTTGATGCTGATGTCAAACTTATAAATTTTATATCCTGTGGAGATAATGGAAGATATTTTTAGTGTTAAATACTTTTAAATCTGAAAACAATTTTACATTTTATTCACTTGTTATTGTGCTAGTTATCTTTTTCTTTTCTTTTTTTTTAATTAAAATATTTATGAAATAGCTTTCCATCTTATGTATTGTTGAATGTTTTAATAAAGTAATTAATAATGAATTAAGAAACTAACTGTCAAAATCGCTTTAGTTTAATTCCATGATGTATAAAATAAAGAGCCATGAACTGAAAACTTTCAAGTTCAGAATATCCCTGGGGGAAGGGATCAGACATATTATTGGAAAATAGCGAATTTAGTTAGTCAGCCATATATTGGCCAATATTATTTTTAGTTAGATTGTAAATTCCAAATACCTGACCAGATACATGTCAATGTTTTGATTGAAAAGTAAAATAAGATGCTGGTAACAATTATACCATAAATTATTAATATTGTATTAACAAACAACTTAGCCTAGTATAAATAGTATTTTAAAATAATGAGTGGTACAATGTAGTGTAAAGGTCAGATTTGTACATTCATGCAACAGAATCCAGGCAAATAGACCAAAGCTAACCGGAATGGGATAGTGAAGTCCTGAATCTGACCAAGCTCCAACTTATTTACAAGTACTCCATGACTCAACACCCTATAAATGGAATATCTGAGGTTACACTCGGTCTCCATTTCTTCATGGCTAGCATAATACAGGGAGAAACATGATACTTAGGGGCTGACTCAATGTAAAACTGATTAAAAGAATTTAGATAGACTGATAGTGTGATGGTAGAGATAATATCCATAAATTAACATAAATACATGTTACTCCTATATAATATAATAAGATTTAATTGGATTAGAATTAGTCTATGAGAAATACATATGAAGCAATTACTAAAACAAAATATAAATAAACAAAAAAACAATTTCAAAGGTGTGGTGAACACACGCAGGTGGTACAGCGAATGAGACAGTATCGTATCAATCTTATCTTTACATATTAAATTAACATGTGTGTATGTGCAGTCACTGAGATTATGCCTATAATGAGAATGCCAAATCCTATCTTAACGTTGTTGGTTGCTATTTGATAAGTACAAATGCAAATATTTTTATCTAAGGTGTGAGCACATAAATAAGCTCACACTGATGTAGATTTAACCTAGTAGCCAAGACACGGTTTCAGATCAATTCCAAATATTTAAATGAAAGGAAAAAAACTGGCTGCTTTAGGTCACCAATATGTGCTACAGGACTTGCAAAATATTATTAATAATGCTGCCCTGTGGATGGATAATTCTTCAAGGGTTCTTGCAACCATGATTGCCTTCCTGCTAGTGATAGGCACATTGAAGTTTAAGAGATGGGTGGCTTATTCAATGACCTGGCCTTAATTCAAGAATAATTTTGATGCACATATCCAAAATAATTGCATAGAATGGCCAAACCGAGATCCCATTTTAGAAGATGCAGCAACATGTAAAGTATATGGACAATAAAATACATCCGCACTACAATAAATGATATAACATATCAGTTTAGCTAAAAGAAGCTAATTCTTAAATAGAGTTATATTTAGGTCAATTAAGAGATACATTATATTATCAACCTTGTTTAACAGCTTTAATCTACATCTTATTAAATAATTAAGCAGGGCAAAGTATATTTGGAGGAGTTTAGCAATAGATTTAATAAATATACTTTATAAATGTCCCTAAGACTAGTCTATTACTTATTATAACAATAATTAAAACCATAAATCAAGTTTAGAAGCAAACCACATTATGCATTTATATAACAAACAAATAATCAATAATGGCGGTCCGTTATTATAACAATATAGGATGTCGAAACAACAAGCGTAATTGGCAACATTAATAAAGACAATTAAATGAAGATATTCAAATTATATCTCCACTAGATTTTACTGAATTTAAAGGCTCACTGTTTTGAAGAATTGGCATATAAATAATATATAAAATACATTTTAATAGTAAATGTAGAAAAAGGTATAGGCATAACCACAGTGATAGAGAAATAAGAATTATGTAAGACATTGATTTGATTAGGCAAGTTTCACAATTGAAAGATTAATTCATTTAGATGGAGTTTAGAGTTAGCATTAGTTTGAACATTCACTTATTTCTTTATTTATATTTAACTAGCTTTTAAAAGTTAAGAGTTTGAATATTAAATATTAATTAATTCAGAGCTATGTTCTGGAATGATATTATCAATTCTTCATTGCAGCTGGTGATATAGGCACTTGGACTTCAGGCATGGTAGCATTTTTTTCTGGACAGGTTTACAGTGTCTTCTTCTAATGGTCGGCTGTTGCTGGAGAATTTTATCCTTGCAATGGTGAGGTTATTAGGTGCTTAGGATGGCAGAAACTTACCATTTCAATGGCAACGCAGCAAAACATTGTCCTCCTTAACCAGACATATCAAAATTTCAAGCGGCGTGGATTCTGGTGACAATCTCTTTTGCAAATATTGGTTGTTTTTAAATTTATTTTATGATGAATTGGATTAGAAGTGTGAAAGGAAACCAGCAAGGCAAGCTTAATTGTAAAGATATTCTAATATATCCAAAACCAGCTCAGATTTAAAAAATAATAATGGTACAATCATGAACTCTTAAAAGTTTTCTTTTAGAGAAAGAAAAGCAACTGGAAGATAGAATGAATATAGGCACAGTGGGTAATATCAATTTTATTACTATATTTTATTATCATTAAATTTATATGTTTATTTTTACATTTATTGAAATAATGGGTGGGTGTCTAGGTATAAAATAAACTAATGTGGTGATGCAGAACCTTATATATATTAGGCAAGAGAAGTGATAGGTGGCACTAGGTAGAAATGAGAAATAAGTAGAGTAGGCTGAAATGTAGGAGGATAGTGGAATAAAGCTATTCAGAAGTAGAGAGTGGCAAATAGCCATATTATGGAATCATTGTAAAATAAATATATTAAAGTGAAAGGAAACAGACCATAGATTTTAACAAAAAAATAATAAGAATGGATAGCAATACGGATGAGGAAACAGTAGGGGGAGTGAGTGGAGAAGAGGAAATGGAAAGGGAAAATAAGTGACAGGAGGAAGTAAGCATGAGTCAGGGAGTGGGTGAAGGGTATGAGAGAGCCATATATTTTAGAGAGCTGCTAAGAGAAACTGGTATGGGAGGCCAAAGAAGAGCATTGTGATCTGAGACTAAGATTGAGGGAGATGCACAAGATGGTGAAAGCATGCATTCAGGCTAAATTGGATGTGCAAGTAAGGGACTGAGAAAATAAACAATAGCTGGATTAAAGATTTGAGGTCTTGAAATTTAATAGTGATCAGGAAAGAGATTTTGCACTGAGCTTATAAGGTTTCTGAGCAAGGACCAGGAGGAAAACAATAACAAAGTACTAGTGATGAGAAGGGAGATTAGAAAAATCGGAGACAAAGTCAAACAGTGGTAACTGTCCATATTCCAGGATTAAGGAGGATATGGCCAGCAAACTAGAGGAGTTTTGAGAAGTAACTGGAAGAGCAGGTGTGAAGAGAGAAAGGAGAAGTAATGTCACCTCAACAAGGAGCCAAGAAAAGAAAATGTGAGGAAAGGATGCAGTGACCCACAGAGAAAAATGGGGGACCTAGCAATAGAGTGGAAAAGAGGAAAGCAGATGCACCTTTGTCTTATTAAAAACCATGTCTATGGAGGAGATAGATATGCCAACCCAATGGACTAAAATTATTGCTGAGTGTGAAGAAGCAGCCAAGAATTATAATGAGAGAGTAGAAGAGGGAATCCCAAAATCAAACTCCAAATCATTGGCCGAATGATCTCAAGTAACCTATGTTAGCCTAGGAAAAATGGAAGCAGAAGACAAGATTGCATGGGATCTGGAAGATATGAAAGAACTAGTGTTGTGTCTAGAAGACATCAAATAAGACAATATGGGGGGAGATTGGCTTTAGGATAGTTTAGAAATGCTGGAGGTAGAGGAACTTAGCATTTAAGAAGGGGGGAAGAATGAACCAGAGAATCTAGAAATAAAGGACAGAGTCTCTAGTATTATCAAAGTAGAAGAGGGTTTAAAATTAAGGAGATGCTGAGCACATGAGAAAATGAGGATGAAGATGAACTGATTAGTTTGGTCTTGGAGAAGCGTGTCGAGAAAAGAATTAGAGATCCAGAATGTGGCTTCAGGCAGGACATATTTGAAATGGAAAGGGAGTTCCAAAGGATGAGGGGTAGAGATGAGTGGAAGATCCTGGGGAAGAAAGTGATAGGATGACCAGAGGTTGTATATAAGAATGACTCAGGTATTTCAAAAGAAGAGGATGGAGAAAAACCCAATAGTTTTTGGATGAGCACTGAAATGAGAGGGACTATGAGGAGAAGGAAAAGGTGAGGAAGAGCCCATACAATATAAGGAGAGAAGATGGATTAAGAGTGAGGGCTAATATAAATAAGGCAGTAGCAAGGAAGAGAAGGATAGGAGAAAGTCAACATATATTTTATGTGGGAGACGAGTATGGGTTTGAGCCCCACAACTCAGTAACAATGATTAAAGGAATACAAAAAGTTTTTTCCCTCTACAAGGAACCTTATGTGATCAAGCAAGACCAGGAAACAATGCCTTTTACTACATGAGTGAGGAACCATAAATGGTACATACAATATATGCAGTTTCAAACCCATCAAGGAGAGAATCCCAGGTCCCACTTAAACAATGATCTTAGATCATTAAGGGATCTGCTCTTTCCCAATACTTATATATAAATCAATAAACAAGACTAATACCCTGATATTACTAATCACAACAAATGCCCACTTGGATATTAACATTAGACTTATGAAGATAACACTAATTATATATGTTTGGAAATTTATATCTTATTAGAGTAGTTGGTGTGGGAGTAAAGGAACAGGCCATTGAAGCTAAACACAACAGGCCAAGGTTTTAGTACATCGTGTAGGTAGTTAAGTAATTTATCTTTTTAAGGGTTTAAAATTCATAATTGTATCCGTACGCTCAAGTATAAGTATGGTCATTTTCTTTTTTTGTTTTTGTGAGTTCAGGGATATGAAATGGTATGATCTGATTCCCTAACCATCTCACCTTAACTTTTGTTACTAGCCCATCTGTGCTGAGTTTATACCCCTGAAAATAACTAAATTAGAGCACTATCATGGGTATGTACATTGCAATGTATATATATGTATGAACAGATGCTGCTAATATCAATTATATTAAAATATTGCAGAAGATAAATTCAATTTGCAATTTAAAATATGTATATCATAAATTTAATTATAAAGGTTAATTTATTAATTTGCTTTGCTATAATATCATGTATAATCCACCCTATATATTGATACATATATACGATGGCATGATTTAGTTTTGATAAAAGTTTTAGCTCTTGTAAATTAAAAGTAAAATAGTTGTTAACAAATTAGCATTAAGACACTGCACCTGCGGGGAAATCAGTTTACAATATAGCAATTAATTTGTTTACACCTGCAGGGAAATCAGTTTACAATATAGCAATTAATTTGTTTACAACAAACTGTTGTATAAGTAAAGTCACTGGACCAGTGCTATTCAAATCCCCAGTGGGATTTTGGATACTTTTCAGAAAATTAAACAAAAGTTTAAAATCAATGTTAAAATCTAAAGTTTTAACTTAATATCTAACCCTAATGGGTTCTCAGGTTATAATAAATTGTCAACAACCAGATGGCTGAGATGAATATTATATCAATAGGCTATATTTTGGATATAGACACACACACACACATCAATATTTGCAAGAGAGATTGCCACCAGAATCCACGGTGCTTGAAATTTTGATATGTCTTGCTAAGGATGGCAATGTTTTGCTGTTTCTTCCTGAGATAATGGCAAATTACTGCCATCTTATGTACCTAATAATCTGACTATGACTAGGCTGAAACTTCCCAGCCACAAGAAGAAGACACCATGAACCTGTCCAGAAAAGAATGCTACCAAGTCTGAAATCCACGTGCCTCCCTTACTAATTGCAAAGAAAAATCGATATCATTCCAGAACTGCAGAGCTTTGAATCTATTAATATTTAATATTCAAACTCTTAATTTTTAAAAGCTATCTACATGTAAAATAAAGAAATAATTGAATGTTCAAATTAATGTTAACTTTAAGCTGTGTTTAAATTAATTAACCCTTTAAATTATAGAACTTGCCTACCTACACTTGTAATTTTTACTTTATTTGAATCAAATCAGCATCTTATTTATCTATTTTTCTATCACTGCAGTTGTGCCTATACCTTTCTCTACATTTACTGGTCACCAATTAGATGTGCATGTTTCCAAATCTTATATTGTAATAATAATGAATTATCATGAACTCATTATTATTGATTATTTGTTTGTTACATAAATGCATAATGTGGTTTGCTTCTAAATTGATTTATGATTTTGATTAGTGTTATAATAAGTAATAGACTAGCCTTAGGGATAGTTATAAAGTATATTTGTTAAGCTATTACTAAACCCCTCCAAATATACTTTTCCTGTCTTAATTAATAAGATGTAGATTAAAGCGTATTAACAAGATTGACAAAATAATTTATCCTTCAGTTAGCCTAAATGTTATGCTATTTTAGAATTGACTTTTATTACCTATACCTATAAAAGCTAGTGTTAGAGTGGTGTTAAGTTTAAATATATATGTTATATCATTTATTGCATTGTGGATATATTTTATTAATTCAGTGTGTTTTATATGTTGCTGCATCTTCTAAAATGGGTTCTTGGTTACGCCATTCCATTCTACTACTTCTGGTTTGTGTGTCAAAATTATCCCTGAGTTAAACCAGGTCACTGAGTAAGCGATCCTGTTCCTTATCTTTAATATTCTTATCACTAACAGCAAGATGCCCAGTTGCAGGATACTGTGCCTTGCTTGCAAGAATTCTTGAAGAAGTATTTATTTACAAGGCAGTGTTAGTAGTAGTATTTTGCCAATGCTATAGTACATTTTGGTGACCTAAAGCAATTAGTAGTTTTCCCTCTTGGTTTAATATTCAGCATTGTTTTGAAACCATATCTTGGCTATCAGGTTAAATCTATATCAGCATGAGTTTATTTATATGTTCACACCTTAGATAGAATTATATATGTTTGTATAATACTATAATGAATGATCTGTCCAAAGCTAGTAAAATTACTATCAAATAGCAACCCACAATGTTAAGATAGGATTTGTCATTTTCATTATAGGCATAATCTCAGTGACTGCACATACATACACACGTTGATTTAATATATAAAGATGAGATTGATATGATACTGTCTCTTCCACTATGATGTCTGCATGAGTTTGCCACACCTTTGAAATTATGTTCTTTTGTTTATTTATATTTTATCGTGATTAATTAATAAATATATGTTTAAATTATATTGGCTTCATATGTTTTTCTGATTCCAACCCAATTCAATCTTAGTTATTTTTATAGATATTATCTCCATCATCACACTATCAGTTTTTAATCCTTTTAGTCAGTTTTATCTTGAGTCAGCCATTGAATCTCATGTTTCTTCCTGTATTATGCCAGCTGTAAAGAAATGAAGGCTGGGTTTAACCTCAGAAATGTCTTTTACAGGGTCTTGAGTCATAGAATACTGGTAAATGAGTTGAAACTTGGTCGGATTTGGTACTTCACCATCTCACTCTGGTCAACTTTGGTCTATTTGCTTGGATTCTGGATTCTGTTGAGTGAATGTACAAATCTGACCGTTACATAGATTTTTTACAGTCTATTAATGTGCTCTAATGATAGCTTTTATCAGTTTAGTAAATAGAAGCCAATTTTTAAATAGCATTATATTTAGGCTAATTAAGGGGTACATTATATTATCAATCTTGTTTAACAGCTTTAATCTACACCTTATTAATTAATTAAGGAGGGAAAGTATATTTGGACAGGTTTAGCAATAGATTTAATAAATATAGTTTATAACTGTTCCTAAGGCTAGTCTATTACTTATTATAACAATAATTAAAATCATAAATCAAGTTTAGAAGCAAACCACATTATGCATTTATACAACGAATAATAATAATGAGCACATGGCTGTTAGTTATTATTATGATATGAGATTTTGAAGCAGCATGCGTAATTGGCAACATTAATAAAGATAATTAAATGAAGATATTTTAAATTATATTTCTGCTAAATTTTAAATTTAAAGGCTCACTGTTTCGAAGTATTGGCATATAAATAAAATATAAAATACATTTTAAGAGTAAATATAGAGAAAGATATAGGCACAACCACAGTGATAGAGAAATAAGAATTATGTAAGACATTGATTTGATTTAAATAGATAGATTACAAGTGTAGGTAGACAAGTTTCACAATTAAAAGATTAATTAATTTAGACATAATTTAAAATTAACATTAGTTTGAGCGATCAATTATTTTTTTTATTTTACACTTAGCTAGTTCTTAAAAGTTAAGCGTTTGAATATTAAATATTAATTCATTCAGAGCTCTGCAGCTCTGGAATGATATTACCAATTCTTCTTTGCAGCAGTTGATATAGGCACATGGCTTCAGGCATGGTGGCAATCTTTTTCTGGACAGGTTCACAGTATCTTCTTCTGGTGGAAGGCTGTTGTTGGAAAATTTTATTCTTATGATAGTCATGTTGTTAGGCATATATGATAGCAATAACTCACCATTCTCTCATGGAGAAGTAGCAAAACTGTTTTCCTCAGCCAGACATATCAAAATTTTAAGCAATGTGGATTCTGATGGCAAGTTCTCTTCCAAAAGTTGGTGTGTATGTGTCTATGTCAAAATGTGGCCTATTTATACAATATTCATATCAGCCACCCTGGTTGTTGACAATTTATTATTATCTGAGAATTCATTAGTGTTAGGTTAAAATTTTAGATTTTAAAATTGATTTTAAACTTTTAATTTTTTGCAAAGTATCCAAAATCCCACCAGAGATTTGAATAATGCTGATCCAGTGACTTTCTTTATATAACAGTTTGTTGTAATCAAATTAATTTACAAAATTTGCTAAATTTAAACTGATTTCCCAGCAGATGCGATAGCTTAATGCTAATTTGTTTACAGCTATTTTACTTTTAATTTATAAAAGCTTAAACTTTTAACAAAACTATAATCACACTATCCTATATATGTATCACTATATAGATGGATTATATATATATACATATGATTTTATAGCAAAGCAAATTAATAAATTGACCTTTATATAATTTAATTTATGATATAAATATTTTAAATTCCAAATTGAAATTTATCTTTCGTAATATTTCAATATAATTGTTATTAACAGTGTCTTTTCATATGTATATCTATATTGTGATGCATATGGCCATGATACTGCTTTTATCTATTTATTTTCAATGAGTTTAAATCCAGCACAGTTGAGGCTGGTAGCCAAAAGTTTAGTTGAATCGGTAGGGGATCAAAACCTATCATTTCATTATGCATATGTATGCTGTGCTATATGTATATTATTCAGGTGTGTGCTTAAAATATGTATGTATGCAAGATAATGCAACATAAAATTGTTTTAAAAAACACTTAATTTAAAGTTTCTTTTTCTTATAATCGATCCATTCATCCCTCATTGTCGTTCAGTTTTCTGAGTTATCAAGTTGCTTATTCCAAAGTTTATTGTTGTCTTTTAAATTCTTTAAAGATCTTGTGGTTTTTTAGGAACTTTTGAGATGTTGATGGGTGAGAATCTCTAAAGAAAAGGGTTAGAAAGAGTGATTCACTGGCTTCTTTAATTTTTCAGTCATACAACATTTAAGATCTCATTTCTTGATTTAAGGCATTTTAAAATTTGATGGAGAGTTCTTAAATCAGGATCGAATTCTTCAAAAGTCCTGTTCATGACCTTGTGATACAAAATCAATTCCTGCCAGTTATCTGATGTCTAGATTTTTCTCTGCAGACTTGTTGATTTTTTTTTCCTTATCCAATTGCATTAATTCTCATTAGTTAATTTTTCCACATTGGGATTACAAAAGCTATGCAATGTTGTCATCATCAATTTCTTATACGTCTTTATCCAAAGTGCCGACAAAATGCTGCATTACTTGTTGAAATTATTATATCTTGAAGATTGTGATGATTCTTTGAACTAGGTTGAAGAAGTGACATGATGTACACAATATTAGTTGTTGCTGTGATTCCAGTTGAAAATATATGTAGCTGTAAATTTTTTAAATAATGTTTTTAATATTGTTAGAAAAAATGTGTAGTTTCTTTCACTGTGCAAACATGCAGAAAAATTAATTGAGAAAAGAATGATTAGTTTATGGTTGACAATTTTTTGTATTCTTCATAAAATTGTTAATCATTGTGCTGACAAAAACCCATACTGAAGTTTTATTTTTTAAAATTCATAATCTTATATTATTTTTGTGAAATTATTTAGAAATTTAAAAAGCAATGTTTAATAATACTTCACTTTTATGACATAAGGATAGCCAAAGTATATAATTTTATATTAGCAAATCATAATCATGCAGTTAATTTTAAAAAAAAATTATATATCTAATCCATTCTGTGTTTGCATATTGTAATCAATATTTAAGTCTTTTTTTTTTACAATATGTACTATGTAGATCTAAATAAACAGCACTTTATATAAAAATACACTAGCTGTGGCATTTTTTTTGGAATGAGATGTCACATTTTATTAAGCACAGTAGGTTTTTTTTTTAAATAATATTTTTTTATATAGTGCAGTACTTGTGAGAACAGAGACAGACTATTTAAAAATAAATCTTAAAGGTATGAATCTTCTTCACTTTATTTGTATTGCTTTCATCATACAAAATTTAATATTAACTGCATAGTGCATGAAATCATGCTCACATTTTTATACTGAAAATATATTTACCATAATAGTGTCTATTTGACAGAAATTAGCATTTATATAGATTTAATTCTAAATTGATTGAATATTTTACTAATCTTTATACTGTACACAATTTAAAATTAAATTGAATAGTATATAAGCAAAGTTTATTTTTATGCTGAATGAAATTTTCATTTTTTTTTTCATTTTTACATTTTTTTTGTATTTGTGATAATATCCACCAATTTTTTGGATATTTTGAAAAAAATTATGAGTTGTTTTAAAATTGAGCTAGTAGAGTGTTATTTTTAATTTAGATTTAGTAATTTTTGATTATATAAAGTTGATTATTAATTGCATAATCCATTAAATATTTTTTTTAAAATAACATTTATGATAATTAAATTACAATCCAATGATCATAATTTTTGCTGCAAGTAAAGTATTGTTCATAAGAATTTTGATCTATAAATGTGAGCAAATACAATGTACAGTTTTTAAACTAATGTACACATTGTAAAATTTAATATTGTATTAATATATTTCATTGTTATATGTATTGAGGGCACTGAAACACATCAGTTGAGAAGCTGATAAAAGTAATGATAGACTGAGTGCTTTCAAGAACTTATTGTATTGTCATAATCATGGCAAGATCAGAATGTGAAAAAAAGAAAATTGAGGGATATATATCTGGATGATAGTCATCATATTTATGTAAATTACAATGACCATTTTTTGAGAGGGGATGTTGTTGTTGGCTATATATATCAAGCTTTTCTAATTTCATGTTTATTTTTTAATGTATTGTATTATAGTCAAAGTAGGATTAAATGGGTGTCCTGTTGCTTTTTGGTATTCTTGTAAATCATTAAAATATGATTTTAATTTTTATTATATTAGCTTTTGTAGTCATTAATGATGAAAATCTTTATTTTTGTTACATCATTAATAAAGTACTGATTGTTTTGCAAGAATGTTGGATAAAAATTAAATAATACTGTGCTGTACATTAATTGTAATTTAAGTTTATAATAAAAATATTGTATACAGTACTGTAATATTGAGTATTGTATAGGGTATTTTGTATATTTTCAGCTTGAATGTTACTCTTTTGCTTTTGGATGACATCCTATTACGTTATCAGTTTTTCAAAATGGCTGCCAAAAAAAAAAATTTTACAATTTTTTTTAAGATCATTATAGTGAAATCCTTCACATTCATATGGATCTGTAAGTAGGAAATAATCCATTAAAATTATTAATGATTTATTACTTAATAAAAATGTAAATAAATAGAAGCAGAAATTTATTTATGAGGTTTTAACCTGAATTGATAATGATATTATAGCTGTATTTAGAGGAAATGTACACAAAATGACAAAAACTTTCAGTATTATGGGCTGATTTATAATAATAATATTCTATGCTGCTCATTGCCTGTAAAAAAAATTTCATATCTATTGGATAGAGTATACCTTTGAATAAATAAAATAACAGAGACACCTGGTTATGACTTTATCCAGACCTGCTGAAAGTGTTATATTCTGCTTATTTTTTTTCATCTCCTATTTATATCTATATATATACCACTAATTTCATCATTTATTTATTTTTATAACTTTTTCTCGCATAAAATTATTATCTTTCATTTAACTTTTTTTTTTTTTGTAAATTGTATAATTTTTGAACTTGTAATAACAATGTTTTATACTTATATTCTATCTAATTAAATCATAAGTATATATGTAGATAAACTAATATTTTGATAGATTGTTTTATAATAAATTAGTCTTCCAGAAAAATAATTTGCTTTTAAATTCTACAAAATAGGGGGGGGGGGTATTATAAGCGGTTTACAACCGTGTTTTACAACGTCATCTTAATAAAATAGTGAATTTGAATATATATATTTTTTTACAAAAATAATAAAATAACTATAAAAATTATAAACTTCAAAATATTAAGGATAAGAAGTATAGCTTTCAGTTTCATTTCTATTTTACTGATTTTAATAATCATGACTATTCCATTCATAAGGATTTATGATTTAATTAAATCATATTGACCTTTTTACGTTTATATAAAATTCCATTATAATAAAAGTTATAATTATTCAAAAATCAATTATATGAAAATGAAATGTTATTATTTTAAAAAATTAATTTCAAATTTTCTATTTCGAATTAGAAAATTTTTTTATCTGTTTGTTATTGTGTGTGATGCTAATATATATATATATAGAATAAATTATTGACTTAAAAAAAGAAATTCATTTAATTTGACATTGCTTAAGGGATTGAAAGCATGATTGATAAAAATATAATTTATAGTGAAAGTTGAACAGAATATGTAATATTTTTTATAGAATTCTTATTAAATTTTTGTTGTATAAGATGTAGTTTCAGGAATGATATTTTAATCAACTAAAAAGTATTCGAACTTTATGAAAATTATTTGTTTCTGTGAGAATGTTTAATTATATTTTTAGTAATTAAAATATATTTTTTTCTTTTTGTTACAGAAAATTTTAAACAAATTATACCTAATATCAGTTTTGTAAATCATTTTATTACTTAACTAATTAAATTTATACACTGTACAGGCTTAAGCCTGCATATATATATATATAGTTTGATAGGCTGAGTTTGAAGACATTTAGGTGTCTAAAAAATTCATGCTTGCAAACTGATAGAAACGCTTGGAGTTAATATTTAGGTCTAGTTTCTAACTCCTATCCCTCACTGATGAGAGCAAATCAGCTTGAAATCAGCTGATCTGAGGGTGGAGCAAAATGAAAGAGACAGTGAATATTGACTCTGACGTTTATGTAAACAAATACGCTTGTTTGGAGGTCTTGGTAAAGCTTCATCTATTGATCATTAATACAAGCGATAGCAGGTTTTTACGTATATAAAACTTGTTTTTGTTTTTCATATATATATATAATGCATGTGGGATTCGAAGTCAGACTTTCACATGACCCTCAACTCTCCATGCCATCTCGTATTGCTGACCCACCTGATCACACACATGTTGAAAAGATAAATAATTACCAATATACATATTTCGTACTAAACCAGCATTCTTCAGTTGGTCCAGATTACCATCTCCACATATATATAAAATCAGTGCTCAGCTTTATATTAAGATAGCCAATCTTCATACTTTAATGGACAGGCTTCAAACTATTCCAACCCACAACTCTTCAGCCTTCCATTCATTGAAAATCTGATGATGGAATGTTCAAAGCCCACATTAGTGCCAAGGTTGTCATCCTACCCATGTTGACATTTAGTAATTCTGACCCCTAATATACAGGAAAATAATCCATTTTTACCATCATATATAAGGGATGGACAGACCTTTGATGGACTATCTTTCAAATTTATACACTATATAGACTAAAATGTTTTTGATTAATTAAAAAAATATTCATACAATTTTAATTAGTTATATATTATTATTACTATTTGCGGGATATTCCGTGTAGTGAAAAAGATAAATGCTGACGTTTCAGTACAATATCAAGTACCTTCTTCAGAGCGTCCTCTTTCTCAAATCATAAGAATGTGTGTGAGATTTAAAATTGTTTTTTTCTTCTCATATTTAAATTCTATTGGTTGAGAAGTTTTAAAATTTATTTTCTCTTCCAATAGCTTTTTCCAAATGTTGTTAATCTTCTTTAATTCACACCTTTCATATATACTGTACGTTATTACATACTTGTATATAATAATTATATATACAGTATATTATAAAATTAAAGATGATGTCTCTTCAGATTTATTGTACATTATCATATTTTAAATATTTATTAAAAATGATGATTAAGAAATTTTATTTATGTAAAATATTTACATAGATATGTAATTAGTATATTTATTATAATCTTCCAATACACAATTAATATGAAACAGAAGGTAATCAACTCTTTTCACATGAGCTGTACTGTTACATTTAATCAATGTTGTTGTTGTTCAATGTTAGGAAACTCTCGATCCAAGGTACAAGATAGTCTTTAAAAAGGTAATGGTCATCTTATTCTCTGTACCTAAATTGAAATATATAGGCCAATCTTAAGTATTATCTTTTTAAAGAATTTTATATCTTTGGATCTAGAGTTTCTTGACATTGATGAATATAACAGTACAGTGTATGTTTAAAGGGTTGATTACCTTCTGTTTGAAATTATAGCTTAAAACTGCACTAGTATCTCTTAGTTTATTACATTAATGCAGAATTAAATATTTCTTTCTTAAGTTTATGTCTATACTCATTTTTGTTATTATAATGTTTATGACTTTTATTGTCATTTTTTTATAACATTTAATACCAAATTGTAATGTTATGCATTGCTATTCTTTAAAAAAAAAATCTCAAAATTGTGGATCATATTTATGAATGTGTAACATTATTAGCATCTTTTTTTAAATCACTAATCACTTGTATATTTATATATGATGTTTCAATATGTTTCACAAAATAGCATACAACTGCCTTAACACTTTTCTGTCAATGCTGTTTTATTATTTTTTTCTAACATTTCAACTATCTAACTGTCTTCTGGGTTATAAATAACAATACATTACATTCATGTTTTTATGAAATACAATTTTGTAATATAACTTTTAAATACATATATTTAGTTTAAAATCGTTAACAATGAATAAACTTCAAGTAATGATGGAATTATAATCGATATCTTAAATAAAAAAAGTCAAATATAAAAATTTTGCCAAAGTTATATACCAAATGTCTAAATGATAAAGGTGTATCAGATAATTGGAAGAATATAATATTAATATTTTAAAAAGTGATAAAGAAGATATTAGAAATTTCAGATCTATCAATCTTTTATCAGTTAAGTACAAAAATTTTACCAAAATATTTGCAATTCATCTATAGTGAACTTGAGACTTTAACCAGTCAAAAGAACAACCTGGATTTAAAGGTAGTTTTAGTGCAGTGGATCATATCTAAATATTGAGAAAAATTATAGAAAGGGTCAGTGAATATGAGTTTCCACTATTCTTTGGATTTGTAGATTATGGAAAGGTGTTTGATTCTATAAGCCTTTTTTTCAATGATTAAAGCATTGGATCATCAAAGTATAGACCCAGGATATTGTCATATTCTGAAGAATATTTATAAAAATGCAACAGCAACAATTAGATTACATAATGATACTAAAAAAATTAGCATTGAGAAGGGTGTATGTCAGGGTAACTCCATATCTCCAATGCTTTTACAGCAGTTTTGCAAGAAGTATTTTGTGAATTAAAATGGGAATCTAAGGGAGTAAAAGTACATGGAAATTATTTAAGACATCTAGATTTTGCTTATGATGTAGATGTTTTTGTGAATAATGCTTTAGAGCTTTGGAAAATATTGCAAGTGTTATCAAATAAAAGTAATAAAGTAGGATTAAAGGTAAATGCCAAAAAAACTAAAATAATGTTCAATGGATTTTTCTCAAAAGAAATACATAAATATTGATAATGATGAGTTAGAAGAAATTAACAACTATAGAGACCTTCATAATAGTTGAAAGTGAAATTAAAAGACTGTCAAGACATTCAATGCTAAACAGAAAGAAAAACCCAGAGGAAAGGGGACATTTTCAATTAATATTTATATGCATATGTTAAGCTGTCTGCCTGAAGTCAGATTGAATTATTAGGCAATAGAGTATTATTAAATACAAGTATATTTTATATAGGGGATTTGAACACAGACTTTCAAGCTCCATTCAGCCATCCATTCTATCTCATACAACTAATACATATGACCACACATATGTGAAAAAGATAAATGATCTCCAATATACATATTTCATGCTGAACTAGCACTCATTAGTTGATCATCAGCTCCCACACTTATATATAATCAGTGCTCGGTTAATATTAAGATAGCAAATCTTCAACATGAGCACGATAATAATATTAGCATTAGCAAGGGATTTGGGTGATACATCATCAGATTTTCAGTAGTATGGATGTCTGAAGAGTTGGAGAGTGGAGTAGATTGCAGCCTGTCTATTAAAGTATGAAGATTTGCTATCTTAATATTAACCAAACACTGATTATATATGTGTGTGGGAGATGATGATCTGGACTAATTGATGATTGCTAGTTCCACACGAAATATGTATATTACAGATCATTTACTTTTATTTTCACATTGTGTGGTCATATGTCTCTGTTATATGAAATAGAATAGATGGTTGATGGGAGCTTGAAAGTCTGTGTATCAATGTTAGTGATAGATTATCATTTCTTGCCCCTCTCCCTTAACTTTTTTTTTATTTTAATATCTTAATTTCACTGAGACTCATAATCATTAATATGCATGTATTTATATATAGATTTTTTTTTCCATAGTTGGACTAAAGCAATTTAAGCAAAAAGAAATTGCTTTTAGCATAAAAATAAAGGTTCTGATTCTGTATTTTCTGAACTGCAGGTCTTCAATTCACCAACCAATAAAAAAGCAAAAAAAAAAGGGAAGCTATCTTGCAGAAGCAACTCTCACGAGAGCACATTTCCGAGATCACTGATTATAAAGGATCAAACAAAATGCAGAAAGGATTCTTGTTACTTTTTTTTTTTTTTAATTTACGGAAAGTAATAGTTAATTCGTTATAAAGAACCTGAATTATTAATATACGTTTGCACTTTAAATGCAATTACAAAAAAAAAATCCTTTTGATTGGCCATGCTTTATCCATTACTATTTGTTAATCTTCTTACTTTTGCTTATAACTACGTTTTATATATTGTCCGCTTTTTCTCTTCTACCCTCTCTTTTTTAATTTTCCGTAGATCCTTACAACATATGCCTTAATAATTCCTTTTGCTGATACCTTAGGTTTCATCCAGTTTCTCTTCCGTTTTGTAATTTTTTCATTAAGTAATTTATTTTTATTTATTCTCTTTAACATCTTCAACATGACAATGCCATCCATTCTTCTACAAATTTATATCTCATACGTCTCCAATATTTTTATTTTTCTTCTTACTAATTATCCAAGTCACATTTAATTACATTTTTTTTAAATAAAAAAAATCAATTTTAATGAACTATAAAACAACTTTTTATTATAAGTCTAATTATCCATTGCTGTTTTCACTGTTAGTCAGCATTTTTTTGATTAGATAACGAACTTGGTTTTGTAACTAAATAAAAAATATATAGCATGTTTAAAAATATTTAGAAGTGTAATAACTAGATAAAAAAAATTGTTTTATTTGAACGCTATAAATAATATTTAAGTCGGGAATTAAAAATATAATATTCACATCTGCAAATATAGTTTGCATACGTAAAATAGAAAGATACTTGAATTTTTTAACTAAATATATTTTTTTGAAATTACTGTTTCACGCGTCATTGCAATGTGTTATTGCTGCTTTTACATCTTTTGTGATTTCTGGATGGCCTTTAAAGATGACTGTTGATAGGATAAGATTCTTCAGCATTAGTGCTTCAAAGTCTAAAATATTTATTGTTTTGTTTTGCATTGGTGGTCGAGAGGTCAGCGCGACTGCCTTGCACTTGCAGGCAGTTGCCCGGATTGCGGGTTCGTGTCCCGGCCGATGCTATGACAAAAAAAAGACAATATTTGTTAGAATTATGCAAATCAAGTCACTCTACTTATGAACATGCCCAATTGTCTCATATTCACAATTTCTGAAAAAGTTAGAAATTTTAATAAAATTTTGCATGGAAGAAAATGCAATTTATTAATTGTGGTGGAAGGTTAACATTTATATCACATTATTTTCATCCATGACTCACAATTTATGATGAACTATTTTTCTTATTTAGATGGACTCAACAGTATCCAAATTTACCAAAACTGATTTATTTAATCATATCAGAACCTTTTTTGGTTTCTTTTTTTTTTTTAATTATAATGATAATAAATACATCACCAATTATTACCATGTTGTAGTTCCTCTGATAATATTATTTTTATTTAAACTATATCTCCTTAAATTTAAAAAAAAAAAAAATCAAGAAATATTCAAACACTATGAGGGGAACAAGTTAAACATAACAGTTTGATTTAATAGTCTTAAATGGAATCTTTCTAAAAAAAATCAGCTGAGCTTAAGTGATGTGTTTATTACATGATTATTAAAATTTTGTACTTTTTGATATATAATATAAATTTTTATCATTTAATATTTTTATTAATGATTTGAAAACGTTCACAGTGTCTTTGAATGATATATTGCTACTGCAGAAAAAAATCTTATGTATTGAACAGTGTTAATTATTGATGAGATTACAAGATATGGCTAGTGTCTTTGTTATTATCTTAAATGTAACATGATTATTAACAATTTATCAAAGAACTCAATAATATCTGTAATGATTTCTATGTTATTCTGGAAGTTTAATTTTATCACAAATGAATTCTTATTATTATTAACCTTATTATCCTTTAATTGAAAGTAATATTTATAACAAATCATAGTTATAGTATTTTTTTTTTTTTACTTTTAAACTTAAATCATAAGTTTTAGTAATGCTTTAATCAGTTTTCCATTCTTGTTCACTATATGAATTGAGTAATTCATGATCTTCTATTTTCATCATTGTATTTAATGCTTTTACTTTTTCTCTTACAATATACATTAACAATTTTGTTGTTTTAAATCATTATCAAAGTCATATTTTCGTATGACAAGTTTTATGTTGTTCAGACGCTATTGTATTGCATTATTTTCCCCCCCATCTAACTTTTCTTCTTCTCAAGATATAGTATCAATAGTTATTTTAATTTTTTTTTTTTAATAAAATGCCTGTACAATACATTTTTAAGGCAGCAATTAACAATTGTAAATTTGTAAAATACATTGTTTTGTAGTATATTATATATGTTATAGCAGAAATATTTATTTATTATATCAGATTTCTTATCTTTTTTTTTTCTTATTTGCAAAAATATCATAATAGATTCCTTTCTGGTATATAATACTTCTTAATAGTACTGCCTAGGAAATTGGTTCAGTATAATAAAAGTTTATCTGGAAAGCTAAAAGTTTCTGGATTGATTCTCATCAGTAAACAAAAAGAAGACAAATCTTAATCTGATCAAATACTCTGACTGATATTTGGTATTTAAAATCAGTTGATTCTAATCGTGAGAAGCAGATTTTATAATAGATTATAATTATTTTCAATTTTATTATTATTAAAAATTTTGATTATTTTAATCTGCCATTTTGAATGAATAATTTGTGGGTAAAATTCAACTAGAAATCAAATATAATTATATATGTTACGCTTGAAATGATTAATCAGTTTGTATTAATAATTACCAGTTATTATTAATAATAACCAAATAAGATGGTCAAAGAGAATAATTTTAAAAAATTGTCATATGAACTGATAGTTACTCATAACTCGATGGCAAATTTAATAAATTTCTATAATGGCGCGACTATCAACAATAAATTTACTACAATTCATTATTGGTAGGTTCACATAAACATTAAATTTAATAAATTTCAATACTTTAGGTTGTCAGCTTCTCCGTATTCCAGAGAAAAGAAGGATTCATATCATTGTTGTGTTTTTACTAACCATTTACTTAGTGCTGATTACTACGTTACTGGAAGAGATTGTTTTTTATTTATATCTAGCATTAGTGTGGCTGGCGCATTGTTTTTACGTTATACATAAGCATAATGAAGTGTTTAGATGTAATGAAGAAACGATTTAGTGATCCAATGAATAATTTGAAATTGAAAAAGAAAAGAAATCAGTTATTTATAAGAGAAGATTATTATTCATTTTTGCTTAAAGTTAAAGAAAACAAAGAAAGATTTTCTAGCAAGTCACTTGCAGAATACCTACGTTTATCAAGATATGATATAGTAAAAAATTGGAAGTGTTGAGAAACTCATCATACCAGTTAAAAATGAAAATGAATCAATTATATGTTACACTTTTTTAAAAGAAAATTTTCAATTAATTCTTGACATCTATATTGCAGTTGGTCATGCCAGGTGGAACAGGATGATGAAAGAGCTTAAGACAAAGTATAATAACATTACCATAGAAATTGTTAAGCTGTATTTAAATCTTTGTGAACCCTATCAAAAGAAAATAAGCATTCCAAAAACAAGGCTCATTGTGAAACCAATTAAAAGCAGTCAATTCAATTCAAGATATCAAGTTGATCTGATAGATATGCAATCACAAGCAGGTGGAGATTATAAATTTATAATGGTTTATCAAGACCATCTTACAAAATTTTTTCTAAAAGCTTTAAAAATAAAATGTGCCAAGGAAGTTGTTTATCAATTATTATATATTTTTACAATATTTGGAGCACATGCATCTTGCAAAGTGACAATGACTGAGAATTTGCGAACAGAATTATTGAAGAAGTCTGCTGAATGTGGATATCATTCATGTAAAATTGAGACATAAATATTCACAAGAGTTGAAGGAACAAATCTAGACATTGAAAATATGTTATCTACCTGACTTGAAACAAATAATAACAACCAAATAGTAGGAAGGATTAAAATTCATTCAATTTATAGAGCCCATCACTCTGAAATAGACTGCAGTCTCTATGAGGTGATGTTTGATTGTAAATCTAGAATAGGTTTGAAAACATACTTGCCAGTTGAAACTTTATCAGAAACCACTAGTGAAGAAGACTTTGAGATAGTATTAAAAAATCAATCCAATAGTGATCGCTGAACTCCAGAGAATTGCCTCAGAAGAGGATTGCAATATTACAGCAGAGAATAATGATAAAGTGGAAGACTTGCAGGTAATAACTAGTGAATATCTGAACAAAAATAAAAATGAGGTGTCATCTAAATTATAGATCAACCATACTTTTCTGAAATATTGCCAATTGACATGGAAGATACTAAAGAAAAAAGTATTCACAGTATTGAAAATAGTGAATAGACAACCAAAGAAGATACTTCTTTTGCACTTGATGAAATCTGTGAAAAAATCCAAGAAACTTGAAACTCTGCTAAGGAGAGTCTGAATAAGCAAGCTAAAAAATGTTACAACTTTCGAAGACTAAATTTCCAATTGCAAATATAGGATTTTGCATTCAGATAAGGATCCCAGATGTAGATAGGGCTAAAGCTGACAACCGGAATATTATTGCTGTTATAATATCAATTAAAAATAATAACTTATATAAATGTGATATAAAATATGACATTTTAAACCAATTCTATGCCAGGAATGAATTTACAGTCTGCAAAGAAAAATTTATTACAATTAATATGTTCCGGATGTGGAAATAAATTTAATAGAATATGCTTGCAGAAATTCCAATTTAGATGGTCAAGGATTTCAGTGTAGCAATTGTCCAGGTGGTTGTGACTCATATCACTGCAAATATAAAAAATCAAAAATTCTTTGCAATTCTAAATGCCACAAAAGCTCTTCCATAAAAATAATTTTATTTATAATTTTATAAAAACGTAAGATTTATCTAATTCAGGTTTTCCTATTTGTTTTGTATTCCTTATTTGTATAATTTTATCATAATTTGATAAATAATGCAACAATGAATAAAAAATCACTAAATATTAAAATAATAGATAACAAATAATATTATTTTACCAGATTTCATATGTTTTTATTACATTTACCAGATTCCTACTAGTGATTATTACTAATTACCTGGTCAGTGTGATTTATATGTATTATTACCATTTTGACTAAAGGACCCTGATAATTATTAATAATTACCTGGACAGTGTAATTTTTGTGAATTTTTTATCACTTTGACCAAAATACCCTGTAATTATCAATAATAACCAGATTTATTACTTTAACGATAATATATACACATTTATTTATAATTATTGTAATATTCACCATAATCTTTCCTTTTTTTCCAATGATTGGTTTTATTTTCTTATTCTGAGTTATTTTGACAATCAAAATATCTGAATAATTGAGTTATTTCTAGACAAACTGAAATTAGAGGTGAATGTTTTTTTATAATTATATATAATATAATAGTACACTGTAAGAATGCATAAGTGTTAAGAAATTATATATATTTATGATTGTATTTATGTATGATTTTCTTATTTCAGATTGTTTCTGAACTAAACATATATTTTATATGCATACTGTATGTATGTTCAATCCTTTATCTGAAGATAGTTTGAAGTACTAGCAATAGTGTACTGCATCCATGCTTGATCATCATTGGTGGTAATTTGCCATTGTATGTCAATCTTTTATTCATTTATTTTACCTATGAGCTAATATACAGTTCAGCATATTGGTAAAATTGTGAATTCAAGTGCTATAGATTTCTAGATTGATTCTCTGCTGAGTAAAATAAAATAAAAACTCTGTTTGTTCACTTGAATGGAACTCTTGTGCTCCACTTGCCTTTTGAATGTTTGAATATTACATGATCTCTCAAACCATTAACTATATGATTATTATTATTTTAAAACTTAAATGTCAAACAATGTCATAAAATAATGAAGTCTTTTACATCATTAAGATAATATGTATTATCATGTGTTCAAATGTAATATGATTCATGCTTTCTTGCAATGCATTCAGCTGTAGATTATTTGCAAAAGAAATATGTGATAATGGGGAGGGGATGTAGATAACTAACTTATTTCTAATCAAAACTCATCTGTGAATTGATTTACAAAATGTAGAAGATTGGTTATCTTAATTGTAATAAAATTTTATGAAAAATAATATAAAATATTTATTTCAATCTCATAGGATATTGTTATAAATGTATTAATACTTTCAGACTTCCACATATGAAGAGCCTTTATACAAAGATTCATCATAACATACAATTATTCACCTTAGTAATCTTTAAAAAAAAATCAATTTTTTTTTTTAAATGCCAGTTATTTTTTTAATTGGTGACCAATTTATAAATTATTAGTGTCACAAGATATTGATATTATTATGTAATTCAAACACTTCGATGTCATACAATGATCAGTTGCAATTACAATAAGTAGAATGTAGGACTTACTTGAATAATTTTCATTCATAGTCAGAAAATAGGATTTCTGATCCACAGTAGGCAAAGACTCTTTACATTGTAAACATAAACAATTGCAAAACATAAAATAAAATTCAAATTTTATTCAACAATTAAAAATAAATTTTTATTTTATACAAAATTAAAGTGCATTAAAAATAAATCAACAAATATGTACATTATCTCAAATATAACCCTTATTTAATTACTTTCTCATTAATATTTTCATACCTATAGATATGTAATTTCTCCCTAGCAAAAATGTCATTTTAATCACAATCATTAATGATAAAAATAGTAATAATAATCACATTATTAAAACTATAACAGTCAATCATATATTACATTTTTTGATCTAATTTTTATTTAATTAATGAAGCATTTATGTAAAAAGTAAATTGATCATGGACTATTAATTTTTTTAAAAATGTATCAGTGCTATAAAAACCATTGATGATAGAATATAAAGAGCATCAAAAGTAAATTTCAAAAAAATATCCATTACTTTAATTTTTTTTCCTACATTTTTCATTTAATGAATCGTAATTCAATGGAATACATTGTGCTCATTCAACATAGAAAATGGCAACCATAAGTTATAAAATTATCATTTTTCAAAAAGTAAGTGAAATATTTTACTATACACTATATATATTCACAGATTAGTATTTTTTATTAATATATTTAGTAAATTTTTTATTCGTTATCTTCCCCCCCCCCCTCATTTTAAGATTTATTTATTTTTAATTGGATTTTTAATGGTTATTTTGAACTAAGAGTAACAAGTTAAATTTTTTACCCTATGCAAACATAATTGCTTGTTTTTTTTTATATTTTTCATTTACAAAGTCTTTTGGGTGACCGGTTGAGCTCTCTGTCTGGGTGTGTTATATATGATGTTAAAATATATATTGTATAGTTATTATCATTGTGAGCTATCTATCAGCAGATTAATGATATACCTAATTCTGAAAACTTTCTCCATCTTCTTGCACTGTCTTCTTTTTTAAGATTATTTTTCTTTTCTTTTTTCTTCTTTTTTATCATTATTAAGGAAAGGTATAAAAATAAATGGAGATTACTTAAAATTAGATTTTATCGATAATATGATAAGAATTCAAAATTTCAAGAAATGTTACAAAAGCTATCACATGAAAATATGAAATACTAACAAAACCAAAGTAATATTCAATGTCTTCAATAGTTGAAAAATAATGATTGTTAATAATGAATTAAAAGTATAAATTCCTTGATCAGATTATTAACACAGATAGAAACATAATGGTGGAAATAATTTAATATTAAAAGGAAATATGTTTAAAAAGAAAAGTTTTAATAAATGTACTTTGTTTTCTTATGTTGGGAGTTATGAGGAAGTGAAATCCATGGGTATGAAAAGGTCCAGATATCACTTATCTAACTGAAAAAATTAAACAACTAAAATGAAAGTGAACTGGACATGTTACTAAAAAACTTCACAATGCATGGATAGTTGAAGTTTTAAACTGAATCCAAAAAAATTACCCAGAAAAAAACCGTGTGGGGTGGGTGGATAAATTTGGCTGCAAATAATGCAGAGTAAAAAAGTTATGAATTGGAGAAACTGGATTAAACTTAAAATATTTTTTGACTAGCACTTCTTCACAATAATCGTCTTTCAATAGCATTCTTTATTAGATTATAAATTATTACATTTCTTTAGGTATAGACTTTTAAATTTAATAAAATTCAGATTGTTGGACAAATGTATTTTAGGAAACATAAACATGTTATTGTTGTTTGCCCAATATCTGCAGCCGAATGTTTGAAATGGTAAAATGACTTATACAATTTGAAATAAATTTACATTATGTTCTTACAAATATTTTTTCAATTTTTAATTCTGATTTATTTTGAAATTAAATTATAAATAATTTTTGGCTGTGTCAGTTATTTTAATTTTTAAATTATTTTTATTTTCTTAATATTTATATAATGTAACGTTACTGCTTTTTAATATATATAATTTGCTAAAAAAAAAAATTATTTTAGTTTATTGTTTGTTACATTTACTTGTAAAATTTGTAGATTTTTATTAAAGCATTTAATTAGGCAATAAAAAATGTTAATTGCTATGTATGTATTTGTATAATTAGTTATAATAATTGTATGCAATTAGTTGTTTATTAATAAATCTGTAATGAGTAGACAGATTTTGCATTATATCATATTTAATGATGCAAAATAAATGAGCAAATATTAACAGGGGAGTTCAGAAAAAGTGCAATTGGATATTTCAGGGAAAGTAAAAGGTAATTATTTTGGCAGAAGTTTTAGTTTTTATAATCGAGCATATCGTTTCAGTTTTTAATTTAGTTCCAAATCGTTCGCATTAAAAAAAAAAAATAGTAGTAAAATTGTTGCTTTAAAGGTTCGTTCTATAAATAAATCAGAAAAAGTTAACAATTTACTATTAGAAATTAATAGAAAAAAACTTAAATAGTGAGATCTTTATGAAAGAAGACAATTTGATGGTGAAGTAATAAATAAAAAGTGCAGGAGTTTGTTATTCTCTTGGCAAAAGTAGATACAATATAATCTATTGCCTCCAGGATTAAGATTGAGAGATGGCACTGAAAAATATTTATGAAGAATCTAGTGATTATTGAAATATATGGGCTAATATACAAAAATGATGATGAAGAAATCGATGTTATGTATAAAGAAATTGAACACTTTAATAACTGTATTTGTTTTACATCAGAACTATCTGTTGTAAGCTATATTCTTTTGTAATGCTATATTCACATCTTCAAACTAGTTTCTGATATATCTAAGACAGTAAAGAGTAGGATTTGCATCCGTAATCTAGCAGTTATTTTTACCACTTTTATCCAAGTTAATTTAAATATCCTAAAGTTTTAAATTTAATCAATTTTTATTAGGAAAATAACAAATGCAGGTTTACATATGGAAAGCCCCTGGTGATAGAAAGGGAATTCAATTGAATTATTGTCATTAATCTGAACTACATAAATTTGAACCCTTCTTTTTTTTAAGCATTCTTAGATCATTCAACATAATATCACAAAGATATATTGCTGGTACATATATTAGCAATCAGATTAAATTTGAATGCTATGAGTATACATGTGATAGATAGATATATTAAAATGTTCATGGCATATAATTCTCTGTTAATAATTTATTTCCATTAATTTAAGAAGTGAAACAAAATAAGCAGTTTCAAATGTCAAATTGCTATTCCTTTAATAGATTTTTTTTTTTAAAAAAGGAAAGCTAAGTGAACAGTTTTCTATCCATAATACATTTTTTTAAAAAGAAATTATGATTCTAAATTAAAATTTATTTTCAATAAGAAATAAAACTGATTAATTTTATAAAGCAGTGGCTTTTGCTAAATTATTATATCAGTCAAGATTAAAAGAGAAAACGTGATCAGAGTTGAACATCTTTAACACATTTTTTTAAAGAAATTTAATTTATCCTTAAGATATGCACATTTTCTAAAAAAAAAAAAATATTGAGTCTTTATTAAAAGTTTATTTCAATAACAAATGAAACAAATAAATTTTATAGGACATTAGCTTTTTATGACAGATTAGTGAATTATTGCATTAGCTAAGATTAAAAAAGTAAATATAATCAGATATTAATAGCATAATGCATTTTTTATAAAGAAATTAAGCTGTGTGAAAATTTTAATTTTCTAGAGCATTTTTTACTTTAAAAATTACTTTTCAAAAAAAAAAAAAATCAACAAAATATATTTACAATTTTAATATCTGCCTAATGTTTGATAAACCATTTAACGTAATATAATGTGCTCAGCATTATCTTTACTTTTTTGATGCATTTTAATTTATTTATAAGTATATAAATACGTATTTTTTTACAATTTTAACAGCTGAAATCAAAACAATTTGCAATTTTGTAGTAAAAGTTTTTAATTTCAACAAAAGAAAAAATGAAAACAGTTTTATCTTCAACCAAGATTACATAATTTTACCATTTTGTAGAAATATATTCTCAAAATGCATTTTTTCTTTATAAAAAAAAAAAAGTTGATTTAATTATTAAAGTCATGTTGCTTTATTTGAATTTATTCTGAATTCTGTATAAAATATGAAACCAGAGTGTTCAAAATTTTGCAGTAAACATTTACTTTTAAAATATAAACAGAAAAACAGTTTTCATAAAGCAGTCATTTTTAAAGTTCACTAATTTTTGAAAAAAACATATAAAGAAGTTTAACTTTTAATTATAAATTTAATACTTTTAAGCAAAATTTCAAGTAAATGTGAGTAGATAATATTTAAATACATTTATACTATCTATACCAAACTTAATGTAATTATACAGACTTGAACTCAGACTTTCAAACTTCCCACAGCTATCCAATCCATCTCATACAACAGATACACATGACCACATGCATGTGAAAAAGATCAAGGATCTCCAATATACATATTTCAAGCTGAACCAGCATTCATCAGTTGGTCCATTAAAGTTTGCAGATATGCTATATTAATGTAAGCTGAGCAGTAGTTTTATATATGTGTGGGAGATAGTGCTCTGAACCAACTGATGAGTGCAGGTTTAGCATGAAATATGTATATTGGGGTTCATTGATCTTTTTCACATGTATGTGGTTATGTGTATCAATTATATGAGATGGATGGATGCTGTGAGGAGTTTGAAACTCTGAGTTCAAGTCTGTATAATTACAGTAAATAGATAATGTACTTTTTTTTAGTAATGTAAATAAAATAAACTTTTTAAGTATTTTTCTATAAAAATAATGCAATTTTTATTACAGATTTTCTGCCTTTACCAATCCAAAATAAATATGTTATCAATTTAAATATATTTTATTAAATTAATTTTTTATGGCATATTCACTAGTAAATTACCTTTAAATTATGATAATACATTTCAATTTTAAATATTATTCATTTTGCCAGTAGATTTGTATTTGAATGATCTTATCTTTATGAAAACTTTCTGAATATGAACTTAAGAATGCTTGTTCATATTGTGAAATAATATCATTTCAGATGCTGCAGAACTGAAGCTAAATCTTAGTGTTTGTGAAGTTCTAAGCTGTAAAAGAAATGAGCTATTAATTAATTAAAGTTTCAAATTTGATGTACAGGAAAATAAATAATAACAAAAATGCATTCACATGGGCATTTATTAAAATAAAGCACTGGCATTGAATTGTAAGAAGAATAAAAGGGGAAAAAATAGCTCAATAGTGTAATGTTTAATAAAATTGTAGAAAAATGGAAAATATAAATGTTAAAATGTGTAGAAAATAACTATGAATTTTAAGATGTAGAAAAGTCTAGTTAGAAAACTAATGTAATGGGATTGAAGAATTACAAAGTAAAAGTATACTTAATTTAATTTATAGTAGAATAAAAAAAAATTCAGGGTGGTGGAAATCATTTTGCAGGAATGAAATAATCATAATGTTAGATTATTAGTAGAAGTAATAGATAGGTGAGTAGGAAAAGTGTATAAATAATTTCTATGATAAAAATAATATGTTCATCTCTTTTATTACCATAAAGGAAATGAGATAGATAAAATAGGTTGCTCAATAATTGAGAATGTTATTATAAAAACTATAACTGAGATTAAAACTGGAAAAGTTGTAGTTAAATTATTGAAAATAGATGAGGAGGATAGTGAAGAAAAGAGAGCTGATATTTGTAGTTAGTTAACTTCTGATTTTGAATAAGTGGTCAATAGATTTTTTATTTTTATTTTTTTTTTTTTGAGACAAAGCCTTAGGCAGGAAAATATGAAGATTTTAAATAAAAAGTTTAATTTCACATTTCGGTTAGATTTGTTCTGAATATTTAGAATATGATATATTTATATCAGATTAACACATTGTTCTTTTGGAAAAGTAGAGATACATCTAAAATGATATGGGCTATTGCTATGAGATATTTTTAAAAGAGAAATTAGTATTTATAAATTGGTTAATTTTGAATTAAAAAGATATAAATTGGGAAAATATGTAATTATTATATAATTTGTATGTGAATGAAAATATTTTTGTAAGAAAAAATAGTTTTAGAGATTTATATATAGTGAAGGATGTGAAACAGTTTGTTTAATATTTATTTAGATGAATTAGTGTGTCCTTGTTGTGGTGATAAAGACAGGTAGCATTGGAAATATAAAAAAAAAAAACTGCATTCGTTTTATTCATGATATGGCCATTGAATTTCTAATATAGAGAATGAACTTAAAATAATATTACAGAAAATTATTGAAATTTATCGAAATATTTCAGAATGGAAATGATTAAGAGCTATAAGAGGACAGGAAAAGTAAAACAGCTTAATGTTTTTTTAAGTTTTTAATTGTCTATCTAATATTAAAATAATAATTGTGGATGAGAGTTGCAGCAGTGGTAAACTGGATTTTAAATGATAGAATATTATTTTGTGACCGATTAAAATGGATTTAAAAACAAGCTTATTAAATGTTTTGATTTTAGTAAAGCTATAGTCGAAATAAAAAAGAGAAAAGATTTGAAGCTTTTGGAATGTCAATTTGGAGGAGAATGAAAAAGATAATTTGGGAAAAATAAGATTAACAATATAAAAATGTTGAAGAGATTATTTGTTTAGGAAAGATAAAATAATTATATAAGATTGTTGGAAAGTCTTTGAAGAATAAGGAAAAGAGAGGACAAATAAGTAAAGTTTATTGATGATATGAAAAAATATTGCTAAGTAGAGCAAATTACAAAAAAAAAAAAATTGAAAAAATTCCTTAAATTTATATGTGGAACCTGTCTTTATTAAAGATAAATAACGATGTACTTTTTTTTAATATTAAATTTATTTTTCATTCACTAGAATGTGATAAGATCTAGATTTAAGAGTTCTGATTTTTTTTTTAAAAAAATTGATATGTAATCTAATATGTACATTCTATTAAATAAGACATTTCATATTTTATTTTTTCTTTTGAAACTTGTTTTTTTTTTTTTTTTTTTGGTTTTTTTTTTTGTTTTGGCATACAAAATTTTATTATTCAGGGTTTTTTTTTTAGAAGAAAAAAAAATAATTGCATATGAAAATTATTATTTATTAGATTTATATTTGATTACAATCTAAATATCAGACGGGTATGTACATATTTAGTGGATTGTTTTCTCTAGTTATAAATAATAATTTAAATTGGTTATCTAGTAGATTATGTGATGTTTAAGTACCAAATTAATGTGCTTTGATAGCATTACTTTTTAATTGATTAAACAGATTTTTTTTTTTACCTCCGTTTCAATACATATATTTTTATCACCATACTTTTGCATTAAATCCACAGAGTAATTAAAATGGTTACCATATTTTACGGGTCTTCTAGCAAAAAGTGTGTTGTAGCGTTTGTGTGTGTGTGTGGGTGAACCAAAGGATTTATGCATGGGATATTTATAATGAAATGTACAAATGTTTAGGCTTTACTGAAAATAGATATTTAAGTAATTGAGACAATAGACAAAAGTGTTGTATCCTGCAGCTTTCAAAGGACAGTAAAAGATATTAGACAAGCTTACTAATATCAGTCTTTTTTTACGTTTATAAACGTGTAATCTTTGATATATATATATTTTTCTAGCAGTAAGAAAAATCATTTGTTTTATGTATTATTTAATTAATTGTCATTTTTTATTTATCTAAAAAGAATGTTTTGGTCATAACATGGTTTGTCAAATCAAAGTATAGATGAAAACTCTCTTATTCTCATATATTCCTATTTTATTTTTCAAAATATACATATATATTTTTATGTATCGTTTGTAAAGAAAAAAAAATGTTTTCCCATCTCTTCCATTTTTACGTTTGTCATTATATTTGTTAAGTTTTAATTTTATATTAAACAGTGTCAGGATAAAAATAGTAATGGCAGAAGGAAATACATTTTAATAGGTTTAAACTTTTTTAAGAAAATGCTGCAAGTTAAAAGAAAGTTTTACTTTTTTCACCTAGGATAAGCATAAAAAACATGCAGTGTATTTAGATCAAGGCCGTATTTAAATTAAATCTAGATGGATTTTTTGTAATGATTGGAATTATTGTTTAATAATTAAATATTTATTACAAACAAATTGTTTTTGTCTTTCTGCAAATAATTATAAAAATGTATTCAATAATTTGTTTTATCCATATTCATCATTTACATCATTATTCAAAATGAACTTGTCTCGACACATATAAATATATATATCACAAAACTATGTGCAGCCATACTAACTATAGCATAAATATATCTATATAGTAAATAATTCTAATATGAAATGGCTAAATAAGAATCGGGTTGTTGGTTATAGTCAAATATTTATTGCTTGGAAGTTTATTATATTTGAAACATGTTTCCTTTTTGCAAGAAGTTCTAGTACTGGAAGTTCCAGAACTGGGATCGATCTAAGGACCTTATTATACTCCAGAGCCTAGCAAGGGCTGTCTGCAATATTAGTATTATAAAATATGTAAAAATGGTTGTAATTGTTTTTAATATGATAATTAGTGTATAAAAATGGTGTTCTATTTATTAGAGAGAAATAATTTTAAAAGAATATACATATGTTGTGTGCATAACAATGTTCAAGGCTAAATGAATTTTTAAATAATCATTAAAATCAGTCAACACTTAAAACACTATCAATAACAATCAACAATCTCAACCTATTGCCGCGGCAATCTGGTTGTCTTGGCAACAGGTTGAGGTAGTTGATTGTTATTGATATTGGGATTGTTTAAGTGTTGACTGATTTTAATGATTTTATATTTATATATAGAGAGAGAGTGTGTGTGTGTGGCTGTTGTATCAATATATACTATTTCCATTATATGCCAGCCAAAGTAAAATGTAAATATAAAAAAAAACCTTAAATTTTTTAAAAGTAGTACATTTTATAGTCAAAATAAGAGTCATAGATCACATGACCCTATCTCTTAAGCTTGTAAGTTATAACCAAAGAGGATTGCCAATTCCTCTACAAGCTTTATGATAAATGCTTAGCCAGAGCCAGCATTTAAAATTTGTCAGGAACTCCCCCCAAATCCTGACCATGGTTTCATGCTTTGGCACTCCTCAGAGAGGTGTCAGGGTAAGTTCAGACACTAGATCTAAAAATACCAATCCAAAGCCAAGCACTTATCTAAAAGTTATCTATTGAGTGGAAAATCTGAAAATTTCAGACATCTATGTGTCTTCAAACCCAGCTATCCAACTCAAATAGCTATATGGGGCTGATAGATCTTCAGCCATACCATATATTAGTAGTCTTAGCAATATAAAATTGCATAAGACTTATGGCAGAGACTATAAATAGTCAAAATAAGAGTCATAGATCACATGACATTTTATGAGTCTGTATCATTTATAGTATATCAGCAATGATTTTTTTTCATCTTGGACTAGTGAACAAATTATAAATATATATGTTGATCTATGTTCTTTAAAAAAAAAAAATGTAAAGTTTATTTTAATTTTCACAAAGATTAGAATATAACACAATTTTTCCCCGTGGTGTTATTTTTTCTTCTTCAGATGCTGGTTAGAGCATTGCCTTAAATTCAATATTCCATGTTCAGTTCCTTTGCTAGTACTATCAATGATCAGGCCAGCAACAGCTGAAGAAAAAAAGAATAATACCACTCAAAATATTGTATTATTAACAGTTGAAGTTATTTGAAAACTTTAAATAGAATTTGAATTTTTCCAAAAATATTTAACAATTAATATTAGATAATGGAAATAGACTAACATATAATTACAACCACAATGTCTTCATCGCAAACTTTCAGAGAAACAAATAAATATTTATGTGAAAATGCTCTTTTACTATATTCTTAATAACTATATTTTTTTTAATTTTCTTTGTAATATATTCTTAATTTGTATATGTGCACTGTATGTGTAAAAAAGTATCTGTGTTTTCTATATATGTTTGTGTTTAAAATTGCTATATGTTTATAAGACATCATTAAAAACCATTCAACACTTAAATAATTCCTATATCAATACAATCAACAATTTCAAACTGTTGTCAAGACGACTTCCTTTTAATAATAAAGGTGAAATCCCATCTTTATTAATGAATATTTATATAGACCCTAAAGATTGCAACTTAACCACAGAGGTTGAAATTATTGATACAGAGAAGTTTAAATAAACCTCTTTAAACAGGTAAATATAACCTATTCTGAATGCACACTACTAAATAGTCAATTGCAACATTACAAACTGCAATTATAAATTTCAAATTGCACCCAAAGTATTACTTAAATAATAAGTGTAATAATGCTCAAGGCTTACAAATTCATTTACTCTTGAGCATTATTACATTTTTAACACAATACAGTAAGATATCACTATTGCTCATTATGTTAGCTGGCTTGGAATAAAATACAGCAGATATAGTGGGTTCACTTTGTTATAAATAACTACTGCAAGAACTGCACATATTTAAAATCAGTGACTATGAAAATGTCTGTTCCAATGCAATTTTGTCTTTATTAAATATCTTGGAGAATAAATAGTGCATTTGATTAGTATACAAGAAAGTAAGGTAACCAATTGATTATTGTTCAAGAAGTCATATAACATTCAAGCATTAAACTGATTGACTGGTTAGTGAAACTGTGTAACCCAAGAACCTTTAGCTTCCAAATTGTTTGCACTTCTACTTCATAAGGTGATGTGTCATGTGAATTGATTTAATGTTTTACACAAATATTTTTAAGATTTTATTTATTTCTTTTATTATGTAATTTAACAATTTCTTTGCAAGACAGCTGTAATCAATCATATTTTACTAAATAATTAATAAAAACTTTAAATAGCCTCAAGTAAATCGATCTTATCTTTGATATCATTATCTTGAGTGCTGACTTTATACTTATATAGTACAACCAGTATTTATTTATTGATTTATTTGGTATAGAGACTGATATCCTGGCTGATGTCCATTTGACTTTTGTCTCTATTTGTGGAGGTGTTGTTTTTATTTTCTGCTTTATAAGTAATTTGTAAGAAATAGTTCTATGTAAATATGGAAAGTATGACTTCCAACCAAGTAAATAGTTAATGAAGAGTTTCTCATTGCATAATGGATATTTGAAGAAAATAAATGTCCATATGAGAAACATTCTATTCAGCACAATCAATGTCATCTGTATTTTGATGGCTAGATAACCTCAAACAATTCTTCTATAATTGGTATTGGATATTGAGTTTATATTTTAAATATCCTAAATAGATGCAGAGGCATGTTCTTCTATGGGGGAAAAGGGCAATTGCCTGTAGCTCAGTTAATGGGAAGGGGGGACAACGTCCCTAAATCAAATATTCTATAAACTTATTTTTGTAGTTAAAAATCAGAAATTAAATTATACAATAAACGAATATAAAAATAATCTTTTAGGGTGATGAAAATAAAAGAACTACAAATCTGGATTTCAAAAAGAAAGAAGGTGAAAATTAGAGAGGCGGAATTAAAAAATAAATCTTATTATAGGATTTTATAGCAATAAAAAATAGACAAGATGACAGCAGCAAAACAGAATAGTATAGAAAATGAACCTTTCAACTCTACAATATCACTGGGGTGTTATTATTGATCAAATTGAAAACAATACCAACAATGCAACTGTTTACAATATTAATGATAACAATGATAAAAATATTAATACAAATATCAATGATAATGATCAAAATAATAATACAAAAATATCAATGATATAATGATAAAAATATAAATGCAATACATATAAATAATATCAAACATAAAACATACACTAAATATATTGTTTTGTAGCCAAACGTTATCATGAATGATTTCATTGAGTTTTGCCTTAGTGAAAAAACTGCAAAATTGGGAAACATTAAAAATTAAAATTAATTATGATGGAAAAATCATTACAAGAAAATTAAATGAATCCTATTTCTATTTAAGTAGAGCTAATGATACCACAGAAAAAGGAGAGTGGTTAATATTTTTAGAAACCACAAAATATGTGCACTGTTTTATTTTTAAACTGTTTTCAGTTAAATTAAAACTTTATTAATTACAGTTTGTAATTGTTGGAAACATGTTATTGATATTTTTAAAATGCACGATAAGTCCAAAGAGTATAAGAAAATATGTGTGTGTACATAAAGCATTTGAAAAGTGTAGGAAGAATTGAAGTAAAATTGATAAAACATTATGAAAAACAAATAATTTATTGGTGTGATATTCTAAAAAGAGTTATTGTTACTTTGAAATTATCTTCATTAGGGTTGAGATTTTAGGGCATGCAGAAAATTTTATGAATTTCTTGAAATACTTAGCTAATTTTAAAGTTTTTGAAAACCCATTTAGAAACATAGTAAAAGACAGGTGAAATATCTTACTAATACTATATCTGAAGAATTAATACATTTAATGGCTGCTAACATAGAAAATTCAATTATTAATGAAATCAAACAGGCTAAATACTTTAAACTTATTATTGATTTTATCATTTGATATATGATATAAAATTCAGGAACATTTGTTGTCTTTCCTACATATTGAAAAGCATGTTACTAACTACTTAGATAATAGTATAACTTTAAAATTCAGCTAACTTGATCCAGGATAGTAAAACTGCAATTTTATGTTCCTTGTGCTGTTCGTACTAAATTTAGTGGGAAATTCTGCTGTAGAATCTTGTCCAAAAGCCTACCATTTCTTCGATTTTATTCAAAATTTATTTGTGTAAAGAGGTGTGATATTTTAATGAAATCAACTACAAAGGGAAATGTAACATTTGAAAAAAAATTGTTCTTCAAGATGGTCCTTAAGAGCAGATGCAATTTTAACTGTTAAGATGAATTTTTTTGGCCATAAAAGAATCTTTATAAGTCAGACAAAGGTAGAAAAGGCCAAAGATAATTGCATTTTGTTGAGAAAAAGGAATGAAAATGAGGGCATGCAATTGGCATGCAAGCAAGGATTTATACTGAATTGTTTGAATGTTAAAAGGGATTAATTGGTATCAGATATTCAAAAACATGGTTGAGGGTTATCAAACTATTTTAAATTATTTTGCCATATTAATAAAAATCAACTTAAAAGAAATGTCACCACCAAATGAGTACGATCAATGTATTTTTAAGGAAGAACTCGTCCACTCTGTACATTTTGTAAAAATTGAAAATTTAAATTCTTCTTTATTAATGTATAAAACGATTCAAGAAGGGTTACTGATTTCTACTGTGGACATAATTTTAAAAATATATTTAACCACATCTGTTTCTAACGCATCGGCAGACCTTTTTTTGAATGTGCTTAAAAGAATTAAAAATTACATTAGAAATTCTTTAGGCCGAGAAAAAATATGCAATTTGTCAATAGTATGCTTTAAAAATGATATTACTAGTGTAGTTGATTATAATGAGCTGATTGATAATTTTGCTGCTCAAAAAGCACTGAAAGTAAACATGTAATAATATTCTTAAAATTTTCATTCTGATTATGTCTTTTATTAAGTAATTTGTTATGTTTCATTAAGAATTATTTTTATTTTTAATTTATAAAAAAATTATGTTATATTAAATATTTAATGTAATAAAAGTACTTAAATATTAATCGAGTTCATTTATGACTTTTCCTAGCAGATTATGCTTAATCTATATATAAAAGTTTTTTATAAATGTCATACATGTAATTTTATTTTATATATATATTTTTTTAAGTGTCATAGCACCGGCCGGGACGCGAACCCGCAACCCGGGCAACTGCCTGCTAGTGCAAGGCCGTCGCGCTGACCTCTCGACCACCAATGCAAGACATTTTATTTTATTTTTAATAAAATTATATCTATAAATTTTTTTATTTACCTTTTTGCATTCCCCATCTCACTCCTGAAAATATTCAGCACATGGGACCCTTAAATTCATATTTGCCCAGGGCACCATGAAGCCATAAAGCGTTTCTGAATAGAGAATATATATATATGTTTGTACCTGAAATTTTTGTTTTGTAAAATACTGTGTGTCGTTGCTTAGGCAAATGGTTATGTATGTATGTATCAATTTTTTATAACTTCATATATTTTAAGAAAACGAATATTCAAATTTACATATGAAATTGTATTTTCTGATATGAAAATTTTTATCTTCCTTCTGTTTCCAATATGAGAGCTTTATTGTCTACACTACTATGCAAGGACTGGGTATATAAACTAAAGCAGCTCAATAGAAATTCATTACTGAATTAAAACTATTTAATAATATTAAAATCTTTCTTACTACAATTTTTTTTTTTTTTTTACTGAACGCAGAGGTAGAGGGGAGTGGTATATTTTTATGCTTCCTGGTTTGAGTTAATAATGGCATTCATAAAAGCTGAAAAGTTCTCTGCCAAGAAAAAGTGCAAATTAAAAAGCTGCTGATATTTTCACTATTGAAAAGGTAAACGGAATGATTCACTCTGATTTTTATATTAAAGGATTGAATGAAAAACATTTTTGCTTATTAATATTTCTTAAGTAATTGAATATTTAAGAACTTATAAATATGTTTTCTAATACTCAAACATTTAATCTTATTTTGTAAAAAAAATAATAATAAACACACTTCAGTTTATTAAATATATTTTATTGGCATAAAGGCCATGTTTCTATTTTGTTCTCTAGTTTATCCAATTACTATACTTAGTTTATGATTTTCATTTTTTTTTTCCAAATAGAAATTAATAGCAACTAAAATTTATTTACTAACTTAAAAAGAAAAAAAATACTGTACTTGATCTTTCAGCGAAAAAAAAAAGATAAAAATTAACTGAGAAGTTTTTATTTCTTTATTTTTTATATAAAAATGCTGAAATCTAATATAATTGTAAATGTTTTTCCAATTGATATTAAAATGATTCCAAATAAAGCATCCTATGATTCTACAAACCTACATTTAATTTCTGGATCAGCAACAATAATCAATTGACACTAGATACTAGCGCAAACCTTTCAAGTAGTTTCTGATTATTGATCATTAGGAGTAGTAGATTGGTTATATCCACCTAATAACCGCATACTCAGACTTGGTGACAGATATATATTGCTATACAAGCAGTGTGTCTTCTTGAATTCAAGTTCTTATATTGGCGAAGTTTTCAAGTCATTAGTTTAAATTGTGTAAAAAATAAAGGTAGCTGCTGCATGTTGAAGTAAGCGGTTGCTTTGCTAGTTGAACAGATATTATTCACAACTATACTTGTTTATAAAACACATCGTCATATTATTTTGCTTAAATATATAACTTTATTAGTATTATAATCTTTTATTATCACTTTTGATTGTTTATTATAATAGATTTGAATTGACTTGTTTAAATTTTGTCTAAACATTTTTTATTAATAAGATATCAAACTCCATACAGTAGTGCCACTAAGATTTGTACATAAAATCTCTATTTAGTGCCTACTCATCCAACGTCCTCCGACTAATTTCTAGCTTGTGGCTTTCATAAATAAGGAGCCTTGGATTGAGAACTTGCACTTGGTGGCACTACTGTATTGAGAGAGTGATGTTTTGAACATTTATTATTATTATTATTATATTCTGCTGATGAGATTTCACATAGTATTAGTTCCGCAATAATTTTCTAATCTTGCTATTTCTAAAAATAACATGTACATGAGAGCGTCAGACAAACTTAATCAATCCATTAAAGATTTATTTGGAAAAATGTCAACTTTCAACTTTATTTATTGGAAATGATACAAACATCTACAAACAAGAATTTATGTTTTTTATGAGAAAATTATCTTCCACCATCTAAACTTATAATGATTTTTTAATTTGAAAAATCGCCCCCTATAACTTTATTTAGTGGAAATGATACAAACAGGCATTTACTTTTTTTTATGAGAAATGATCTTCTAACAAGTAAACTTTTAACAATCTACATTTATTGCAAGTGGTAACTAAACAAAAAAAAAAAATATACATGGTTTAACTACACAATTCTGTTTATTCATAAAATGTTGTTTCTTAGCATCATTGCTGCTGAGGCAGTTTCTTACTTCAACCCCGTTCACATTCTGTGGATTTTACATTCACTTTGGCAAAAATTAAAGATAGATAGTAAATCACATGTATATGTTCATTTTTGCCAGATCATTGATTACTAGGGCTAACATTCTTTCATGATATCACAGCGTATTTAAATCATAAAATTAACAGCTTTTTCTCTTCATCTGAATATTATTTAATATTCCCTTACAAAATTAATTCATTTTCTTCTTAGATTATAAATGTGTTTAATTCAGTTTTTATATAGCCATTTGTTTGTGCTAGTGCCGTTCATCACTAGTGGACTAATATGCAAGTACATTGTTGTTATATGTGATTAAATCCTAAGATTGCTAAGTTAATGATATTATATTCATAGGTTCACAAGTTTTCTTAGCCAAAATGATAAAATTAAATATTTGATAAATTGGATTTTATGGAAAATAAAAATAGAAATAATAAGGAAAAAGTTTATAATAATTAGTGTACTAAAAAAAAATAATTCTTCTGAATTCTTATAGAAATTGACTACTATATATGTATTTCTTGAAGAGACTTCTTACAGTGTGGGTTCTAAGCTGTTGCTTATATTTATAGTTAATAACTGTCCAATTTCTGTCTAAAATGGAAGAATTGAAAAACTTATGTTTGGAATCTCTGTAGATACTTTTGTAAATTATTGTCTTGAAAATCCTATGTGTAACTGAATAAATAAATGAATATATTATTTGAATATTTTTTCATTTCGTTTTGCATATAAATTTTCATTTATATAATGTGTGTTAAGAGATAAACTATAGTAAACCATCTACTGCTGTTATCGGTCTATAGTTCCTTTGAGCACACCCGTAAAAAGAATAGCTGGAGGGGGGGGGAATAATTTAATGAAAATAAAAGGGAAAAATCCTTTATTTTAATTATAAAATAATTTAAATAAATTACTTAAAAAATATTACTTGTTGAAAATTAATTAGTGTATGTTATAAGTCATTAAAATATTTAATTAAATAAACAACTGAGGAAATGAATTAAAAGTAAAAATATTTACATACAAATGAAAGTAACATGAAAAATCGTGCCGTATGGTTTAGCCGACAGTGATAGAATGACAGCCCGAAAATTTAAAGTCTGAATCTGGCATTTTTTATGTTTAAATGTCACACGACTTTACGGAGATTTTTTAATCTCTTCCAGGTATGTATTGATATATATATGAATTGTTGATACTAAAAGCTCAGAATATTTAATTTTCTAAATACTGCAGTTATTTTTTATAATACATACAATATTTATTTTATAGCAGAAGGAATACTTTTAATTTTATTACTGTATCCAGTTTTATTACAGTATTATATATAATCTTGTGAAAATCAAGTTAAAATAGTTTATAAACTTAAAATATATATCAATAATGGTGAATTATATATATATATAGGATTTCATATTTTAGATTTGTTTTTGTTTTTTTTTCATCACTACAGTATATTATAATGTGTGTGCTTATTGTCTCCTTTAAAAATATTGGATTGAATACATTTTTAATCGTAATATGAACTTATTCTATATGATTTTCATTTTTGAACATTTTATTATTTGTTATTTTTAAATGTTTTTCCATTTTTCTAAGATGCTTTTATTTTAAAGATATATATTTTTATATATTTCGTTTTTTATTCACTTTTTTTTTTTTAATAATTATTTAATTTCAAAAATCAACTGGTTTCATACATAGATTCACAAATGTAATTTTTTTGTACCGTTTAATTATTAATTTATTTATATTTGTATGTAGTATTGTTTTAACTAAAAAGTCAGTGTTTGTTTGTGTGTGAATGGATCTGCTTCAAAAAAATCACAATTCACACATGCCATATCATTCAGTATCAAGGAGATCATTTGCCTTTCTCTCTGACTTCAAAAAATTTAAATAGACTAAATTTTCTATGTTGGCTATTATATATGGGAAAAAGTAAAAATAAAGTTATTTTAATAAACATATCAAATATATATATTTTTTTTTAAAATCAGTAAAATTATAAATAATAATATATTTATTTATTTGTTGTTATTTTGTCATTTCTTTTTGTTTATGTTTACTACATTTTTATATAAATTTTTTTAATGAGTTTGATTTTTAACTAGCAATCCAAATTCTTTGTAATTAGTATTTCGTATAAATAATTATTTTAAATCATATTTTAATTAGTCTTTTCATTTATTAATGTACAATATTTAATATCAAAGGAATAATTTTAATAGTCACAGACAGTTTATAATTTCTTATATCAATTTAAAAAAAGTGTACATTGTGTGCATGTAAACCTATTTATCTATATATCTATTTTATATTTTTTGTAAATGTTTTATTTATAATATATAAAGATTTGATTGAACTAGTTACACAAAAAATGTTCAAGTAAACTTACCTTAGAATATAAAGAAGAAAAGTTTATTTTCTTTTTTAAATGTGGTGAATTTGGCAATTTTTAAAGTGTATATTATTAGAAATATAATTTCTAATAGTATTTAAAATAATGGATATCCTGTAATTATTAGTTTTTTAATTAATAAAATGTATGTTTTAATAATGTACTTTATTGTCAACAAAGGTTACATGGTGTTTACATGCTTATTATGACTTGGTTACAGCAGCATGATGATATTTACATATTTATTTTCACTTTGAGATTTTCATTGCTAATTACATAGGTATAGAGGTGTTAATTTATGATATTCTTGTCATTGCTATCATTGTTTAATTTTTACTATCTTTAGTTTGTGATCTAGAGTCCCTCCTTCAATCTCTTGTTCATATTCTGTTATTGACTCTATTTATTGGTTAAGAGTTTTAATTTATAGGTTCAGCTGTGTGAATATCAACATTTCATATTATCCTATTAACTTCATGTTCATTATTGATTTTGATTGAATGGGTTGTGTTTGTATAATGACTAGTAGGTGCATGCTCTTATAAGTTAGCTTATAATTTTAGTCACAACCAGATAGCTGCAAAGATACCTAGATCTGAAATCTTCGTGTCTCTGTTTCTTATTTGTTGTACTTTGTCATAAAATGTTACCAGATGTCATCTGGTGTTATTGCCCGGGCTAAGTATACATTGTGTGCACAAAAATTTATAGAGAGAAAAGATTGCTGCTCATTTTATAGGGGTTATCTTCTTGTGTGCTAAATCTGTTAGCTGCTGTATAATTTGTCTTGTTCTATATTGATTCAGCATGTGTCTCACATAGTATTTAGTGTTGTACAACTGTAAAATATATGTTGTTGTGTTTCTTCAGCATCAAGGCATAAGTTGCAGAATGGAGCTTTTGACTTATAAAGATGTTGATAGCATAAGGACTGTGATGTTTGGTAGTGAAAATAGGTTTATCTTAATCAAGAAGTCAGCTCCATTGACCATTTACTGAAGTTTTTAAGGAGTTGATTGTTGTTTATTCCCAGCATTGAACTAAAGTTATGATTATTTGTGCCTTGTTATCAAATGTGAGTGTTGTAGTTCCAACATTAATCTGTGCTGAGTGTGCTAATTATATAAGATATCCATATGCAGGGGGTGGATGATCTGTAGAGATTACATCAAGGAGGCTTTGTTGAAACCTTGCAGTGATTTTTGCCAGTAGGTTTATTTTTTGTATGTGTGCTTGGAACACTTGTATTGTATGGAATTCCAGACCATTCCATATAATTGTTTGACTCAATTGTTTGATTGAAATGGCTACTGTTTTCCTGCCCCATAATAGTTGGCTACAGAGAGATGCTATGGCAGCTGTAAAGTTGACAATTGGTGAATAATATCTCATTCTTGTTATGAGTATGTTAAATAGGTGCACTTTTGAGTATAGAGATATGTATGCATTTGACAATGATGTGGCTATGTTGGTTGTTTTCTGTTTGAGTTTATTTTGCAGTATTTGTCACATTCCATGTGCTCCCAGGTAAAATAGGAATCTGAGAAATGAGCTAGGTTTTCCTTGATATAGTTGTGTGTGAGGTTTGTTAGTGTAAATGAACTATGCTGATGTTTTGCTGAGGTTGAATTATAATTTATGTGTGGCTGTGTAATTATGTAGTATTCTTTCCAATATTGGTATTTCTTTACATAATATCAGAAACACTATTACATCATCCATGCATACAACACATGGAATACATTGGGAAGTTTGTGGTATTAATATTCCTGACAACTCATTTTCAATCTGTTTTAGAAATGGATTTATGTATAGGATAAACAGCAGTGAGCTGAGTGGGGATTCTTGTGAATTGATTGTATGGGAGTAAAAGAGATTATGTTTCTATCGCTAAGTGTGAGGTTATCTCTTGTGATCATGTATAGTAGGGTGAGTGGGATTGCTGTATTAGCAAGCATATCCATTAAGGCATCTGTTGCGATGGAATCAAATGCTGCTTGTATATGCAGTTGAATTGCAATTGGGGCCTATTAATTAAAATTTATTATGCTTGTAATACATGCTATAATGTTACTGTTTTATTGTAGTGTTAGTTTGAATTACCAATCAGCTGTATAGTAAGTAAAAGAAGTAAAAATAATTTGCTGCTAATGACTAAAAATAAGATACCTGACACAATCTTTTTTTTATATTACTAAGCTGAAATACTATTATTATTATTATTTAAGTTTGAGAGATGTATTTAATAAAGAAATCAATTTATTTATTTTTTATCAATGAATGAAATACAGATAACCATTTTTAAAAAGCTAAACAATTAGTTAGTTTGATTGGTATGATAATGAACTAAAATGTGTATTCTTAATTTGTTTTCATGCTGCTAATTATTAATCAACTCTGATAAGCATGACTTACTTAAAAAACTTTGTGTATTTTCTCTGTGTGTGTTTCAGATATTTTTTATATATTCTGGATTTATGTAAAGAGGGAACTGCTTGCATTTAGCAAAATTAAAAATACTATTATATTAATGCTCTTAGTCCTTCAACTCAGGAGGATTTGAACCAACCTTCATATATAAATATATCAAATTTCTACTATATGTTGCCTTTGACAAAATAGCTCACTTGGTAGAGCGTTTGCCTTAAAATTCGATATTCAAGAATCTAAAGGTGCGAGTTCAACCTCTAAGCAAATATTGTTACTGTGCATATAGGCCAGCAACACCTGAAGAAGAGTGGAGAATACTACTACTCAAAACGTTGTGTAATTATTAACCTGCATTGTCTATTTGTGTGTTATTAATAGCAAGTTGTTTGTATTTGGAAAGTTTAAATAAAGTTTAAAATTTTCTGTACATTCAACATTCACTCATAAATGATGGAAATAGACCAACATATCACATCTTATAAAAAAAATCTATCTTGAAAATATTCTTAAAAATTTTTCAAATGTCTTCCAGCCCCTATTATTTTTAAATCAGATCATTTTAAATGGTTTACTAAATGGGGCATTTAAAATTGCAAATTTAGACTTTATTAAGTTTGAAATGTTTTGAATCAAAGCCATATATACATTTTTAATTTTATTTCATTTATACAAATTAATTATATCAATTCTTCCTATTCTTGGATTCGAGTTGAATCATTACTTAAATAGATATATATGTGCAGGATATAATAATTTTACATATAATAATTTTAAAAAAATCTATGGTTGATACATATAAAATTTAATCAAACATTTAAAAGTAATAAAACTTTAATAACTAAAATATAAAATAATCAATTTTTTTTTTTTAACTTTTAACATTCTGAATTGGGAATTCGTTTATCTTTTGAAATATTTAAATAAAAAAGTTATTTATATAGTGCCATAAGCAAAATTTATTTTTAAATATGACAACAACTGTAATATTATTTTTAAAAGATAGAACTGCAAGTAATCATTTAATAATTTGAAGAATTTTATAAACCTAGGAAGAATGGATAGTTAAATGTTTAATTCATGTCAATAAATTATACACAAATATGGGCCAAACAAAACAGTTATGTTTAGTAAAAGAAAATCAAAATTAATAGAATTGAAATACTTTGGAAATAAAATTACTAATAATCTATATTTCTAAAAAGAAATAAAATTAACAAACAGAGTAAAAATGTGTTTGCAGGTCATTGTGAATATTGAAAAAACAAACAAATTAGATTATAAACCAAATTAAAACTAAAGGGTACTTGTATATTTATTTAAGTGTTTGGGATGAGCAGTATGGCAATGATAAAATATTTTGTGAGAATAGTCTTGACATTTGAAAAGATATGATACAAATTGTAGAAAATCGCTTATATGCAAAAAAATTTAATGAAAAATTATATAAATAAGAAAATCTGGAAAACATTTTATTGAAGAAAACCTTATAATAAAAGTTGCAACTGTTTGGTCATATATGTCCAATGATTAATTGTTATAAAAATTCTTATTTTTGTCATTTTATAAAGCACAAACAAAAGATAAAAATCCAATAAAATATATAATCATGTTAAAGAATAGTGCAAAGCTATCTTGCAATCACTCAGTCATAATGCAAGGAACCAGTAAAGCCAGAAATAGATGAAGAAAGCATTATATGACAATATTTTTAATAAATTTATTAATTTACAAATAAATTAAAATTAATACTTGGAAAATTAGTATATTAAACAGATATACAAACTAAATATAAATAAATTAGTTTTATGAAATTATTTCATTGCTATTAATTAATTGTTATTATCAATTAAACATATCACAGGTCTGATAATTCAATTAAAGTAATTGGTTTGAAATTTTTTCATTTACGGACTAGAATTCTTCTGACTGCCCAGCAGTTTTTTGTCACATATTCATAATAAAGTATGCTATTTGTGAATTTTTTTAATAAAAATAAATTAACATTTTTTAAAAGGAGGGAAAAGACAATAGAACATTTATCAGCAATGACTCAAGCAGCTTAGAAAATACTTTAGTGGATTTACAATTATCATAAATTACATTACTTTTGGGAGTATATGGGGGTCAACTGTATACATCATAGGGGTGCTAGTCATTGTCTTTATTAATCAATTTGTCATAAACTGAAATCTCATACAAAAGTACATACTATTTGCAGGTTTAGTTGGTATAATATTGCTCACTCTATTGTAGGTGCAAAATGTTAATTAACTAAAACTTGTTTAATGCTTGCAAATGTATTTGTTTTAGAAGTAGTTTTGAAATAGATCTGCTTTAAAATTGAATGTCATCTGCATAACAAAAGATTTACTAACAGTTTGAAAAATGTTTTTGTATAGTACCAACAAAATCTTAGTAAACATATTTCTATCATTTGTGTAAAGATGTTCAGTCTGTGATTCAAAATATTTCAATGATAATATCAAAAGTATATGTAATATTGAAACATTTAATGTAATAAAACTTAAGTAATGTTTGAAAAAACTTAAACAAAATTATTTGGCAGAAACTGAAACATTAAGTAATTAAAGAAAGATTTCAGATTAATGAAAACAAAAAAATATTGTCTGAAAATGATTAAGATAATATATAATTAAATTAGAACAACAAAAAAATGTTATCAAGAGTAGATGTTTAATAGAAAAGTGAAAGCATATATAATACTTATTGGATATTATATAATCATATTTAATAACTGTAAACAAAAAAAAGTGAATTAGTATTATTTAGCAAATCACATATTGAATGATATATATATATATATTTAAATAGAAATAAATTTTTTGGTCTATAAAAAGAAAAAGTAGTTTTTTTAAAATATATATTTATACATATAAAAGCCATGTGAGTGTATGAATGTTTGTCCGTAAGGCTGTCACATGTCAAATTTACAACCAATTAAAAAAAACTTATATTTGTTCATATTGCTGTCAAATTCACAATTAAAAAATTAAAAAAAAAATTTCTTTATATTTGTTTTTATAAATAAATAATCATAATTTATATTATGAGCATTTTGTACAAAGAAAATAATTCCACTCTTTATATTTTATAATCTAATTTTTATTACAATGCATATTTTATGCAAAGGAAGTAATTCCACCATTAAAAAATATAGTTTTTTGCAGTTGTTTGTAACACTGTCAAATTCACATATCAAATATAATAGATATATTTAAATTTTAATTTAGCTTTATTAATACCTTGCCGGGTACATTTCTAAAGTGTTTTTTCAATTGTTAATTTCTTTCATTTATTTATATAATATTAAAATCTTTTGTTTAATTTACATTAATTTGTTAAAGCAATCAATTAAAAAAAAAACTATTATAAAAGCAATGGCCTTTCAAGCTGGATATATTTATCACATTTATTTATATCATATTAGAATCTTGTTTAATTTACATTAAATCTTTAATAGTGATATTAGCGATTAAGCCAGTGCACATGTGCTTTAAAGATAAATTATAAATGAATACCCTCACTTTTCCAGACACATAGTGCTATATAAAATAATATCTCATTAAATCTTTAAAAAAAATTGTTAAAGCAACCAATTAAAAAAAGCTGTGGCCTTTATAAAAGGCCCGATACATCTGGTATATATATATAAATTATGAATATAATAAGTATTAAAAAAGTAAAATTAAATAAACAACAGTTGCACATTGTGCATTCTTTGTAGGAAATGGGTCAAGTCAAAAAAAAAAAAGATCTATATAAAACAACTAGAAATAGATTTTAAGTATTGAAGATTGTCTTTGTGATAACTATAAAATGAAATAATTCTTTGGAATCAAAGATTGATAGAATCAGTAAAAATTTTATATATACATATTGAAATGCTTTTTTTAGCATGAATATTTGAACAGAATCTTAATTTAGTTAATTTTCACCAAATAACATTAAGTTATAATAATTAAAGAATTTTCAAAATAAGTATAAAGAAAGAGCATTTGTTTAATACATGGGAAAGAGAGGAAGAATGATAAATGGAGCAGTTAAGAGCACAAGTAACAATCATTAGTTTCATTTATACATAAAAGTGACTGTTATGTGAATAAAAACAAACAACACATCTGAATTAGATAAATGAGTACATTCATTTTCATGTAGAAAGTCAATCCTGATGTAATGAATAAATTAACAAAATTATAATATAATTTTTATATAAGCTACAAATATAAAAGTATGTATAATAGAATAATTACACATATTTATATTAAGTACTTGCATATACATTGTTATAAATAAAAAATTCTGATATTGCTTTTTCTTCAGATATAATATTTTAATTAATATTAAAAGAGCCATTTGAAATAACTACGTAATTTAGATAAGGTGAATATAAATGGATAGATATATAAGAATCATTTTTTTTCTCTGTGAATAAAAATTTGTAGAGATTGAATTCTAAATTATTAATAAAAAATATGAAATATTTATCAATCAGTAAAGACACAATGAATGAGTGCACTTAACCTTTCTTTCAGGAGGCAAATGTACTAAAGATGTCCAAATATTTCATGAAAATGTTAGTTAAAATTAAATCTAAAAAGAAAGCCTTAACATTAGAATAAATATTGTCCCAATGCTGATCAATGAATATAGATGTGATAAATGTAAAATCTGTTCAGTATAGAAAAATCTGTATAATGCAATTCACCCAACATTACTATCATTGAAATTTGTAATTTCACTACATCTGAGGAACAATTAACCACCCAAATAAGTGGATTCTGTTTTATTTTTGACACACATAAATAAACTAGCACTACCTGAGGTTTGGTTTGTGTTAGTAGAATAAAAGAATGTAATGTAGTTGATAATTAGAATATATTAATAATATTTACATAATACATGAGTTATCAACAGCAGATAAAATTGACTATTGTAATTTTATAAACAGTGCTATAGGTTATTTTTACCTGCTATCAGTAACTCATGTATTATGTCATGTAAATATTATTTAAATATATTTTAATTAATAACTACATTACATTTTTTTATTCTATTAAAGCAAGCAAAGTCGCAGGTATAGCTAGTAGTTTATAAAATTCCAAGTCAATATGAAACTTAGTCATGTGAGAATATGCTTAAAAGGAAATTGTTAAAACACATATTTAATTTATCACTTGAATAATATAATTTTAAAAAGAAAGACAAGCTTACTTAATAGCTAATAATATATGACAATTCTTTTTAAAATGAACAAAAATTCTAAGCCATTTTAGTTCTCCACACAAAAAAAAAGTTTTGCAATTAAGAAGAATGTGAATAAAAAGTCTAACTTACTTGTAACTTTTCATATAGGACAATTTGGTAGATTGTTTTTAAATATTATTTCATAAATTCTATTGAACAATATTTTTTTAAATAAAATTTTTTAATTTTATTTTTTAAAGTCATTAATTTTTTTAATTAAATTTCATTTACTTACTTTTTTAAATTTAATTTAAACTGAAATCCTAAAAAAAAAAAGCTTTAACATCTTTAATCTTTTAATTAGTGTTGTCCTCTTTTTGATTCTTTCTGACATCATTTGACTTTTCACATCTTTTTATATTGCAAATTATCAAAGTTAAAGCAAAAATGTATAACCTATAAAATTATAGACAAAAAAAGAAAGCAAATCATGTAAAATTCATCAAGATTGATGCAATATGTATTGAGTTATAATGTAACAAACAAACAAACTTTCATATTTATATATTACTATAAACATTAATTTTTAAAAATAAAGGTATCCAAATAAATTATGGTGTCAGAATCATATAAGAGTTTTGTTTTAAAAAGAAAACAGCTTTTAAACATAAACTTTAACTTTACATATTTGCAACATCATTTTAAAATTTGGTATTATTTTTTTTTATTACTATTAATTCTTATTAAAAATGTGTGCCTTTACAACAAGATATACATCATATTGATTTCATATTGATCTCAATTATGAATTTGTTAAAATAACATATGAATAAGATTACTTATTTTTAAAAAATACTTTTCCATTAAATTTTATTTTAAATGGTTATGTATCTTGATTTAGCAGTATACCAAAGTTATATGCATTTTATTTAATTATATGTAGGCTTTTGACTATGAATTCAGTATAGCCATGTATTATTTGTCATATGTATACCTATTAAATAGAAATTGAGATAAAAAGTCATGGATAATCTGATTATGCCCTAATTATTTTAAGTAATATTTATATAATCTTATTGATATTTTGTGTTCTTTGAAATGAATACATATTTAGCACATCAATACATTTGATAAGTCATTTTTAAATGTGTTTTTCAATATAATATTGGAAATTGTTATTTTGAAGCTAATTAAATCTGAAGCAATTGAAACATTATTTGGGGAATAGTATTCATTCATCACATCATCACCATTCTTTATGTTTACACACAGGCAAAACTCTCCATACAGTAGCACCACTCAATGTAAGCCAGAGTAATCAATGGATACAGGAAGATTTATGCATAAAATTCTTATCTAGTGCCTACTTATCCAATATCCCTGGACTAGTTTCTAGCTTATGGCTTTCATCAGTGAGGAGCCTTGGATTTGAGAGTACTGCACCTCGATCTTAGGATATAATGCAATCTTTCAGCATCCACCTTTTACTTTTTAGCTAATTATAAAACTTTGAGTCCAAACTGAAAACACAATAATATTTTCACGATAAGCTCATTATTTTGTATAGTCATATAGATCTGAACTCAGTTCAGCATACTTTTTGGTGTTTTTGGTTCTTTAGTAGCCACAGTCACCATAATCCTACTGGGCAAAATTGGTATTGCACCATCAAACATCACATGATCACCATTCTTTATGCTTACACAAGTTGTTTATGCTTGTATAGGTATAAAGAATGGTGATCATATATGGTGACTGTGGTTATTAAAAAATTAAAGATATCAAAAAGTATGGATGCTGAAATGAGTTCATATATATATGACTATATAAGATAATGAGCTTAGCTTGAAAACATTATTGTGTTTTCATTTTGGACTCAGGGCTTTATACTTAGCTAAAAAAATAAAAGTGGCTGCTGAGAATTGCATTAAATCCTAAGATCTAGATGTAGTATTCTCAGATCCAAGACTCCTCACTGATGAAAGCCACAAGCTAGAAATTAGATAAGGATTTTATGCACAAACCTTCCTGCAACCATTGATTACTTTGGTTTGCACTAAGTTGTGCTACTGTATGGAGATTTTTGCCTGTGAGTATTCGTTCATATTATTTGTAATGATGCTTAATCAGAGAATGAAGTTTAGCTCTGGTATTGTGATGAGTGTTGCATAGATATTGTTTTAATTGAATATTTTTGAGTCAACATTGAAAATTGCATGTTTAAATGCAAATGCATATCAGCATATAATGCTTGATCTTGTTTAGTTTTTATTGTTATAATGGATCAATCGCATATAATAGAAGTCAAATCCAATTGATAATCCATTTACATAAGTACTAAAGAAATATAGCTTTCTGTTGCCTTCAGCACCCAACCCCCCTCCTTCCCAAGACTATTTCTACTTGATCTAACTCTTTCCGTGGAGCTTATGGGAAAATATTTATTTCTAACACTATAGGATGTTTTTTTGAAATTCCAACAGTATTATATTAAATTTGGATAAAGTTAGGAAAAATTGATAGTAATGACATATATGTTGGATTTAAAATAACCCTGATTTAACATGTTGCATAAAATCATCACTTTTTTTTTTTTTTAAACTTTTTAGGGTAGACTTATATTTCTAAGTTCTTTCTGAAAGCAGATTATTTATTGATAATAAAAAAAGAAAGAAAGATCGAAAGCATGAATAACAAAGACTATATTTTCAGTGCCTTTCAAATTCTTTTTTCAAAAGACAAAAAAAAATAACGCTGAAAGATTCAAATATCTTAAGCTTTTCCCAACTTTCATTCTTAATAATAAAGAATCTAGAAGAATGTTTAATTTAAAGAAATTATAAAAAAAAAAAAAAAATTCTGTTATAAAAAAAAAAAAAAAATTCTGTAAGTTACGTTTATATATTTTAAAAATTATATAATTATTTACAAAATAAGCCATATAATTCTATAATTAAAACACTTCTTTTCTTTTCAAAAACTTTATTTGATATATATATATATCCACTTGTTCCAACGTTTCGACTATTTTTACTCTATAGTCATTTTCAAGGGTCTAGATAAAACATTACATTATAACAAAAATCACATAATAAAACCAAAAAAACCAAAACAATATTAAAAACACAAAAAAAATATATATAAACCCCATAAAAATTAAAAATAAATAAAATACATTAAAATCAATTAAATTAAAATAACTCTGATCTAATATGTTACATAAAATCGTCACTTCCATTACACTTACGATTTTATATATACATGGTAGACTAATACTGATAAAGTATTGCAGATGTTGCATGATCAACACAATATCTCATGGACATTAAGCTCATTTATGATGATAAATGGGTGTATATATGAAACAGCTTATGATATTATCATTCTTTTAGAAATTATTAGGATCAATTTATGATTACTATTTGTTTTATAATTTATTAAATGATTGAAGTCATTATGAATGGGATGAATGAAAATAATTTACAAATATGTAAACTCTTTTCTCTCACACAATGATTATGTGAATTATTTACTACCAGTATATATTATTAATATAAGTACATCATTAAATAAATACTAATTGTATATCAATATTTTTTCATTTTATAGTCGATCTATTCTATGCACTGAAAGTGAATGAGATGTAGAATAATAATAGATCTATTCTAGGTTCATGATAGCATGAGCAATCAGATATTTGATATTGCTTTTAATTCAGGTTTATTATCTTTGCATATTTTAAATAATATGATATTCATATTTATATTTGAATAGAATATTAGTAATTCCTGCTGTGTTCCCAACTATGACTGGGTGACCAGCAATAAAACTTGACAGAATAACAGAACATATATTTAGCAATAATAATTTATTAACAATTTGGAAAAATAATTACTATATTGGTTTTTAACACTAATATAAAGTCTGCATTTGAGTGAGCTTAATTCACTGGTTAATTACTGAATTGCGAATACTGTTTGTATAATTAAGGAAAAGCTATTAATTAACTTTACCTTCATTACCATCTATAGGCTTTATAACATACCCTCTAAGAGCCTATTGAGATGTTCAAAATAATAATAAGACTGAGACGATCTGTTAAAAGTACTACTCAGCTTAGTGACCTACAGGAGCTGAGATCCTGGGACTGAAATCCTCCGATGATGATCTTCGCTGCTCTTCAACTCATAGACGCACTAACAGTAGCAGTACCACAGACAAACCAAGCAGTCCTTTTTCTCTAGTTTTTTTTTTTTTATATCATTTCTTCTTTTGGTTTGCATTATTTAGAGTTTGTTTGTCATACAACGAAATTGCTTAACTAATTACTCTCTTAGGAATTTATTTCCATACCTGTAATTTATAAAGTCTATCCATTAATTAATATATACATGCGATTATGTTTATTTAAGCTATGTTTAATTGAAACATTTCTTTTCAGCAATTTACTAATCAGCATTTTTTACATTTAAAATATTTTGCACTCCTTCCCTTACTTCAGAAAATAGTTTATGCTTACATATAGTCATTGAATCTGGATGGTCTTTGTATCTGACATCTGGGACTGGGTGATCTAGTTGTTAATCCAGTCAGATTCGGTGTTGATTCTAGTTCCTATTTTATTGTTCCGGGTTCCATGTTGCAGATTTCTGGTTTTTCCTCAAGTTCTGCTGTATCTTGTCTTTCTTGATTTTCATCTTTTGGCATGGGCACTGCAATTTGCCAATCTTCTTCAAATCACTGATGGACATGATTTATGTGTCTTCTGTATGTTGTCCCATTATGTACTTGGATGATTGCTATTGTCTTTGATAACATTTTTGCGATTACTCCTTTAACCTATTTCTTCCGGATTATCCGCGAACCCAAACTGTGTTGCCTATTATGTATATATTATGTCTTTTTCTGATCCTTTGTTTGTATTTTGTCATTTTTCTTGGCCAGCTATGTATTTTACTTTCAGTTCATATCTAATTCTTTTTTTTTTTAAACTGTAATCTCTTTTTGAAATGATTCAATTTTTTTCTGCAGCTATCTTCTTGTTGCCAGTGCAAGCAGCTTAATACATGGCCCACCCTTCACAGAGTTACAATGCCTTTTGTTGGCAATATCAGTCATTTCTACAGTTTTTTAAATGAAGGGAAATTTACTAGTTTTATATACAAACGGTTGCATATTTTCTCACAACTCTTTATTAAAGAAATCTGGTTTTTTATATGCCGTTTCTCAATCAAAAGGGATTTTTTTATAATTTTGGATTCCTGGTTCATGGAACTACTTCCTCCCAAAGATAGGCTTAATCTTCCCTTGTACATTGTATAGCAGTAGATTCACTTTTTTACCACAGTGGTTAATTGGCATTGTCACACAGTCTATCAATTTAAGCACGTTTCTGTTTACATCACACGCACTGATGTTTGTTTTCTCTATTTTACTTTCGTCGTTGGCCAATAATGTTGAAAGATAATCAATGAGTGATATCAAAGAAATACCTGACACACTATCTATTCCCATCAACAGTTCTTTTCTGCAAAGTCTGGGCTGCATAATAAACTGATTTAGAACTTGGGTGCCCATGTTTTTAATTGTATGGTAATCTCCCCTAATTTCTTGCATAAGTAATTTACTTCTGCAAATATGAGTTAAATGCTTTTTTGTCCATATTTTAAAACATGACTCTTTAAGCCACCTACATTATTTTGATATGTGGCCTCTTTTACCACAACAAAAACATGTTACTCTCACATTCTTGGTTTTTCAGCTTTCAAAGGCATGGACTTTTCTTATTCTGTTTTAAACACACTCATTGTAAAGTTTTTATCCCTATGTATGCTAAAAATCTGAGCCTGTTTTAGCATTAACTTACATGCTTGCCTTCCTTTATGGCCATCTTATGTGTAATTTCAGGGTCCATGAGAAATTGTCTGAGGCTATCATCTGACATTCCCCATAGTAACTGGTCCATGAATATTTCATCCATGAACTCACAATACTCACAACCTTTGGTCATTTCCCTAAGAGCTGTGTTATACTTTTTAATTTTCTTACTCTCTAGCTGCTTTCTTCTTTGCAAGGTTAAGCGAGCTATGTGCTGTGATGGCTGAGGGCTGAAATGATTGCTTAATTTATCAATAAGATTCTCATACACTATTTCCTCTGTAATAGGCAAATCAAACAATCTATTTGCAAATTCTATTACTTTAATACTTGCAAAACACATGAATGCCACCACTTTTCTCTTGTTATCTTCAATGCTATTCAAAGTAAAGAAATTTTGTAATAGCGCAATATACAACGGCCATTCAGATGTATTCTACTCTTGAATTCAGGTATACTATTCTGCCCAAAAGCAATGCCAGAAACTTATTAATGGCTTAAGCTCTATCCTATTTCCCTAGGTTTGAACAACTACCAATAATTTGGCTTTTTAATATCTGCTATTCACAGGTTCAGTGTGACTGTGCCAATGATTATCGGTGTCCCCAAATATGATTGGGTGACCAGCAAACAAATATACAATAAAACTTGACAGAATAACAGGACATATATTTAGCAATAATAATTTATTAACGCTTTGGAAAAATAATTACTATACTGATCATTAACAATAATATAACATCTGCATTTCAGTGAGCTTAATTCACTGGTTAATTATGGAATAGCAAATACTGTTTATACAATTAAGGAAAAGCTCTTAATTAACTTTATCTTCATTACTGTCTATAGGCTTTATAACAAACCCTCTAAGAGCCTCTTGAGGTATTCAAAATAATAATTAAGACTGAGATGATCTGTTAAGAGTACTACTCAGCTTAGTGACCTACAGGAGCTGAGATCCTGGGATTGAAATCCTCCGTTCATGATCTTCACTACTCTTCAACTTGCCGATGCACTAACAGTAGCTATCACAGAAAAAGCAAGCAGTCCTTTTGCTCTAGCTTTTTATATTATCTCTTCTTTTGTTTCTCTTATCTTTTCTAGAGTAAATTATTTGACTTTAATCAGTTCATATTATTTAGAGTTTGTTATCATATAACGAAATTCTTTAGTTTTTTAATTATACAATTAATTACTCTCTTAGGAATTTATTTCCATATACAGTAATGTTTTTTAGGTCTATAATATTAATTAATCATAGAAATTTATTTTCATATCTGTAACTTATAAAGTCTATTCCATTAATTAATATATGCATGCGATTTAACTACGTTTAATTGAAACATTTTTTTCAACAATTTATTTATCAGCATTCTTACGTTTAAAGTATTTAATATTTTGCAATTCCAATAAACAGAATCTAATATAATATTATGTAAAGAAGTTGATTTTGTGTTTCCAGTTATGGTATTGTTTATTGTTTGATATTAAATATTTTATTATATTTCTGTACTCCCTTACTTTATTGGCAATATATTAGATTGTGAATCATGAACAAATTTGATTGCCTTTCCATCAGAATAATATTCACGCATCCACTTATACAAATACATTATAGAAAAGAATCTTTCGAAACATGGGTAAAATAATTTGGATTAAGTTCATTACTAATCTCATTATCTTTAATGATGAACTTTGTTTTCTTGGGACTAATAAAAGTAAATCTATATTTACAGGATGAGAGTTGGAGGAATTGGGAGATCCAAAATGCCTGCATTATCATCATCATCATTATTATTAGTAATAGTAGTATTGTTGTCTCTGTTAAAATATGTTATATTATTTACAAATTTTGAATCTCCCACATTTTTACGAGTGGTTGTTAGCTGTATACTGTATAGTTAAGTCACTTCCTCTGCAACTTGCACTCAGCTGCTCGCACAGCATCATTGACCATTAAAGTATATGAGATGCAAAACAGTATGTATAGATTTTTAATTAGTAAGAAGAACATATATAGTGTATATAAATAATTAAAAGTATATTTTAATATTGGTAAGCCTTATTAAAGTTTATGAAAGTTATAAGTCTTGAAATAAACGCAATAAATTATATTGCGGCAATAGTCACCAATGGCCAACTACTACTGACAATTTATATAGCATTACATGCTTAAATAGTTTGGAAAGTTTACAGTATTAAAAACCTTGGGGAAGTGGTCATTAAAGAAGGATTAAGTAGCGTTAATGTCTAATAAACCGAATCTCTGTCTTAATTGTTAACATTTTTATTATATATAATAATTCTTCCGTTGAAAATTTATTGGTATTGTTGACTGTATAAACTGTATATAAATAACTCATAAACAATTTAGAAAATTATCAGAAACATTTATTCAGCAGCATAATATTCTAACGCTAGAACTAACTTTTTATTATTAATATATATATTTAATATATGATTAAAAATAAAACAAAAACAATCTTCAAATAGTCTGCTGCAGATCAAAGACCTTTCTATCAGGCTCTATAGTGGAACAGTGATGGAATAATGTTACTTATTGTGCTAACTAATTGCTAGCTATTGAAAATTTGAACCGTTTTTAGAATGTTTACCATTTAATTAAAAATCATTGGCTAGATGCTCGAAGAAATAATTTTAAATTTGATTGGAACTTGAAAAAGTAAAATTCAGGTTATTATTCAGTTGAGATTTGGATCCAAGCTACTGGCATGGCAAATGGGTGTCCACTACACCATGAGGTCCTAACTAAAAGGGGTACTTTGGAATTAGATCTATTATGAAATATTCTAATTTCACGATCTTGGAAAGTAGCGCTTGCATGGGATCTTCAGGCAAATTTAATGATCAATTTCTTGACCACAAAATTATGACCTATAACTTTATTTTTAAAAAAAAATAATAATGTCTATAATTATTCCAATACATATAATGACAATCACTGGGGTGGACTGAGCTTTTTGATGTACTCCAAAATGGAAATGAAAGCATTCATTTCTTTGTGCATTCTTCTTTGCACAAAATTGAGATGCTGATGTGCCATTCCTCATTTTCTATTCTGCCACTTGGCTGAATCCCAAAGTTTTTTTTTACTTTCTGCATGTGGACACTGGTTTGTGGATCTATAAACTTATAACTATGGTTGACCCAAAAATGTTCATAGTCAGCAGCTCGCAATTCATCCATTTTGTAGGATTTTCAACAGTCCAAACAAGTTGTGGGCCCCTCTTCAACATTCTCTTTGATGGTTGTGTGAGAGTTGGAACTGGCAGGAATTCTGATTGGTGAAGCATGGATCTCTCTCCCTACATAATCTCCCCAAACATCAACTACTTCAGAAGTATTCAACTGGCCTGATTCTTTTGCTTACTGAATAGGCTTTCTTCAATTTTGATTCCTTTATCAGAGCCTTCAATTTTGCATTTCTTTCCAGCTAACAAGTAAATGCACAGACTTCACAGTGATAATTGTTCCAGTTCTATGACAGTCTTGTCTGCCATTTCTAACTGTTCTTTGCCTCATTCAATGGGTGTACATGACCAGCTATAAATAAATCTTTACACAGTGATAAAGATGATTCTGGAGCACTGAAATCACATTCTTTTATGAATACCCAGTTTCTTTTCACAACTTCTAATATAATAACAATGCTAGTGTTTGTTCAAAGTATAGATATAAAGAGTTATATTGTCACCATTCATGTGCACTTTTTTGGAAGGCATGATCCCTTGTTTTTGTAGGAAATGGACTGTGTCATCTTCACTAGTGGATAGTTCCCAAAGTTTAATCATTTTGTAATATACAAAGTACATTGAAAAAATTGACTACTACCAATTAATGCTTGATGGTCAAAGTTCACTGATCAGCATTTAAAGAAGATATGATGTATACTGGATATTGCTTAATCATACCAGGTTTATTAGCTGACATTATGGCATAATTTAAAATGTAAAAATAACAGGGAAAGAAAGATTTTCAGCAACAAGTTTATCCCAATCACAAGATTATGTAATATTGAGGTAAAAAATAATTTATTTTTATTTTTAGAAGATTCGAACTCAGACTTCCACACGACCCACCAATCTCAATGCCATCTCATATTGCTGACCCACTTGATCACATACATATTGAAAAGATAAATAATCACCAATATACGTATTTTATGCTAAATCAGCAATCATCAGTTGGTCTAGATTACTATCTGGTCTAGATTACTATCATCACACATATATATAATCAGTACTCAGCTTTATATTAAGATAGCAAATCTTTATACTTTAATGGACAGGGTTCAAACTATTCCAACTCACAACTCTTTAGCCTTTTATTTCATTGAAAATCTGATGATGGAACTTTCAAAGCCCTTGTTAGTGCCAAGGTTGTCATCCTATCCATGTTGACATATTAGTCATTCTGACCCCTCATGTACAGGAGAATAATCCATTTATACATACATATGTGAGGGATGGGCAGACCTTTTACACACTATTTATATAAATTAATACATTGTATAGGCTTAAACCTGCATTTATATATGTAATATATGCGGGTTCGAACTCAGACTTCCACACAACCCACCATTCTCAGTGCCATCTCATATTGATGAACCACTTGATCACACACATGTTGAAAAGATAAACAATCACCAATATACATATTTCATGCTAAACCAGCAATCATCAGTTTGTCTAGATGATAGTAATCTAGACCAACTGATGATTGCTGGTTTAGCATGAAATACATATATTGGTGATTATTTATCTTTTCAACATGTGTGTGATCAAATGGGTCAGCAATATGAGATGGCACTGAGAGTGGTGGATCATGTGGAAGTCTGAGTTCGAACCTCGCATATATTACATATATAAATGCAGGTTTAAGCCTGTACAATGTATTAATTTTTAGAAGATTGTAAATGTGTTTAATTCAGTATTTACAGATTTATTTCTGAAGTCAAGTTTCAATCTTAGCAGGTCTAATACCAAAGTACCCTAAAAAGTAATTTTGTAAGAGATTAAATGCAAAACATTTAAAAGCATTTAAATAAAATATTTAAAAAAGTAATAATGGGCTATGAAAAATACAAAAAGATTAATTAAGAAAAAGAAGAGCTAATCTTTTAAAGCAAGAAGTTGATAGATAATTTATGTTTTTTTTTGATAGAGAAACAGTGAAAAAATTTGTAATATTTGTCACTGTTAGTTAAACATCAAAAGTAAAATGGCTAATTTAAAACAATAAAATCAAAGATTTTGCATTAATGGTCTGAAATATTATATACCATTGAATGATTTGCCTTACTAGTTGTGCAGTTTTATTGGATAAATATAAAAAAGATTTAAGAAAGAATGAATTAGTGACAAATGATAAAGCATGTCATCTTTTTTGAAAAATAAAGTATAATCATTTATGTAATTTATTAATTAGTTATAATTTACTTATATGAATTAATAAACTCTCTCTCTCTATCTATCTATCTATCTATCTATCTATCTATCTATCTATCTATCTATCTATCTGTCTGTCTGTCTGTCTGAAATGTGCAGCTTTTTAGTATAGTAAATAGATTTATATAATAATAGAATTAAGTTTCTAACTGCCTAGAATACATTGAAACATCTTATTAATTATATATAAAGCAACATATTGATTACAAAATTTGACTTTCACTTTAAATAAATACCTGTATTATATATAATGATGATGATGATGATAAAAACTTATAAAAAATGAAATTGACTATAATTTTTACCCGCCTAGAATCATCATCATCAACCATTATCAATCCACTGCAGGATGAAGGTCTCTCCAACCTGCCTAGAATCATCATCATCAACCATTATCAATCCACTGCAGGATGAAGGTCTCTCCAAGTTTAAACCATCTTCTCTGATCTTTGGTTTCTCTTCTCCACATCACTTTTGCACACTTTTTTTTATTTCATCCATCCATCTCACATGTGGCCTCTTTCTGAGTCTTACAATCTCTTGGAATCCAGTTTAAGATTTCAATTGTCCATCTATTATCATCTTTTCTAGTAATATGTCCAGCCCAACTCCACTTCAGTCTTTTAATTTTTTCAATGAGGTCACTAACACCTGTTTGTTCTCTTACCCATATTTTGCGTTTTCGATCTCTTCTTGTTACTCCTAACATGCATCTCTCCATACTTCTTTTAGTGGTCTGAAGTCACTAATTATATTTAAGCTTTTTGTCTGTTAAAAAAAAAAAAAAAAAAATTTTACCTTTAATAATTTCACATTTCAAATAAAGCAACTAAAATCTACTTTAAATTAAGTTGTAATCTATTCTGATTAGAAAGATCTTATGAACCTTCTATTATCGTAATTTACATTTGGGAAGTTGGCTATGATTTATGTATGAAAAAAAATACTTCATTTTTAATGTTTAACATTTTTAATAAAATCTGCTTTAAAAAACGCTTTTATTAAAAACATTTACACAATTTTATCCACACAATGCCCAAATGTTCCTTTTGGTAAATACATATATAACATCAAAAATATTAAATGATTGATTTGAAAAATGTTCACCATTACATACTATATGATTAGCAATAAGTTTCACAAACTATAGACGAGAGATAGTGGCAAGTCAATGCATAAATTAAAGTATTACCGTAAGAAAAGTTTGTGATACGTATTAAGTTTTCAGCCTAAAGATGAATAGAAAAAGAGGAACAAATTACTATGGCCATCATCAATGATAGTTTGCCGTTGCTTGACATTTTTTCAATTTAATTTATTCTAAATCTCACTTTTATATTATTTGCATTATAAATTTTAATGAACCCTTGCATAAAAGTTTTAACATTATTATTTACATAAGGCGGAAATAAATATATATGTAAGTGCAAGAAACTGAGTATTTAGTAATAAATCCATTTCATAATATCGTTCTTTTTTTAAAACACCATAAAGTTTTTCTAATTTTTTTTAAAGTGCAAAAAAAAAAATATTACAATTAAATGCTTTCAACACATATGAATAAATTGTAGATTGCTATGCTATAATAATTGATTTCCTGATCTGAATTAATCCTCAGGATATATTTTAATTTTCTTAAGGATGGTTGAAGTAATAACTTTATTATGTACAAATTATAAAATTCTATTGTTACATCACTTTTCTCTGAAGAGAAGTGTTAAAAAATTTACTTTGAAATAATATTATATGTAATTCTTTTATTTCCTTTTAACATTTTTTTTTTCAATATTAATTTAATATCAATTATATTTAAATACACACACACATATATACTTGAGTATATATATATTTCGAAAACTTACAGATAAGTAACTGATTTTTTTTTCCCAGAATCATTTTAACAAAAAAGGTCAATATAAAAAAAAGTTGTTAATGTTATTTGTATATTTTCTATATTTAAAAAAAGATATTTTCTAGTAATTCTATATTATTTATAGATTGGAATTATCAATAAATCCTTTCTCCACCTTTTCATTTTTTATTTGAATTTCATAACTTAAGTAATTTCGGTTTATTTTATAAGATAATAGAAATTATTGTTCTTATTTGGAAATTTGATCTAATTAAAATTAAGGTTGTTATATAGTGAAACACTCGAATGTGGAATGTACTATTCATATAGTTTGAAATATGCTTATAGTTTCAATTAGAAGGGATTTGAACCCAGACTTTCAGACATCCACTCTATCTTATACAATCGATACACATGACCACATATATGTGAAAAAGATAAATGATCTCCAATATTCGTATTTCATACTGAACCAGCACTCGTCAGTTGGACCGGTTGTATAAGGTCGAGTGGATGATTGAAGGGAGCCTGAAAGTATGGGTTCAAATCCCCTCTAATTATATATAGCTTTTTATATGTACTGTACTTGAATTTAAATATAAAGATAGTTTATAAATAAAATTAAGTATTAATGAAGCAATAAAATGTATTTTTTAAATAAGTAATTATAATATTTATCTGAAAATTCGTGGTGGCATTTTACTTCTAGTTTTATGCTAGATTGTTTCATCTAGTTTAATTTTTAAATAAATGTTTTTAGAAAAATTCAATAAACTTTTTAAATACACTCAGCTATTGTTGATAATATACAGCTTATTAGATAATATATTTTAATTGCTATTATTCTCCTTTCTTTTTCGGATATTAATAGTCTGATTAGATTTATGAATATTGAATTTAAAGATGTTCTCTAACCAACTAGGCTATTCTGTAAAAAGAAAATCAGTAGAAATTTTATATACTTATATATGAAGGTCTTGTTTCCTCCATTTTTTCTTAAGGGCAACCTTACTGTATGGTCTCCAAACTTAATGAATTATTACTTTAGATTAACTTATGGGATTATTTACCATTGTTGTATGAGCAACTTTTTGATTTTTTTTTATTTTTATTTTACTTTTCTCTCTTTGTCCCGTATTTTTGTCTTTTCTAATTGAACATATATTTATTGATGCATGTATTATCTTCTTATTTTAGATACATCTCTTTTTTACCCTGTAATCATTACTCTGCTTTTTTAATCATTTTTTAGTGGGATGGCTGATTTTTTTTTTTTCACATTCACTTGGTATTTTATGCATACAGTTATTGTTTTTCAGCATTTATGTTTAGATTGTGTAGAGGTTAGGATTTCTTATAATTTGTTATGTATTTAGAAAGCTGGTCTGATAATATATTGATTACAAATTTTCTTTGTTGGCTATCTCTGATGTGTATGAATTTTCTACAGTATCTATAATTAGTACTAATTATATGTTGTATTGCTTTTACCATCTGATATTAATTGTTAAATGTTTTCTGAAAAATGACATTTAAAGTCTTAGTATATGACACAATGTTTTGAATGGTATTTTTTTTTTAGATATTTCTGGTCTGACCAGTGACAGTACTAGACCAGGAATCAAACCTGGACTTTTAGATTCATGAATATTGGATTTAAGGTTACACTGCAACAAATAGGTTATTCTGTCAAAGGTAACAGTCAGTAGAAATTTCATATACTTATGTATGATAGTCCTTTGGATTTTTTATTTTTTCATAAGGGCAAGATTAATTAATGAGTGGCTTCCAAACATTGTGAATAGGTTGACTTATAGACTTATTTGACATTGTCATATGAGCAGCTTCTTTGAATTTATTTCTTTGTACTTGTTCCTTACTGTCAAATATTTCTGTCTTTTCTCAATCAAATATATGTTCATTGGTATCTATGTAGTTTATTGCTTTAGATATATCTGGGTTTTTTTAATTTTCTAATTATCATTTTGTGTTCTTTTAATCACTTTTCAATGGGATGATTAGTTTCCACAATATACATCCTTCATATTTATGTGGTATTTTGTAGATGTGGTTGCTGTTTTTCAGCATTTCATGGTTAGATTTTTTAGAAGCTGGGATTCATCATTGTGTGCTATGGCTTTGGGTAGCTTTTCTGATGTTTTGTTGATTGCCAACTTTTTTTAGATTATCTGATATTCCTGATAAGTATGGATACACTATAGTACCAATAATTGTTTGCTTGTTTTTTGTTGTTGTTGTTGTCTATTTCAAGTTTTCTTAATGATAGCAAATTGATAACCATTTTACATGATAGTTTGTTCTATGTACAATCACTGACTTTGTGCAAACTTTTTTGCTTTGTTCCATAGTGATACTATAACATTATGTTGTGTTTCTGTTGTGATGGGTTGTTTATACTAAGTATTTCCTTCGTATGTGTGTTTGCTGTAAATTGCAGCTTTGATTTTGCTATGAAGTAATCTTGTCACAAAAATATGCCAGTTCTTGTTTTTGTTCTGATTCTAGTAAGAATTTAATTGAAGGGGATATATTATTGATATATGTCCAGAATGTTCATAATAGTGCTTCACTACATAACTATACAAATGTGCAGTAATATAATGAAGTTAGACTTTAGATGAATATGAAATAATATTCATAGTTGTGAATTCAAGTTCTTCAATGTAAATGTTGCTAATTAGGGATGACATTGATGAGACAATAGTTATCCCTTGATTTTGTTGGAAGAACTCCATGTTGTGTTGAAGGTATGTTATTGTTATGCAGATTATTAATAGCAAGACATTTAATAATTATTAGATGATGGAAATAGTTCATTGTATAATTACTATTAAAATACCATCACAAATTTTCAGACAAATACTAATACCTATAAATATTTGTTTGTTTTGTTGATGGCATTGTCTATTTAAGGTTTTTTTTAAATATAGCTGATGGATATCCATTCTTTATGAGAATGTGTTAAACAAACTTTTTGTATTTCTATCATGATTGGATGTATATGCCTAATATTTTATTAATATGTATGAAGTTTCTGTAAAATATAGTTTTGATTTTGCCTTGAGGAAAAAAACCTCTAAGAAAATTAATTTTTGTTTTTTCTAATGCAGTTGTGAATTTAATTGGAGGAGATATGTTATTGATGTTTGTTCAGAAAGAAAATTATATTCTAAATTATGTGTCAAAAAAGACCTTCTAAACCTACATGGATATATTGAATATTATCTTGTACTAAATAATTTTGCAGTTATATCAATTAAAAATCTTGATTCTAAATATTTAATATATGTTGAATCCTCTGTTCTGGAAAAATGATTAAACTTCATCTTCACATCAGCTAATATTTAATATTATTTGATGTATAATAGCAACAACTGAAGAAGTCACTCAAAAAATTATTCTAGAAGAATCAGCATAATTACTCTGGTGAATAAAAATGATTTTTGAAAGATACCAATAACATTAAATTAAATCTCTCCATACAGTAGTGCCACCCTGTGCTAACCAGAGTAATCAATGGATGCCAGAAGACTTGTGCATAAAATCCCTATCTAGTGCCTACTCATTCAGTATCCCCACACTAGTTTCTGGCTTGTGGCCATCATCAGTGAGGGGCCTTGGATCTGAGAGCACTGCACCTAGATCTTAGGATCTAATGCAACCCTCCAGCAGCCACCTTTTAACTCTACTTTACTATAAAACTATGAGAATGGAATTGGAAAACACAAAATTATTTTCAATCTAAGCTCAATAGCTTATATAGTCACATGGGCCTGAACTCAATTCTGCACCCATACATTTTGGTGCAGTGCTCTCAGATCCAAGGCTCCTCACTGATGATGGCAAAACTCATACAACCCCCAAAGAAGTAAGGGAAGACATACCTCCTTATGATAACCCCAGTAACTACAAGTGTGATCTATCTAAACACACACTGATCAATGACAAGTTTAATCAATCAATCCCACCTCTCCTTAAGAAATCTTTTAACATTTATAAGGATGATAAGATTCTGATTCTGGCTGTCACAGATGACAACATCCACCTATTTAAATTCCCTGTTCAATCACTTTTCGAATTATTCACTACACATGGCATCAGGTATGTGGCGATTCAGTTCAACAACATTATGGCCAAGGAGTCATTCCGTAATGGCCATAAGAGTCTATTTGTCCGATATCTGATAACCATAGACCCGGATAAGCCGAGCTCCATTGATGGTTATATCAGGAATTGTGGCGTAAACTTCAGCAAGGCCGATCTCCAGAGAGCCTTAGCCCCCTTTGGGAACATCATAGCATTTAAAAATCGGACAATCCGGTATGGTGGGGCCGAGTCACTCTCCAATATAGCAGACTTTCGCATTGCATTGAATAAAGGGATTTCTCCACTCAATTTACCTGGGCTTATTGAGTTCATTGATGTTCCACTTTCCATCATCCTCCAGGGTGTTCCCCCACAGTGCTTCCATTGCAGGATTAGGGGACACCTCATGAAGGACTGCAGAGATCGAAGCTGCATACAATGTGGACTTATTAGCCAGGGACCACATCAATGTCACTCTAAATATAGTACATCACCAGTCCAGCCCACCTTGGGCCCCACCCCTCAGGGGTTTTCTGGAGATCAGCCCCCTGGGCTTCCTGACTGTCAATCTGGCAGGACTCACCATTCTCCTGACCCCATATATGCTGCGGGAGGTTTTGGGGAGGGCTTTTCATGCAATTTGGTTGTAGAATCAATGGAGAGCCAATCTGCTAACCTGCCTGTAAATGTATCAATGGTAGATTCCCGACTACCGATTCCTGACTACCGATGACCAACTCACCAGAAGAGGAAGGATTCATTACAGCAGTCTTAAAGAAAAGGAAGAGAAGGAAACCAAAAACACCATTAGACTCTCCTGACCAGTCAACATTGGATTCAGAATCCCTAATGGTAGATGACCTTCTGGGCCTTTTTGATCCTTGTAATCCAGGTAGCAACTCAACTTTCCCCAACAAAAAAAGGGGTGGCACTCCTCGCCACTGATGCTGGGCCTCCACTGGGGGACCCCCCTAAAACAATTAGTGAGACTGAGGTACCTATTTCTCTTACTCGGAAATATGTGATGAGTTTGCCCTCTGGGTTGAGGGTTTTTTCCCCTCCTCATCTACTAACAGTGATTGTTATGACAGACTATGACTCAATACGGTTAGAAACTATACCAGTGCCTTTCGATCCTTTACAGAATCCAATGGTTTCCCCTGTGCCCCCAAGTCTGGCTGATCCACTGGAACCACTTGATAGACCAACCAAATAACCATGTTCAAGATACTCTCTGTCAATGTAAGGGGCTTGAACTCATGGGATAGGGCATATGCCTTGTCACATTGGTTCCATAGACAGGCCCCAGATATTCTGTGCTTATCAGAAACGAAGTTACACCTCCGGACAGACCATCATGTGATTCAACTAATTGAAGAATTCGGCTTCTTCCACTTCTCATTTTCTTCTGCCACATCAGGAGGCGTGGCTTTCATAATTAATAAAAAGTCACCAATAGCCCTATTCAAAATGTTATACCTAGACTCTCACTGCCTGATAGCGATATTCCAATTTCATGGATGGTCCTTCAATCTAATAAATCTATACCTATCCAAAAACCCGGACATCATAATCAAAGTTATCCACTCCATCAATGCAACTTTCAGAACAAGCCTGCTTCCCACATTAATTACAGGTGATTTCAATCAATCCTACCTTTCCTTCAGTAACAAGTACACAAAATTCCTTAATCTGTCCATGATAAGTGGAGAAATTTTTTTTCCTGAAGGGGCATTCTCATTTTATACAAGGCATACATGTTCCCTAATAGACCTGGGTTTTTTTCTCCCATGATGGTGGGATCGATTGAAGCCCATCTCTGGCCCAATGCCTTCTCTGACCATTTGGCAATGGAAATTCGACTCAGGTATCAAAATACCATAATTCCAACAATCAATTATCCCCGCACTATGAGGATGCTGACTAGATCGAATATTATGACCCAACTGGTCTCTGAGGCCTATATTGCATTCCGCCATCTAGAGATCATCTCTCTTCCTCCTGTGGAGGCATGGATGGCCTTTGTTAAAATGCTAGGCTATCTAATAAATCAATGCACCTTAAAATCAAGGGTCCCATCCGACTATTGGCTGAGCTGGACGGAATTGCCAGAGTTCTGCACAACCTGTCTCTTGGGGAGCAGAATATCCCACACATTATTCACTTGAAAGCAAAATATAAATCAGCACAGTCTTCCCTTGCCGAGTACCTTGCAATTAAGAGGGCTCATCAATACCTACAACATCAGCATTGCTGGACCAGAGGGTACCTTCACTGGGTCCTTGGCTCAGGCAAAAGATCCTGAGCTCCCACATCGATTGAGGTACAAGGAAACTGCTACTCTGGCTCTTCCATGTTGGCCAGAATCAGGGAGTTTTATTCCCTAAAATTTTAGCCATTGGGGATAACTAGTGCCTGGAAAAAATTTGCTTCAGTCAACGCTGCTCCCCATGAGATTACGGAAGGGCGAATTCTACAGAGACTAAGGTCTCTCCTGGACAAGGTCCATCCTGGCCTGCATGGAATTCCAAAATTTCTTTTATTTCATCTGCACACATTTACAGTACCAATTATACTAAAACATCAAAAATTTCCTTGCTAATGACAGTTGGGAAGCCTTGGACATATGTCCAATCACTATGGTTCCCCTTATCAAGAAAACCCTGAGGGTCCACTGGTTCTCGAGAACCTTCGACCTATTTCCATGGTGCCACTTATGATAAAAGTTATTGAGGGCCTTATAAAAGAAGACATCCAAGATAACATCATAGAATACCTCTCTCCTTATCAATTCACAAAGAAAGGTTGCTCGACTGCTGACGCTGTCAGCCGATTTCGCCTCATCATTGACCGTATTCGCAGGAGAAGAAAATCCCAGCCAGTCGTGGTTTAGCTTGACTTTGCTGGAGCTTTTGACTGCGTCAGAATTGACATATTGCTTGGTATACTGGAGAGGCTCAAAGTGCCCAAGGCATACCTTCAGATTATAGAGAACCTCCTACAAAATAGGGAGGTTTTTCTCTCATTGGATGGCAGATTATCTCCAGGATTTAGGCCCTGTGTTTCCATTCCACAGGGCTCACCACTGAGCATCCTTCTCTTCACTGCCTTTGTGAACCCCTGCTTCTAAGCATCGAGGCTGCTCTCCCAGGGATAGCCATTCCTGTGCTTGGAGATTGCATATGCCACATTACCTATATGGACGATGTGGTGGTGTTTCTCTCCTCTGGCAGGGAGCTTGCAAGACTTGGAGAGCTCCTAGACCAGTTTTCTCGCATATTTGGTCTTGAGGTCAAAGAACGCAAATCAGCAATGTGGTCCATCCTGACGGGGAAGCAAATCCAAGGCAGATTCAAAGCAGCCCCCCAGAGCTTCCTAGGATTCCATCTTGCTTCCCCCCCCCCTCGGTCATGAGGAGAGACATGGAGAGGAAGCTATTCACCAAAATTGAGAAAACAGTTATCTCACTATCAAAAATTTACCTTTCCCTTTTAGGCAAGGTCACCTTGCTGAATTCAGTAGTACTTCCCAAAATCACATACTACCTGGCCAGCTTTTCACCCACCAACAACTTCATTAAAAGGATCGAGACGCTTTGTAGGAAACTATGCTGGGGGAAGGGGACCCGTCACCTTGCTGAATTCAGTAGTACTTCCCAAAATCACATACTACCTGGCCGGCTTTTCACCCACCAACAACTTCATTAAAAGGATCGAGATGCTTTGTAGGAAACTATGCTGGGGGGAGGGGACCCCGGTCATCAGCTTAAACATTTTACAGAAGCCCCCTGAATGGACTGGCTTACATGCCATTAAAGTCTTCCAAATTCAAAGGACATACAATATTCTGGTTAGGCTATTGAATTCTCATTCTGACATTGAGTGCCCAGTTCCCATAGAAAGGGTCGAACCTACTGTAGATCCCCACCCAGATTGAGGAGACTTTGGATCCAACAGCAGGTGACGGATGTCCTATCATGGATCAAGACCTCCAGCTCCCTATTCCAGTCAAAACTTACTTACTGGGACACATACCAACTAATGTTCAAGGAGAAAACATGTACCCCCATCAGGCCCTTCCCACAAGGTCCTTTTTATTCCATCATAGAGGCTATAACATCGATACCTTATGTCCAATGTGTGGGAAGCAGGAAGAGACCATGGACCACATTATGTTCCATTATGATTTGTGGTCTTGTCTCCGAGGCATGATTCTGAGGAAAATGTCTGCACCTGACCTGACTTATGTAATGATTCCTCTGGCCTTTGAAAAGGGGCTTTTTGCCAGAATTCGGCTGGCTTCATTTGTCAACTTCGGGATTTGGACTATACGTTGCAAACTATTGTTTGAAAGTGGGATTGACCATAGTCCCGAGGACCTCCTTATAAATTTCATATGGAAGGCTAGGGAGATTGACAAGAGGACTTGCCCAGAACAGTTGGTGATTCAGACCTGGGATCAACTAAAAATTTAAGTTTCAAGACATTCCATTTCATTCTATGGACAATGCCTCTGACCTTGTCAGGATGGATTCTCCCCCTATTGCTGTGATGATAGGGATGGTATGACCTACCTCCTAACCATCCTATTTGAACTGTATTCCTGTAAACCCATTGCAGACAATGCTTGTTAACAGCAGCTCTAACTATTACCTGTATACACAATTATGTACCTTACTCTATAATTGAATAAAATATATTTTTTGAAAGTAAAACAGTATAAAAAAAAAAGTATTGTTTTTAAGTAATTGGTTAAGAGTTTAAGAAGGACCGAAAAAAAAGAAAATTCTTGGTATTTTATATATATAAAAAAATGTATATGTAAAAAAAGAAAAAAGTTTGAAGAGAAAAAAAAAAGTAAATGTGGATTACATAATGTAATATATATATAAAAAGGTGTATGGATAGATGAAAGGGAAAGAGTATGTACATTTTTATATGTTAATTTTATTTATTATAATAATAATGGTATAATTATGTAATTTTATAGATCCTTGAGAATGACTACAGAAAAATATGGTCAAAATGTTGGGTGTTTAAAGATGTGAATATTTATATATGGTTGATGAGGAGAAATAAAGTTTTTAAAAAGAAAAGAAGGAGAGTATATAATTTGATTGGATTCAATGAAAAGAACATTATAGTTTATAAGACATATATATTTTAAAGAAAAAAAAGTTTTTCTTATTGTCGTTGTTAAAAAGTTTGTTAACAGTGGTGATAATAAGTTAAATGCATATACTTTTTACTCACTTTAAAGAGATATTTATTTCTACATAAGTTTCCACAGCATGAATAAATTCAAAATATTTTTTTTTACATTTTTTATATTACCATAAGCAAATTATTGGCAATGTTCTAAATGAAGTAATTGTTACCTGAGTAAATTGAGTTCACTGTGATGGAGTAACATTTAGCACAATTGTAAAATGGAGAAATCGAAGACTAATGATTTCTGGATTGATTCTCCACTGAGTGAAGTAAAAAAAAATGCTTAACCTATTGAATGGAACTTTTATATTTAACCTTCTATTTAGATACTCAAATATTATATGATTTCCCAAATAATTAGTACAGATATTGTTGTTAATCTTTAAGACATAATTAAAGATTACTAAATTGAGGCTCAAATTGTAAATTATATATGCTTAGCCTTCAGTTTGAAAAGTGTTTGTGACAAAATAAAATTACTTTTTTTTGCATATTTATTATTAAACATTACTTTTCAAATAACTAATTTAATTAAAGTGTTTATTGATGAAAAATGAATTTATCAATTGAAATTTTTAAAAAAAGGCTTTTAATTAATTTTACTAGAAAAGTATAAAAAAACTTATTTTTTAATATTATACATATATTTGACTATTATTACATTATATTTCAAATTAATTGAAACATTTAAATTTGAAATAGAAACTATAGGGATGCATAAAAATGCTTATTTTTCTTTGTACTTAAACATAATCAGTGTTTACTAAATTTTTAGAGCTTTTGCCTAAATTTTAATGTTTATTTTTTAATAATTCTTGCCATGTATGGACGAAAATGAAAACTAAAATTTAGAATTACTAGCATTAAAAATGGAATCATGTCTTGCATTGGTGGTTGAGAGGTCAGCGTGACTACCTTGCACTTGCAGGCAGTTGCCCGGGTTGCAGGTTCGTGTCCCGGCCAATGCTATGACACTTAAAAAAAATGGAATCATTCAATGCAGAAGTGTGCTAATTTTTTTTTTTTTTGCTTTCAATCAGTCTTATGTCATGACATAATATGGATGTAATGAATTTAGCCAAAACAGAAGCAGTTCTCTATAATATCACATCCCAGTCATGCAAAATGTTAAGAACTATATGACTAAATCATCTTGAACATTTTGAAAAAAATAATGATTTCACTATGTATTTAGAATTCTGGTTATTATTGAACTGTGAGTGTGAAATTGTGACTTTAAAATTATAGTCCTATGTGCTTTTGTATCATTTTTAGATTTTCATAATGAAAAAGATTTGTGATATTAATTTATATTTAATTTATACATGTTGCCTTATTGTATCTTATAATTATTTTATAATACTTTATTATGTCTTATATTGTATATTATGATATTTGGGTTCGTGGAAAGATTGGTAATTAGCAAGAATATTCACTCTAATAGAACTAGATTGTTGTTTACTTGTTTTGGCTTAAGTTGTTTTGTGACTAAAATACCTTCCATGTCTTGAAATAAAAGAATGGGAGTGTTTCTTTAACCATTGTGTAGAACATTAAGCATAACTAAATCAAGGATTTGAATGTATGATTTTTTTTTTATGTGTAGCCTTTAGTTTGGGTAGAGTTTATAGCAAAATTAAATTATTTTGATCATAATATTGTTTAAAATATATTTAACTAAAGTAACAACTTTTCTTATGCAATTATAAATTCAACTTTCAAGCACTTAGACTCTGTGTTAAGAAAAGTTTATAATAAATATGTTTTGAAGTTTGATTCAAAATGTATTTATGACAAAAAATTCTTACTGAGTTGGGCAAAGAGCAATTATAATTTAGAGCTGTTTTTATTTCCTGTTATACCACATCTTGATTCTGCCTTCATTTTTTTTACTTTACTATCTTTGATCACTTGAGTGAGTATAGGTTCAATTATCTCATGGCATTATTCTCTGTCCTTATTGTTACAGTGAGACTGTATGTTTGAAATCTTATTTCCATAATTTAATTACACATATTTTCACTCATATCATTTTTTGTAATTTAAACTTTTTTTTTCCTCAGAATAGTCAGTTACTCTGTGGCCATTTTCACTAGAAGAGCATACCATTATATATGTGGTTAATATCTATAAGGTCCGCTCTTGCAACTTATGAGGTTTTTTTAGAATAATACCTCCAATTATTTTCACAAATGCTAAATAGTTACATATTCTCTTGAGATATTATTTGAAGTGTTTATCATTTTATACTGTATAGCAACGGTGAGCAAATGCGGCTCTTAGTCAAGCTAAGTGCGGTTCCCATTAAAATCCGATTTTATTTTTATTATTTCAGTTTTTTTTTTTTTAATTGTACAAAAATTTGTAATATGATAGAAATTTTTATCAAACATTTTTGTTACTTATTTTATTACAAATTACGCCATGTATGTATAGGTACATACTTTTTCAAATATATTATCAAACTGGACGTTAATGACATCTTATAAACGTTACTAAATGTGCGTATGGAGTGATCACGTGTATATTTAGGATTTATGTAATTTCTTGATTGTATATTTTAGTGATAATTTTTCTATCAACTAAATGTCCTATTTCATATTTTTTTCAAAAAATTAGTATGTAGATTATTTTATTAAGCAATTTAAATTTGCTTATAGTGTGTAATTATTTTAATTGTTTATAATTAGTGTCATGTTTTTTTAAACAATTATATAAAAATAAAAAAAACTCTTGAAAATAAAACTGGAAAGCATTTGTTTGATTTTGGTTATGTTGTTAAGAATTATCAGGAGAATATTGACCAGAATATAGTCCAAAAATTGCTTTTAATTATTCTAAATTATTTTTATTCTTATTTTATTTTCTTCGACAATTTGTTGCACCGTTTACAAATTTTTAAAAATAATAATTAATATTGAGACATTTTTATTTTAATTAATTTTTTAACATGACTTTAGAAATATCAAAAATTAATAACGACTGAGAAAATAGAAGCTTTCGGAAAGAATGGGAAAAATTTGCTTTCGTTGACAATAATGGAAAGTTATTGTACTTTATTTGTAAAGTTATAATTGCAAACTACAAAGTTATTAAATAAGTCATCCTCACTTTTCAGCTCAATATCCACACAATTTAAAATTATGAACAGAGAAACTTAACTCATTGCAGTCAGGTCTTCATAAACAACAAAAATTCTTGTCTTCTTTTAGTCATAAAGATGACAGAGCTAACAAAATTAGTTTTTTGGTAGCTTGTAATATTGCTCATATCAAATATCCATATGGAGAAGGTGAATTTATTAAAAGAAATTTGAAAGATTTAGTCAAAGTTTTGGATCCAAGCAATACAAATCTACATAAATTAATCACACAAGTTCCTATGTCATGTTTACAACTGAGCATCTTATTAGTGAAATTAGTAAAAATGTTGAAAATAGTTTGATGTGTAATGTGAAAAATTGTACGCATTCAGTTTAGCTCTCTAAATCTACAGACAACTTGCAGTATCAATGTCAAAAATGCACTTGATGAGGTAATGAACAAGTTTGAATTGCCTTGTGATAAATTTCTAAGTGTTGTGACTGATGAGCTCAGCTGATAGGGAAAAATCTAGGTCTTATTTGTTTTTTAAACAATTATCTTAAAATTCCACAATTTGACCCTTTCACTGCATAATTTATTATGAACATCTTATAGCGAAGTACTTAAAACAAACATATATGGAAGATCATTTTGTAGATTGTAAATTTATTTAAAACAAATACTAAAACATACCATCAATTTAAGAACTTTTTAGAAGAGTTAAATGATGAAACAGATGAATTGGACAATGATCTCTTCTTTTGGTCTATTATTGGCTGTAAATTTAAAATGTTTTGAGCTGTTTTGTAGAATTCCTAAAACCTATCATAATATTTTTAAAAGAAAAAAAATACCCAGAATTAGAAAATGAAACTTGGCTTTCTGACTATTTAATCATTTTCCATGAGTAAAAGCAAATATAATTAATATTAAAGAAGAAAAATTAGACAAATATAAAGAATAATTGAAAAGACTGCAACAGATTTCAAATGTAGGTTTGAAGATTTTAAAAGTTTTAAATCTACATTTGCATATTTGGGAACCATTTACTTGAGATATTATTGAAGATGGATTTTTAATTTCTGAACTAATACTTGTTGAAAAAGTGGCTGGAGAATTGGAATTATCAGAAATGAAAGAGGATCAGGCATTTCAAATACATCACGGATCTATTTCTCTAATTAAATTTTGGAAACTTGTGTTAGAATCAAAATATTCACACTTAAAGAAAGATGCTTACAGTCTAATTTCAATTTTTGGTAACAACATATCATTGTCAATTATTGTACTCCACAGTGAAGTTTGTGAAGTCACAATATCATTCACAGTTAACCAATCAGCATCTCACATAATTGCTTCAATCATCTTTAACAAATTATATGCCAAATTTCAAAGATTTTTTTATTAAATGGTTTTCTGTTATCATATTTTATTTTTATTATTAAAATTTTGAAATAATTATTTTGTATTTCTTTTTTTTTTTTTAATTTTATTTTCTTATATACTTTGTACAGTATTTAAAATCTGTGTAGAATATGTCATCATATTAATTAAGTTAAATAAAATTGACTTTGTGTATTTATTTTTGTATACCAATATGGTGTGGCTCTTTACAATATGTGAAAAAACGGCATGTGTTTCTTATTGACCTTGTCTGTGCCCATCAGTGTTCTTTACTATGACTCCTTTACATTGCATATCAAAATATTCTGTATAATGTACTTCTATCCCCCTATTTGTCTAGTATATTATTAAAGAATCTATACCCTATTCTTATACTGTTTGGTGAATCACAATTTTTACATTAAGTAGATGTGTGTGCGTAAATATTAATATTTTATAAATTAGAAAAACTTTTATTAGTTTATATTTTTTTTATTTTCTAGTCGACTTCATTTTGTGTGTGTAAGTAATACAGTTTATAATTAAAGAAAGCAGGGAGTGAATTAGATTTTTAATTAATATATTTTTACTAGCCATGATTTAATGAAATTATTTATTTTTGTAATACTTGATCAAACTTGGCAACTAGTGAGAACTGTATAATTAATAGAAAAAATGAATTTCTAAAAAAAAAAAATTTTAAGGTTTATTTCTCCTGCCAATTAAAATATTTGAAGTAGAAAATGTTATTTATGAATATTTATTTATTACTTTTATTGGAAATACTTCTTTAATGTAGATTATTGAATGTTTATAAATCTGTGACATTTTTGTGAAACTGAAATTTATATTATTGTTACTTACAAACATAAGAAATCCTACTGGCAATAATCGCAGGAAATAATTATCTCTAATCGCATCTGTGCCAAATAGATATTATATGCTAATCACACACAAGTTTGTCTTTTGTATATTTAATATTTTTCACTTTTAAAATAAATTCAAAGCCTTAAACTATTTTTAGTTAAAAAATTAATATGCCTTAGCATGCCAACATATAAATTATTCTGAACAATAATGGTAATATTGTAACTGTATACTGAAAACATGATATTAAAATTTAGAAATAAGAAAACTGTTTTGAACTTTCAAGTGATCTTATAATGAACTTTATCTATTAATAATTTATTGATCAATGATTTTAACATGAAAATTTTATGAAGACTATTTTGAGCTTTCATCATCGTCATCAACCATTATCAATCTATTGCAAAATGGTCTTTTTAAATGTAATTTAGTTTCTTCCATTCCAAGCTTATCCACAACATGCTAATAAATGTCATCCATTCACCTCACACATGGTCTCTTTCTAGATCTTATCCAATGTTTATGGATCTCTTTAAGACTTATTGTCCCCTCTATTGCCATTTCTTCTAGAGGCATGTCCATCTCAACTCTATTTTAGTCTCTGAATTCTTCCAATAATGTCAGTAATATCTCTTTTTTTTTTCCTGATTTATTTATTATGCTTTTTTTTACTGTATAGTCTAAAGTATCTGAATTGTTTTTTATTTAAATAGCTAGTCCCAGAATTATATGTAAATTCAAGTAAAACTCATTTATTATTTTAAATCTTTCTCTTAAAAATATTTGTATGATTAGGTTCCCCTGTTATAATTTCATCTGTATTAATAATTTGATCAAGATATTTGTAGTTGTTAATTTCTAATTCATTGCTAACAATCTGTTTTCTTCATTTCTTAACATCATTTTAATCTATATCACATTCAACATTAATCCTACTTTTTTGTTTTCATCTTATAGCTCTTATAATATTTTTTGAAGCTCTGAATCATTATTTGCAAAAGCAATCACATTATCTTCAAAATCTATATGAGTTTAATAATCTCCTTTTATTTATTTATTTGCTTTCTATTCCAAACCATGAAATGCTTTAAAACTGCTGCCAAATGTTTTAGATATGTAGAATTTTATTAGTATCACTATGCAGTCTAATCACCGCTGTTGCATTTTAATAAATATCTGAAAGATATGTTTCTAGAACCAAATACCTTTTCATAATTTACAAATCCATATACTTTGCTCCTTTCTATAATTTACCATAATAACTGTATTTGATCTATTATCCCATAACTATTATTAATTCAGTTTCTTCTTTCTTTTTTATTGATTTGTCTCCAAAGTTTTTTGTCAACAAGTTATAATGATCTTAATAAAGGTCCTGTAATTTATAATATTTTTTTACACTTCTTAAATATTAATATTATTACCTCATTCTTTCAATCATTTGATATATCTATTATTTATCCACTTGATATATAGCTTTCTCTTTTTCATCTGCTTTTTATAAAATATCTATAATAATTTTCATTATTTCCTAGAGATTTTCCATTCTTTGTGAACTTAATTACAAGTTTCAACTTTTAATTTAAAATATTTATAATTTCAAAAGATATTATTTAAATTGTAAATGCTATAGTATTTTGTTTTTTATCACTATAAAGTTCAAAATTCTTTCGAACATTTTCCTATTTGAATAATAATGTCATCTCTTTTTAATACTGAAACAATTTCTTTCCAATTCCATGATTATTGCTGAAACAGTTTTTTCTTTTAATACAAAGCTATTATTTTATTTTTTATTCTTTCCTATATATTTCTTTACTACTTCATAATTATATTTTTTTTTATATCATTTTACAGCATTCAGTTGTTGTTTTTTTAATGTATCACTTTCAAATAGTTTTGTATTAGTTTTTTTTTTCCTTCATTTATGATCTTGTCATAGTTAAAAATTTATTGAATTGTTTCCTGTCATCCATTAGTCATTTTTTCTCTCATTTTACAGAATTTATTTCTTTTAAATGCATTCTTTTTAAATAATGTCATGTTGTTTTTTGTTTGTTTTTTCAGTTGTTTTTTTTGTCCCAGTTGAAACTTTGTTGGTGAATTGCTTCCATTTACCTAATAGTCTATGAGGCAGTTCTTAGTAGAGTATCACTTACCTTCATGTTGTCTAATTAAAGTTTGAACTATTTTTGAAGTCTGTTAATATTTTAGAATGATTTGCAAGTTCTAGTTTAAATTCATTGGTTTCGGAAGATTAGAGATGTCAATTGTTAATAGTCTTTTTTAGTAATTATGTCTCTCTAGCTTTGCATTAATATTTATTTTACATCACACTAATCTTGTCATTTTAAAAAAAAAATTCTTTTTATTTTGCATGATTTTTTAATTTTTTTAAGTAGTAAAATGATTGATGGGATGTGTAACATAGCTGAACATTATCAGCCTTAATTCAGGTCATGGTGGTGCCTTTTAAAAGATATTTTCTAAAGTGCATTTTAAAATACTGAAACACTATACAGCTAAAATCAATTAATTTAGCAGCTGCACTTCTAAAGTTTGTCCATATTAGAAATTAATAATAATATAAAACTGTCAAATATGTGCTTATTTTTACATTGGTAAAAATCTTTTATGTATTAAACATTTAAAACAAATATTTTCCTTTACAATATTAAAAATCTAAGTAATAATTGTATTTTAATATTAATTTTAGTAACTTATTAAATATAATTATATTTTTATAATCAAAGTAATAAATATTTACTGTACGGATTTGTTTCTCTCTTTCGCTTCCTTTATTAAAATGTAGGTCAACTTATTTAATGATTTGTTTTCTTGCTCTCCCCATCCCCTTTCAATTATTAATTAGATTTATTTATTTATTTATTTGTTGAAAATCAACTATGACAAGTCTTTGTTAAAGTTATTCATTTGGTATTTTCATTGTCACAAATTAAATAAAGGCATTGACTAAAAATAAATGAAACAGAGTGCTTATAGCGATTGGTTTTATGAATTTGCAAATATTTACTGAACTGTGTTTTTCTTTCATTTTATTTTCACATGTACATAAGATATTACTTTATTTACTGTACTATATATATGTATTTAAAATTAAGTTTAAAAATATTGCATAAGAATTTATAATTTTATCCTAATGAAAAAGTTTCAGAACTATAGAGCTAAATTGATAAAACAATGAAACTGTGAATTATGTAGTATTTCAAAGTACACCTGAGTCTCTTTTTATGTGGATTTATTTAACACAATTTTGCAGTTATGCGATTCATGTTTCACCGGAAGTCGAACTCTGATAATGCGCTATTACTTTAAATAATAAATTTTGCGCATTTACGTTATATTGAAAGTAATAGCACATTATTGGAATTCGACTTTCATCTTAGTAATTTCAATATTTTTAGTGCTTTATAGTAGTAAGATTTTATGCAATAATGAAATTAAAATTATGATTTCCACATTTTATGTATACACACATTAAATTTTACAAGATTATAATGTAAATTTGTTCAAACATTGTGCGTGTTAATTTTGCATTTTAAATCACATTCTGTTTTTGCTTTTTAAAAAAGAACGTAATCAATTATTAATCATTTAGTGTCCACAAGTTTATTTTTAAAAGGTGAGTAATAGCAGTGGGCACAATTAAATTTGACAATTAAAAATTAAAATCTGATTTTTAATTGTAGTTAACAATTTAAAAATTACTTACGGCAACTTGAAATTAATGTGATGTGAAATTTGATTTTTAAATGGAATTGAAAATTAAAAAATTAAAGACAAAAATAAGAATTTAATTTTTAGTTGTTAGTTTCATAAACAATTAATAAAATCATCTCAAAGATTAATTCTAATTACATTGTCACCAGAAAACCATTGACACAACATGAGTGTGAAGTTGGCGCTAGTTGTATTTCCTCTTGTGAAAAATTTGATTTTTTACCAGTTTGCAAATGAACATGTTTTTCAGCAAATAGCAATAATAATTAAAATGTGTATAAAAAAATGTAAATTACTGTACTGTAAATTATGCATAAAAATATATTATTTTGAATAAAATTAAATATTATAGTTAAAAAAAGTTTGTCTTGTATCAATTTTTTTCAAATTTGAAATTTTTTATTAATCATATTTTATTTCTTTATTTATTTTTTTTTTGCACAAATTTTAAAGTAATTTTACATTGGTGCTTTGCTTTTACGCGAATTTTGAAAAATCACAGACCGCATCCCCCCTTTTTCAATGTAATTTTGCGCGATTTCGTTTGCGCATGTTTTCTGAAGAACCTATCTATCGCATAAAACGAGACCCAGGTGTGCATGACTTTAATTATATGTTATCCAATAAAAAAATTAAAATCTGTAAATTACATACATTTTATAATCACAAGCAACATTTTTTTCTTTTCTGAGCACCATACATATTTACATTTAAAAAATAAAATAATAAAATTTGTATATATATTACAATATGTCTCAAAGAGCTGTACATGATTATATTTATTAATAATATTTCTTTGGTTTATGTTGAAAACTCATAAATTTTATTCTTTATTATCCATTCCTGATTTAAGGTCTAGTATATATTGCATAATAAAATGCTTTGTAAGCTTAGTGCTAAAAGTTTTAGAACATATTAAAAGTTGATACTTACTTAAAAACATCAAAACAATTAGATTCTAATTCCTTGATAATATGATCACTATTATGTTTCTATAAGAGAAAAAAAGAATATTGCCCAGAACATATTTAATAGTGATGAAAGTCAGACATTTTACTATTTACTTTATTTAAAAAATAAAAATATGGTACAGTTATTTTTTTTATTCTTATAAAAGCATATTTCCTCAATTTATTCTGATGCTGTATTCAGAGAAAATATTAGATTCATTGTTTCAGTATTTTTTAAAGAAAAAGATTATATTTATTGTTAAGTAGAAAGTTTGAATTTTAAATTGAAGCTTAATAATAACAATGTGGTTTTAAATAAAATCCTCTCATGACCGTAATTTCATCTATTAACAAATAGATCTTCCCAAGTGAAATTCAACTAGATACAACATATGTATGCAAAATAGTCTTTCGATAATTTACTTCAAAAACCAAACAACAGATATGGTTTCAAATTCAAAGAGATTTGTCATCAGAATGATTTTGATTTTTCTTTTCAGTTCATTTTTTTCTTAAAAGATAACCTCTGCATTGTCAAATAATATTTTTTGATCTGTATTCAGTTCATGAATATACAAATCTGAGTTATGATATCTATTTTTAACTCTACTCTTATGATTTTAACTTTTTTATTAAGACTTAATTTACTTTGACCTATATAAATTTTTGAATAACTATTTAATGAAGAATTTAAATCAAAAGCCTTTCTTCCAAGCAACTTTCATACCAATCAATAAATGACTATTTTTATAAACTAATCTATAAATTGATGACTCAAATGATAAAGAAACAAACTTTATTCTCACTATTAATTAAATGTTTATTAATATCAGGCCTACAAATCTTTTTATTAAATATAATCTTTCTAATAAATTCATGATTATAATCCAAATCAATATAACAGAAGCAAATTGACACCTTTGAATATAAGCATTATTTTTAAAATTATTAGTCCTTCTATTCATATAACAAAAATTCAATCAAGAAATTTTTTTATGAGTAAAAGATTGATCTGTCAGGTCTTATCATATTTCTTAAATTTTTAAGTTTAATAGAATGAAAATAAAATATTATCACCCTTATCAGTACTTATATCTAGAAATTTTAATTGACAAAATTAAAAGTACCCCTCTCATTAGTAAAATTAATAATATTAGAGTCAAATGCTTTCACTCTATCAAAAAGTCTTTCAACATATCTAACAAATAATTTTAAAGAAACAGAAAAATAATTAATAAGGACTAGTCTCTAAAAGAAATCAATATAAACAGAGCAAAAGAAAAATATCATGACCAATAACCTATTCTTGTGTAATTTTATAAAACAATATTACATCTAAAATACATAGAATCTTCTAATAATAATGAATAACCTTAATCTTATCTGCAGAAAAATATTCATGTTTCCCTAAAATAGAAAGAAACACATTAATATTTTTTATTTTATCAATTGATTAAAACATATTTTCACTATCTAAACTACCAAATTCACAATCTAAAACAAATCCATTTATTTTATTAAATGCCTCAAAAGAAGAAGACGCAGAATTGATCTACATTTGTATAATTTTTAAAAAATCTTATAAGAAATTTTGAAATTGTATTAACCCACCCTGTAAAATCAAAAATATACCTTAAAGTAAAATTATCTTTATGAGACTTAAGATTTAAAAAATCTTAGGAACCAAATAATTGCTAGGATAACAACTTAAATAAGTAGCTCTATCAAAATATTTATTTGCCATAATTTGAATCAACATAGATTTTATTTTATCAGGATCAGAATTTAAAATACAAAATGGCTACCTTTGTCTTCTTTTAATAGGATAACATTATTAGCCTTTAATTTTTTTTAAGAAAATCTATTTGCTGTGAGGCAAAAGCATTTTTTTTCTTGGATAGTATGAAGGTTTTTTGGAAGAAAGGCCTTGATTTAAATTCATTATTGAATACTTCAAAACAGTCAATTGGTAGTAAATATATTACTGGTATGGTTTATAAGATTCCTTGCAATTGTCATAAAATTTATATAGGTCAAAGTAAATTAAGTCTTAATAAAAGAATTAAAGTTCATAAGAATAGAGTTAAAAATAAGTGTCATAACTCAGTTTTGTAGATTTATGAACTGAATACATGTCATAAAATGTTATTTAACAATGCAGAGGTAATTGTTTATGAATAAAATGAATTGAAAATCAAAGTCAAGGAAATTTTGATGAAAAATCTTCTTGAATCTGATGTCCTGTGATATTAAAGGTGATAGATTTTTGAAGTGAATTATGGTAATCTAGTTGAATTTCACTTGAGAAAATCTATTTGTTAATAAATGAAACCATTGTCATGAGAGAATTTTAAGTAAAATTTTGTTTTTTGCCTAGTATTTTATAGTTATGTGATTTTCTCTTCTATTTATTGTTACTAGTATAGCATTAGGGCAGTATTTAATCATATTCTAGTTATAATTATAATTTTGAATAATGCAATTTTAAATACTATAATTTTTTCTTGGAATGTATTGCTTGCATTAATCACTGCTGCTGCATTTGTTCTTTTATTGCACTTTTGTATTTGGATAATTATAGTGATTTATATTCACTTCATTTTTTTCTAATCTGTCTTATTTTTTTAAAACATTTATCCAAATGATTATTTTTGAAAATTGAAGTGTTGAAATATATTTATTTCAAAACAATATTTTTCCTTAAAAATTGTAATTAAAATATTTATTAAAGTGTGTCATTTTAGTTAACAATTTTGTTTAGTTCTACTTTACTTAGTTTAAAGGAAATTCTAATAGAATATATGCAGAGAAAACATTGAAAATATTAAATACAACTTTAGTGCATTTTTGGTTGCATTTGACATTTTCAATGCTCTTTTCTGAGTATATAGTATTGGTATTATCTTTAATTTTTACATTTCAGTGTTGAAATTATCTTAATTTTTTATCTATTTTAACAACTTTATATATATCAAAGTTTTCTTATTTACTTTAATAATCTTTTTTTTTCCTAGAGTGCAAAGAATGTTGGTCAGAATCTGAACGTTCTTCTTATGCAGAAGTTGGAACAAGAAGAAAAGCTTCCACCAAAACTTCGTAAATGTGGATTTTTAAAATAAATTTATTTTCCAGTTTGAACTTTTATAGATTGTTAACTGGTGAAGAGTAAAAACAATACTTGCATTTATTATTTGAAGAAGTGATTCAACAAATAATTTTTTTTATTAATAAAATTTATGTTTGTTAAATTTTTATTAAGTAACAGTGAGTTATTACAAAAATAAGTTTTAATATTAGTTTTTGTTGCTTTTCGTTCTTATATTTTAAAAGTAAACAAATTTTAAAAAACTTGCATTTAAAAAATTTCTAACCAAATTTTCTTAGTATTGGTACCTTTTTGTCAGTACACGTTGTTGGCATTATTTATAGCCTATTGTATTATATTTGTTCATCTTGTCACACATTTGTGTTTTGGTCATTTACAATGGTTTACTATCACTTTGTTCATTTTCTTTTTAATGTTTTATTTTTTTGAAACAATTTCTATTAAAGTGATTAATTTTGGAAACGTAAATGTTGTTATATTTATCATAATAGTCAGGATTTTCAATTTTATAGGTTTGTTTTTTAAAAAAAAAATAATGTATATTAAATATTTATATCTATAAAAATAAAGTTTTTAATTGATATGGATTTTTTTTTTTTTTTAAAGCATGTCAAGCAACAGTTAGTTGTTTTGAATTTTATATGACATCAAGCTGGAATGAAGGTTAAACTTTGCTAAGACTTACATTTGTTAAAAATTATTTTAAATAAGTTATGATTTTTTTTCTGTTTAAAGTTATCATTGCAGTAATTTATTTTTTTGCCATTGTCATACATTTTATAGAAAAGTTATATATTTTTTATCCAAAACTTGAAACTTAATATTAACATTTTTCATTTTATAATGTGGGTGTAAATGTTAAACTTATTAAAGTTTATGTTATAGTTCTACATTCCAGTTTTTTTTTAAAAAAGTTGCGCTAAGAAATGGGAGCAGTTATGAAGACTGCTACAAATAATTACTATTGAATGTATTTTGTAACCATCATTTGACTGAAAAGCTAAAATACTTATTAATATGAATCTTCTTCATCTATCAGATTGTGTTTGCGTGTTGTTGTTTTGTTTTTAACCTTTAATTTATAATTTTTTTTGTAAGTTTTTATTTAAATATAATGATATATGTTGGTTGGATATTATTTTAATTACTTTTTTTTATTATTATCCATTTGTAATCATATTATATAGTCAAAAATATATTATATAGGGGCTCATTTATTCATCATGTTTGTGAGTTTATAATTGAGTAACTTTAGAATGACTTGATGAAAGATTTCATTGCTTCGTAGACAGCAAGCTCAAAGAAAAATACGATTTGCTACTTTTTAGGTGAAATGAAAATTATCAAAACAAACGAATTGTAGATTTTCCTGCTATGTGATTAAAACATAGAGGATATAACAATAAAGGGACATCTGAAAGCTGGAATTACATTTAAAATTATAAAAATTTGAGTAAAAATCTTAATGCCAATAAAAATATAATTTAAGTTTATTTGAAAAATAAATTTCTGACTGATATGAGAGTTACTCATGAAATTAAAATTATATATATATACATTTTCTGTTTTAAATTGATCTTTTTAATTTTTTAATTCTGCATACAAAAATAGTCAAGCGTTGTTAGCCGAGATGTTATCGCAGCCGCCTTGCAAGCAAGTACACCTGGGTCTCTTTTTACACGGACTTATTTAGCACAATTTTGAAGTTACGCGATTCGTGTTTCACCGGAAGTCGACCTCCGATAATGTGCTATTACTTTAAATAATAAATTTCGCGCACTTACGTTATATTGAAAGTAATAGCACATTATTGGAATTCTACTTTCATCTTAGTAATTTCAATATTTTCAGTGCTTTATAAAAGTAAGATTTTATGCAATAATGAAATTAAAATCATGATTTCCACATTTTATGTATACACACATTAAATTTTACAAGATTATAATGTAAATTTGTTCAAACATTGTGCGTGTTAATTTTGCATTTTAAATCACATTCTGTTTTTGCTTTTTAAAAAAGAACGTAATCAATTATTAATCATTTAGTGTCCACAAGTTTATTTTTAAAAGGTCAGTAATAGCAGTGAGCACAATTAAAAATTAAAATCTGATTTTTAATTGTAATTAACAATTTAAAAATTACTTATGGGTGACTTGAAATTAATGTGATGTAAAACGAAATTTGATTTTTAAACGGAATTGAAAATTAAAGACAAAAATAAGAATTTAATTTTTAGTTGTTAGTTTTAATTAAATTTTTTCCAGCAGTGGTGAATAAATGTCTTTTTATTATCATAAGTCTAATTTCATAAACAATTAATAAAATCATTGTCATTGTCAACAGAAAACCATTAACACAACATGAGAGTGAACTTGGCGCTAGTTGTATTTCCTCTTGTGAGAATAATTGCTGAGATATTCTCGACTTCGTTTAAGGAGAAGCCAAATACATCACATCACATCACTGATTTTTTACTAGTTTTTAAACGAACATGTTTTGTGGCAAATAGCAATAATAATTAAAACGTGTATAAAAAAATGTGAATTACTGTACTGTAAATTATGCATAAAAATATATTATTTTGAATAAAATTAAATATTATAGTTAAAAAAAGTTTGTCTTCTATCAATTTTTTTCAAATTTAAAATTTTTTATTAGTCATATTTTATTTCCTTATTTTTTTTTTTTGCGCGAATTTTAAAGTAATTTTACGTTGGTGCTTTGTTTTTACACGAATTTTGAAAAATCACAGACCGCATCCCCCCTTTTTCAATGTAAGTTACGTCTATTTTTGCATGATTTTGTTTGCGCGTGTTTTCTGAGGAACCTATCTATCGCGTAAAACGAGACCCAGGTGTAGTTGCTTGCAGACGGTTGTGGGTTCGCGTCCTGGCCGATGCTATGACATATGGAAAAAAATAGAAGCCATTTTTAATTCATAAAAACAAGTCTTGAAAAATATAGACACATCTTTATTACCAACTTCTTGAATAAGTTTCCAAAATGTAGTTGCCATTTTATTAATGGTGAGAAATGTATAAGTGAATAAATTTGAAGATTAAATTAATCGAAAACTTATGAACAAAATAGTAGTAGTCTTTTTTCATTTTAAACTAGTACAAAAAGAAAAATAAATTAATTTTGTATTTTTTAATTCATAATTTTCATTATATTTTTAATTCATGTATATACAATAAAATATTAACGCTCATATTATCAACATATAAAACAAAATATATTTTTATTTGTTTAAACGGTACTGATTAATTATTATTGCTGTTTGTGAATTTAATCTACTTTATTTTTCTGGAACAATCAAACTTGAAAAACAAAATCTTTTATACAATACCAATTAAATATATAATATTGTAAAAAATAACTGACATTTGATTGAATACAAGTATAATTTATATATTTGGAGTTGTATGTAGATTTAACTACATAAAGGATTTGAACACAAGCTTTTAAGCTCCCTTCAGCTACCACTTTATCTCATACAACCGATACACATGACCACATAATCAGGACCAACTGATGAGTGCTAGTTTTTTTTCTCATGTGTCATAGCATCAGCCGGGATGCGAACCCGCTAACCTGGGACAACTGTTTTTGAAGCAGCTATCACTGACCTCTCGACCACCAATGCTTGACTGATGAGTGCTAGTTTAGCACGAAATACAAATATTGGAGATCAGTCATCTTTTTCATGTGTGTGGTCATATGTATCGGTTGTATGAGACAGAACAGTAACTGAAGGGAGCTAGAAAGGCTATGTTCAAATCCCTTATATAACTACTCTAAAAGATAACTAAAAAACAAATTTGCAAACAGATAGAAAGATATAAATGAATAAATAGAATGAGATTATTTAAGCAAACATCTGTCATTAATTTATGAATCAAATTATTAGTTTTAATAATCAGTTTGTGAACTTTTTTTGTCGTTATTAATTTAAATTATGTGAAGTTGGAAAAGATAAGATGCATTATTTAGGAACTCAATTTTTTTATCTATATAAAAAAAAATTTATTATTTCCATAAGAAAAAAAAAACATTATAATCATTTTAAGAAGTATTAGTGAAAAATTCTTGAAAACATTCCAGTAGAAAATTGAATATAGTAGTAGATCTGCATAATTGAAGTGCATTTTTTAAGAGAAGATATTAAAAATGAGAAAATGACAAAATAATATGTTTTGAACATCTTGTAATTTTATATAACAAACTATGTTTATGCAATTAAAGGAGCATGTATATAGTAGGTTCATCATGTCGGGTTCAAATTTTAGCAATCATAGGCAACATTGTATTTTTATATTGGACTATTTCCATCATCTAATATGTGTGTTGGATGTCCTTAGAAAATGTTTAATTTTATTTAAATATTCCAAATACATTCAACTATTGGTAATATCACAGTAAACAAGTTAGTATATGCACAACGTTTCGAAAGGTATTTTTTTCCCCTCTTCTTCAGATGATTACCCAAATTTTTATATTGATTTTTTACAACTGTCTATTTCTATTCCTGAGTATACCTACTCATGTCTAGAGAATTTTTATCATGGATCACCTGAAAGACAATTCTTGATTTACAAATGTTAACTATTCCTTTTGTCATTCCGGTAGGCTTTTTGAAATTCACAATTTAGTTTTTTTTAAATTTTCTTATCCATTTTATCAATGCCTTTTACCCTATGTCATTTAGTTATGAGAAACTCGGGCACTATGTTTCCTGGATCTCAACTGAGTAAAGCTTAACTACCTTTCGATATCAATTATTCTCTTACATTTGGTTAATAATTCCTTAGAATTATATTGAAAAATGTTTTTGACTTCCAATCGCATTTACATTACATTCACCAACCTATCATGCGAATATATAATTTCAGAAAGACAATTTTTATCGCTAATGTAACATTTTTTTTACTTACTTAAAAAAAATCCATTAAAGGCTTAATGAAGTAGGAAAAAATGGTATGAAATTTATGATTGTGACGACTATATTCTTTACTATGAACCAGGAAATGTGAATCAATCCAGTAATCTACATTTAAAAATAAAAGATATTTTTTGTTTTTAACTTGCGTAGAATGGATAAATTTATTATTTTAATAGAAATCCATTTTGAATGCATTTAAGTTATAAATTGTCAATTTAAAATTATTAATAGAAAAAATAAGATGATTCATAAATAGTGAAATATATGTGACACTGATGTTTAAATAATTTGTGATAAGTTTTATTTTACATACTTATAATAATATTTGCATTTAATTTTTCTTCATCGGCAGATTTTTATTTCATTTGATTATTTTAATAACTGTAGCCTCTCAAAAACGTTTAATAAATTAGTTGCAAATTTTAAGACAACTGTTTAGGCACCTAGATTTTTTTAAAAAGTAGTTGCTTTAATTTGAATCACAAAATACTAAAAGCAGTAGTAAAAATATATATATATATATGGGTAATTTATTTTGAATTATGCAAAACATTTTACAAAGTTTAACTTTTTGGGTCAACATACTAATTATAATTTATCGATTTTTCAACGAAAAAAAAATAAAATATTTTTTTATTTATTTGTTTTAATGTAAAACTACTGTAAGAAGTAAAATCTTATAGGCTATGGCAGCCATTACAAAGCAAAAATAGGAATAAGTGATATATATATATAAGGTCACATATTGACATTAATATAATTGATGAAATACCTGAAGAATGTGGAATAGGTGACTAAACTTAATTATAGTAAATGTAATGAGATTAGAGAGATATTAGATGATCTTATATAATCTAGAAATAATATCCTGATTGCAAAGAATAATTAGATGGTTATTTTTATTGAGTAATGAAAATCTAATGTTATTTTAGAATTTAAAAGATTCCATTTTAAGTACAGATTTCAATAAGTGTAAAGCTTAGTCTAGTATAGTAAGTTAAAGATTTGAATCATTACAAAAAAAAAAAAAACAAGTAAAATATAAAATGGAAATATCGATATCTAGACAAACAAGTGACTAATAATAATATTACGAAGTGAAAAGTCAAGCATTATTTGAAAGTAAACTTTATATTGATGATAGATTTATAAACAGATTGAACAATATTTTTATTGACAATCTACAGTTACCGATAAAGATAGGACCATCTACAAGATATGATGAGAGTGAGAGGCATTAATATTTGTTGAGAAATTTTTGTTTATAATACCTAGATAAGAACATGGCTTAGAATTTAGTAATTGAATAAACTGCAATAAAATAGTTATTTCATATATGTATACAAAACTACAATTTATCAAATTAATGGGGAAATATATTTTAATATTTTTACCAATGATTATGATTACTTATCTTTGCATGTAATTGACTTAGTGTAAAGAATGTGGCTGTGAGAGAAAAATGTATTGTCTATTAAGTTTTGTTTCAATAATCATCACTGTGTCTGCAATACAATATTGAAAAAAAAAATGTTTTAATTGCAAAACTTAGCTTAATAAATTGAGTCTCCAATATTAATGATCCCAAACTTATCTTGTTTTAACTTAATCAATATTAAGGTTAGCATTACAAAGGGATTTTTTAATGTTTGTATTTGATGATTTATTTTATCATCAATTATTGAAGGTGGATCAATAGCTTTTTACAGTTTTGGAAATTATGTAATATCATTATTATAAATTGGAACGCACTTCCTGATCAACATCAATGAAACAAAATATTGCCTGTTGATTGAAATATAAAAACAAGGAATATATTCATATAAAAGAAATCAAGAGTTAAATCTAGAACATTTTTTAAGTCAATTCATATATTTGAATGAAGTAAGTAATCATAAAGATGATTAACAATTTTGAATTAGTATCAGTATTATTTTGGAAGATAAAACAGGTGCTCACCCATGCAAAAAATCAAATGTTCTGCTCTAAATATAATTTTAATGCATCAGTAGGAATCTAGAATGATACATGCAGAATCAATTGTATTATAAAATTGATATAGATGGGTTATACTATAAATGCCCTGACAAGATATGGACAGATATGTTTACTTTATGAACACAAGATATAGTACATTTTTGATTTTCATATTTTTTACCGCTTAGTTAGTTTCTTTATAGCGCAAATGACTCAATTGATAATGTTATTGGCCTTGAAAATTCTATTCTTTTAAATTCATCAAAAACTATTTCTGGATGAGGTGATATATACTGACAATCAACTATATTACAAATTTTAGAAACCAGAAACTGTCAAATATATCAAGTCACACTTTGTTGTTAGCTGAATTTGTTAAAGCTACTGCATTATCCAAAAAGACATTTTCATACATTTAAGATTTGATAAAATGTTTTTTTATTTAATTTAAAACTTAGTAACTCTTTAAAGCCATGTGTTACAATGCTGACAATAACATTCTATGAATTAGTCCTAATATGTTTTATGAACATATTGGAAGACCATAATTATTTTCTGAAATGGTAGAAATGATGATGTGTTTTTACTAATACATATTATGCAACTGTAAATTGACACGATGTCCACAATTTTTCAAAGATTACTAAAATTACCATGATCAGTATGAGGGCGCCACTAGACAGTCTAGCACTAGATCGAGAAGAAACTTCAATGATCGTAGTGATAATTTACATGCAGCAGTCATCTAATAGATTTTAAAATGTAATTTTACTTAGACTTTAATAATTAAACTATACATTCTTATTAACCAACATAATAGATGTTAATGATAAAACTAAATTAAAACAAAGGCACTTAAAAATGACTTTAAATATTTATTATATGCACTTTTTTTACTATTTACATTCCCAATTCTCGCTTCTATAGGATTCTAAACTGACTGATCTATTAAAAGACAGAATACAAACATAATTTTAACCCAATCTTTCTCTTTTTTAATACATACAAATAATTTAATGTATATTCTTTTCCTGAGGGAATATGTGCCATCACGAACCCTATAGACAACACAGACCCAAATTGACTATAGAACCCATTTGTCCAAATAGATGTGAAACTATAGAGTGGCTTACTATAAGAGTGTGCAGTAGTGCAACACTCAAACTTTTTCCCTTTTATGTTAAATAACTTCAAACCCTTGAGGGGTGGCACAAGTGTTCACTGTTTGCTTGAAACTGCCTGGCATCCTGATTTTAAATCCCAGATTCTGTCATAAGGTTTCTGTGTTTACTTAGTGATGGAATTATTAACTGAACTTTACCCCCCAATCCCCTGCTCATCTTACAAGATTGAGCAGTTTACATTTTGGAGGATCTAATCTTACCTTTGAATATAACAAAAATGCATAAAAAAATACATAAATAAATGAACACATTTAAGTAACCTAACACCCCCCCCCCCATTTCACTCCAATTAAAATAACATGATAAAATTCTCATTAACAGTTCCACACTTGATTGTTGAAACTTCCATATACTACAAACTCAGTTAATGGAATCTATAATTCTATTATGCTAATTGGCATAAAAGTTCACTAAGAAACTCCATATTTATCCTGGTCAAAAAGATGTTTAACTTTCACCAAGAGAGTACTATGCAGGTTAGATTTTGGTCTGGAATTGCTGTTGTGAATCCATTTTTTGTCTATTGGTTCTGGAACATATCCACAGCTATCTAGCGGGTTCTCCCTTTACTTAATTGGGAATCACTCCTGCGACTCCAGGTGTGGCTTGGAGACATTTTTCCTGGGAGGGAAGTCCTTGATGTCAACTAGTCTGTGAACATTTCCTGGCAATCTATAATAGCACTTTTTAAAGAAAAAGTGTTGACTGCCTGAACAAAAGAAAACTCGGCAATTTCAACAGGATTCACACTGTTAGCTACATTTTAGCACTTTTAATTTTTGTCCTTTTTTGATCATTTCTATTTTTTAATTAGTGGAAAAAGTTCTGGTTAAATTAATGCAATGGATTGACTACAGTGATATATTTCTAGTTTCAACAATAGAGTTAATTGCTAAAATATGTACTTTTTTCCCTCAACCCACATCTTTCTAAGAATTGCAATTAAAAAAAAAAAATTTTAAGAAATACTTATCTCAAGATTTTATTTCAGCTTGAGTTTTAACTAATTTATAAATTTTTAAAAAATATCCATCGAGGAAATGCTGATTTTCTCATAAATTTTAAAACTGATTTAAAAGATTAAAGATAATTAATGTTATATATTTTTAACAAAATTCTACTTTTAACCTAATAACATAACTCAAAATTAAATACACCTGGGTCTCATTTTATGCGATAGATAGGTTCCTCAGAAAACGCGCAAACGAAATTGCGCAAAAATAGACGTAACTTACCTTGAAAAAGGGGGGATGCGGTCTGTGATTTTTCAAAATTCGCATAAAAGCAAAGCACCAACGTAAAATTACTTTAAAATTCGCGCAAAAAAAAAAAAAAAGGAAATAAAATATGACTAATAAAAAATTTCAAATTTGAAAAAAATTGATACAAGACAAACTTTTTTTAACTATAATATTTAATTTTATTCAAAATAACATTCGTTTGCAAACAACTAGCGCCAACTTCACACTCATGTTGTAACAGTGGTTTTCTGGTGACAACGTAATTAGTAATTAATCTGTGAGACGATGATTTTATTAATTGTTTATGAAACTAACAACTAAAAATTAAATTCTTATTTTTGTCTTTAATTTTCAATTCTGTTTAAAAATCAAATTTCACATTAATTTCAAGTCACAGTAAGTAATTTTTAAATTGTTAATTACAATTAAAAATGAGATTTTAATTGTCAAATTTAATTGTGCCCACTGCTATTACTGACCTTTTAAAAATAAACTTGTGGACACTAAATGATTAATAATTGATTACGTTTTTTTTTTTTAAAAGCAAAAACAGAATGTGATTTAAAATGCAAAATTAACACGTATAATGTTTGAACAAATTTACATTATAATCTGGTAAAATTTATTGTGTGTATATATAAAATGTGGAAATTACGATTTTAATTTCATTATTGCATAAAATCTTACTATTATAAAGCACTGAAAATATTAAAATTACTAAGATGAAAGTTGAATTCCAATAATGTGCTATTACTTTCAATATGACGTAAGTGCGCGAAATTTATTATTTAAAGTAATAGCGCATTATCGGAGTTCATACACCTGGGTCTCTTTTTACGTGGACTTATTTAACACACTTCCGGTGAAACACGAATCGCGTAATTTCAAATTTTGTTAAATAAGTCCACATAAAAAGAGACCCAGGTGTATATATTTTTACAGATGAGGTAGCAGAAAATACCACCTCGATATAGAGTTTGGCTAAGGGAGGCATGAACTTTTAAAATGCAATTATAATTTACATATAGAATAAACAAATTCATCCATTTATTAGTTCATCCATGAATCACTGTATGAAAAGAATGATCAACTTTACAATAATTTTTTAGAGCAGCAACGTTATCATGCTTGTATCAATGTTAGTGTTATTCTTTACAAAGATTCTACTAGATAAAAAACTTAATGATTAATTTATGATCAATGAAAGTATGAAAAAAGTATTTATCAACTTGAACCATTATCAAATTTGTAGTTTTAAAGATCTATGTCAGCATCTTTAATAATATTCCTATCAAAACTTTTTGAGCCCTACGGAATAGAAAATTATATTTTTTTCACCTTTGATCTTTTGGCAGCAACTTTAGAATATAAACTAATAAACTTTTAGCATGATATCTTGAAATAAAAAATTATACATTATTAGCAATGATGAAAAATAATATTAATAAAGCAAGGTACAACAAAATAAAGTCTTGGTACCAGAATCAATTATTTATTCATTATAACTTTTCTTTCACATTTAGTTAAATAAGATTTGATTAGGTCAGTAGGTATATAGTAATGCCAATGGGCTCTCGTGACTTGTTAATTAACACAAGTCAATTATACCAAATCTCATTTTACTTCTTTTATTGGTATTATTTGACAAGAGTATATTTTCTTCACAAGTTTTAAAATTCCAGACATGTATTTTCTCGAAATAATAAACAAATGTTATCCATGTATGTAGCATTAAAGCTATTTTACTACCTATTTTAGTAGCACTTTTACATTAGCAGAACTAATTTTTACATAATTTTCTGAATCCAATGTAAAGGTTGCTATCATATTCAGAGTGAAAGAAACTCATTTTTGCATTATATAGAGTATTTGTTGCAATATTTAGAACAAAACCAAAAATTTAGATTGATTGAAAATATAAGATTATTTCCACTTAAAGGAGTTTGTTCTGCATAAAATTTAACTTTGTTTTATTTAGATTCCTACAATTAAATTGGCATTTTTATATCAAATTATCTTAATAGGTAGATATTAAAGCAGACTCATAATATATAGATCATGATACAGAAAGAAACAAGCATACTATAAAATAAAGAATCTCATCATATATCAACAATGTTTATATTGTTGTACAGTATTAACATAATGCATTATAATAATGTAAGTAACTATTGCTATAATAAATATATACTGAAGTTAATCGTCACTTATTGCATTAAAAGTATGCAGTAAGTGCTATGGGTTTCATAAGGTATACTTAATTTTGTTACTACATTCAGATCTGTATATGAATTAAAGATAGAAAATTAAAACCAGATATACATTTTGGACATGGAAGAATTTAAACCAATTACTGAGGTGAACCAATTGGTAGTAATAGCCAAGAAAGACATTACATTAGGGTTATTCAGAACTTCTATGTCACTTCCCATTATTATAGCAATACATTAAAAATCAGCTTCCAGCTGTATTGGTAATTTTAATATATATCAACTTCTAAAACCTTTGTCTAATTTTTGTGTTATCCCATTACTTAAAAATCTGAGAATATTATTTGTCAGTTTCATTTCCAGTCAGTTTGTTTTCATGAAATATTAATCTAAAATACACAGAATTGTTTCAATTCAGCTTCTAAAAATTGACTAATTTTAGATTCAAATTAGGTAAATGTAACGAAAAATTAAAAATAATGTTAATAACTGAAGAAAACATTTAAAAAATAGCCAGCAGTAAAATGAATTATGTTTCAATCAATCATTACATGACTGCTGGTGATTTATTTTCATTTCTTATAAATTATGATGTCTCATTATTCAATTCTATTGTATTTTCTTGGTCTGAAATTAAATATTTTAAATAAAATTCTAAATCTAGACTCACTACTAGTCATTCTGTAAAAAGTAATTATAAATTCCATAAAAATTTATGAAATATAATTGCATTTTGTTCTTATCAACAACAGTCTTTGATAAACAAATTACGGTCAATAGCGTTCAACATTATTCACTTTTCTTGAAGAGCGATCACTTTTCCACACTTTTTTTTTGTAAAATTTAAAATTTTTCAAATCAAACTTTATACTTTGATAAAATAATATAAAATCTTAATTATGAATTAAAAAATTATGATAAATATATTTATGTCCAAAATCAATTACAAACATAAAACATTTTGTTTTGATTTTTGACTTTGTCATTTAGAAATGCCTGATATGCAAATTATGGTTGTTAGTGTTCAACCTTATTCACTTTCTTGAAGAGTGGTCACTTTCCCACACTTATTTTCCTTGTAAAATTTAAAATTTTGAATCAAACTTTATATTTTGATAAAGTAATATATATTTATTTACATTAAAAATCAATTACAAACGTAAAACATTTTATTTTGATTTCTGACACCATCATTTAGAAATGCCTGTGGCACAATTTCCAGAGTTGGCAGCCATCTAATCAGAGAACAGGCCGGCCTACACAGCAATAAAAATTGATTTTTTTTTAAAAATGTATCACCATATGCGGTCTTTTTTAGAACTAAAATATTAAATTTTGAATTTCTTATAAAATAAAGAAAATTCTACCAAAATTGACCAAGAGATGGTGCAAGCTAAGGCCATGATCTGTAAATAATATGAATGAAAATTAAAATGGTACAAAATCTAAACGTATTTAACAACAAAGGGGTTAAATATTAAAAATTCTGAAGTTGAGAGAAAAAAAGTCATTTTTAAACTGAATACAAGTTGTGAGATACTTATAATTAATATTAACCACCCTGCTAAACTTTAATGATATCTAAAGTTAACCTGCAGTTAAAGTCCTTAAATTTTGATGTGTTTTAATTATTTTCAAGTCATTGACTTAAATAAAAATGTGAATAAAAAGCAGCTACTGCATGAGTATTTAACAAATTAGTGTTTTCTACAGGGAAAGTCTGGCTCCAGTCATCCAGTATCCATTTACTATATTAAAACATCATTACACTGCAATGGTGTTTTGCATTAACACTAAAGTAATTACATTGAATTATTTTAATTATAACTAACACTTTATACTATAATTCCAATTCAGCATTTATATTTACTATTTATTTTTTGAAAAATCATGTTTTTATACAAAATTATGTATAACTTATGGTTTATTATTATTTATGTATTGAGTAAAATTTGTTGAATGCAAATTCCCAGTTACTGTATATTTTTTAACACAAATAAAACTGTGATTACAAACTAATATTTAATATTTTAGGCAATTTTTTTTATTACAAAATATTCTATTATACAATAATTAATCTGTCTTTAAATAAAATAATCTATTACTTGATGAAATTATTTTCTATTGTAGATAGAGATTTATCACTAATTCCATGAATGCATACTTGTATATGATATAAAAACATTTTTTTTTTATTATCTGAGGAATTTTGAAATAAAAATTGTAATTTTGAAAGAGAAATAGAAATCCAATCGTTTTTTGCCTCCATGTTGAATCTTGCATTTATGCTAACATGTTAATAACCTATCTATTATCTGTCAAACACTATCTGAACAATAGTTGATTCCATAAAAACATTTACTAAAAGTTTATTTTGTCATCCAATCAGATCAGATTTATCTACCTGTTATTTTAATATTGTATTCCGTTGAATTTATATGTAGAAAAGTATAATTTAGTTAATTCAAATCAAATATTTATTGAAATTTATATCATTTAATTCAAGTTGTTATAAATTAATTTTTGTAGCAACAACAAATAATTGAGTTTGCTTTAAATAGATATGATTCATTACTTTTCTCATTTATGTATAAACTTATGTACAATGTTTAAAATATCTCTTTTTATATACATATTAAGTTCAATAATTCATTAATATATTTTCAAAGTTGGATAACTAATCATTTTTAAAATTCTATAATTTTTATTTTTAGATAAAAATGTTCTTATATAACCAATTTCTGTATAATAAGAATTTTTTAAAGTGGTGTATAAATCCTTTAATAAAATAGTTATCTATAACTTATATAATAATTTCTCTATTGAGTTGAAGGCAAATTTTTTTTTTGAAACTTCGGTAATCTTTTAACATTTTACATGGATGATCCTGAGAATTAAAATGGCTTATACGAATATCTTACATTTGTGAAAATTATTGTTTCAATATATACATGAATTTGTATAAATAGGCATAAGGAATTCCTTGTAAATAAAAGATGTCAAAATAACATCAGGAAGGCTGATTGTATATTAGACATCAAATATTTCTAATTCAGATTTATACTTCAATAGATTTCTATTGTCAAGAAGAGAAGATTTTACATTGATGAATGCAATATTTTAAATGGGTCAAACAATCCTTATAAAAGATTTTATTGTAAGAATTACAAAATTTTGAAAGTGAAATGGATAAATTTGGATGTGAAATCAGGAATAAAAGAATGCAAATCAGGTGGAATTAATGGATCAAATAAAAAAAGTATATTATTCAAATAATATAAAATATGGATGAACCCAAATTAATATCTTTGGCAGTTTTAGCTAGTAGTAGATTATCAGTCTCTTGAATGTGTGATCCTAGGATCAAATCTGGTGTTCACACTTCTGACACTCAAATTTCTTATGAACTCTCAAGAAATAATCATTTGAATATTTTCCCTCTGTGTAGTATAATACAGTGATGGAGTATCAGATTCTAAAATAGGGGTGGAGGGATTTCTAGAATCAATTTCAGAGCTAGCACTTTTGGTGACGGAACTTTTTATGATCTCTCATGCCATATGGATATACTTTTTTTTTATTAACAAATGGAATTGCATTTAATAAATTCAACACAGGAAGTGATATTTAATAAGATAAGTTAATGCAAATTTAAAAAAATAAAAGCTATTAAGAAATATAGTATTCACAGTTGATATTTACTCCAATAAATTTATGATACTTACAAATCCTTTTAAAATATTAAAAACTGTTTTTTCAGAGTTTTGATGTTGTTAGAAATAAAATAACGAGCAAAAACAATTATTCACAAATCTTAATGATAATTTTAGATGCCTCTGTAAATAATCTTATTTTCAGATATTAAATGATGTGAAACTCATGTTAGTTTTGTTTTAAAGCAAAAATTGACAGTTTGAGAGTTATTTGACTTTATTGAAATATACATCTGTATTAGATATTATTGATTTATATATATATTAATAAAAAAAATTATATATTTATTTTTCATTTCTCATTTGTGATTATCGTAGATAAATAGTTGTTGGGGTTTTTTTTCCTCTCACTGACTCAAGATCTATTTAAAACATTGAAAGATGCCTTGTTACATATCAAAGTTCTCAATTTGCTGTTTGACATGCTTACAAAAAGATAAATATTTTAAAGAATCTCTTATAAATGAAGATTATGTCAATACTTATATTATTTCAAACAATTTTTTATTTATAAAATAATATTTTATTTTGATTTTATTTTTATTCATATTATCTACATCATATTTTAAAGCCCGTATTTATTTTATTTAACAATTGTTTTTCTAGATAATTATTTTTATCATATGTCAATAGGAAATAATATATATAAAAAATATTTTATAATAAATGCTTTTATTTACTGTGCATTAAAAAGCCAAAAAAATAATTGTTTACTTCAACCACAATTGAGTTTTTATATTTAACTTGAAATAAAAATGTGGGATGTCCAGAAATTAATTAATTCAGTCACTAGCTATAAAATTAGTGATTGAATTAATTAATTTCTGGAAATTCTATGGTTTTATTTCAAGTTAATTATAAAAATCCCACTTATGGTTGAAGAAAGCAATTATTTTTTGGCTTTTTAGTGAACAGTAGAATATTATATATAGTTTTTAACTTTTTAATATTTGCATAATAAATAAAAGCTTTTATTATAAAATATTTGTTTATGCATTATTTTCAAGTGTTTAGTATTGGTATCTATTTCTTAATTATTTCAATTTTAATTAAACAAAAAATAAAAACAATGTTACAGACTGTATACTATTTGGGGAAAAAATTGTGCATTAAAAATTGATTCCAATATTATTTTGGTTGCAAAAAGAGGATTGGACCATCCTGTTGAAGAACTGTTTTTTAACCTGCTCATCAAAACAAGAGAAGTGGATAAAAGAACTTGTCCACCTTGGTTGGCAGACCAGACTTGGTGCCAGTTGAGGCTATAGGTCAACATTTGTCACCTATGTCCTTTTAACTGGCCCATGAAAAATTTGGTGACTGATCAGTGTGTTTTTTACATATGTTGTTTTTTTACCTATGTTGTATATACTGATGTCAATTTTATTTCCTACTATTATCAGTGATTGACTGAGTGCTATAAATTCCCTATCCCTTTATATTTATTTAATTCTAATAATACATTATACATTCCATGTGTGAATATCTAAGTGTTATAACTTTTAAATAATTTTGCATATGTATTTAACCTTTTCTTTGAGTTAGATCAGGTTACAGTCTGAGTGATGCTCATTCAGTTGGTTCTTTTTTTTCCCTTTTGTTGTTTGGCCATCACTGATTTTGCCATTTAATATTTACCTTAAAATTTTGGCACCGATTTGATTATATTTACTTCTTTTATATATATTTATTGTAAACTAATATACGACTATTATCAGTTATTGACTGATTCCTGTAATCTTTTTATATCTTTATACTTAATTTATTCTAATGTAATATTGTATATTCCATGAACGAATATCTTAGGGTTATACTTCTAAACGATTTTAAGTATTATCAAACTCCATTTGTTTATTTGTCAGTTATGCTCTGTTTGAGGTTCATTTGCCTTGGTTGTGGGGGAAGTTTATTATTTAACATTTACCTTGTAGTTTTTGTAACACTATAATTCAGTTTCATTGAAACAATTGTAATCAGACTAAAATGACTATTTTTCTATTGTATTTATTTGATTAACCATTGTAATTTTGTGGATATTATATACTCTGTATTCAACTTAGTTTTGTAATTTGTTGTTTTCTTTTGTATTGTGCTTTAAGTGTGAATAAAATTTGACTTTGGAAGGAAAAAAGTATTTTTAAAAAAGAAATTATTTTACAATCAAGAAAAATTAGAATTTGAAGCAACCTTTACAATCAAGAAAAATTAAGATTTGTTTTTATTTTTCTTTATCATAAATGCTTTTTATTTTTGTTTTTTAATATATATATATATGCATTGCCCTCTAAAATATATATATATATATGCATTGCCCTCTCGTGCATATCACTGGAACCTTTCTGAACTGATATCAATGTATTTGAAAGTCAGTCTGCCAACACAATTATAATAAATAAATATTTGGATAAACCTGAAATATTTCATGGTCATATTGCATTATCATTGACTTCTAATATGTACAAAATTTGAAAGAAATCCACTTGAAGCTCACTTACAAAATTTATCTTAAACAAACAAATAGTTTTTAAGTTAAATAAAAGCATTTAAAAAATAGTTATTCGTTTTAGAGTACTTGCTAACATTATTTTGGAAGAAAGTTTGTGTTCATTAATTTTTTAAAGTTTTCAGTAGGTGACTATAATAGAATAAATAGGATGAATTATAACTCCTAATCAGATGTTGGAAATGAGCAGAGAAAATCATGTGATGCTTTATTCCTGTAATATTTAATATCATCATTATACGTTTTTTTTTATTATAGGTTTTAGTTTTGAATTGGTACTTATACCATTTAAAATGGGAATTATTAAGTTGCAACTCTTCATCAAATATGGAAGGTAATAAAGTTTAAATCTCCATTTTTTAGGAAAATATCCAATTTTGGTACAGTTGTACCATTCATGTCACATATTTTTAAAATACAGTCTAAAGCAGTTTACTTTTATTTAAACTATAATCTCTTCAATTTTCATGACTAAACACCACTCCTATTTTGTCTTTTTTTAGTTTTTGTATACTTTTTATAACTTCTTCATAAATTATTGGCTTTTCTTCAAATAATTTAGGACTACCACAATTTTTCATAGCCAATATAAACCTAAAAGTACCACTTTCTGTGATGTTTTTATAATTTATTTATAATTGTTTGCTTATATCTTTCTTTTTCAGGATAGGAAATCTTTTAAAATATATTTTTATTATTGAAATTATTTTATAATTTATTTATAGAAATTGTTTTGCCTTTTTTATAATTAGTTTTACATTTGCCTCAGATTTGGCATATTCCCTGATATATTTCTTTAGCATTTCCAATACCACAACTAATTTTAAGTTAATCCCACATTACCCTTCTTTCTGTTTTTCTATCAAATGTTGTCAATTTCAAATGTTATACAAATCATTATATCATATTTCATATTTTTTGGCATATACATTATTATATAATTTTTTAACTGCTTCAATAAGTTATAATTATGTTTGTTAATTCTAATTCTTCTGACAGTCTTTTGATAGGAATATTATCATATACTTTTTAATGTCTATATATAAAGAATATATCTTTTGATTTATTTTTATTTTTTAGTATTATTGGGTCACCCAAAACAATTGGTCTATTGTGAATACCATTTTTCAAATTCTATTTTTCAAAATTTTCCATATATCTGACTTAATGAATTAATAATTGCTATTTCTTTATAATCTTCACAATGGACATTGCTGCCCCTTTTATAATTTATTGTAATATATAACACTTTCTTCCATTCAGTTGGAATTTCACCATTATTAATTCAGTTTTGGAACAACAAAGTTAAGTGTTCAAACAATCGTTTACTTCCATTTTTAACTAATTCAAATGAAATTCCTCTGGGCACAGGATTCTTTCTGTTTTGAGTGTTTTGCATATCACTAATACTTCAGTATATTTTAATCTTATAGGATATTCTATCATTTGTATCTTCTGGTTTTTTATTTGTTTTCTGAAATTCTATTTTTCTGTTAACAAATTTTCAAAATGTAGACTTCATTGTAATATTATTTCTTTTTTCTTGTCTTCAACTCAAACAAAATAATAGAGAATTAAGATTTTTATTTTACTTTGGTATTAGTCTTGCAACACAGAGCATGTATTAGACTTGCTGCACCTTTTTACATTCATATCAATCCACTGATAACTTTGTAATCTGACCAAAATAATGTATAGATTCACAAAATTTGCAAAAAAAAAGTAATGTGTACATGAATCTTGTACATGATATTTTTGCAAGATTTAAAAAGTTATTGGCAGGTTGGTATAAATGTGAAAAGATGTAGCAAGTCTAATACATGATTTATGTTGCAGGACTAAAAATAACTAAAAGTATAAAAAATATTAAAAACAGCATTTTAAAACAAATTTTGAGAAACAAATGGATATTAAAAAGTGATTTTAAAATAATTTTGAGAAAGAAATGGATTAAAAAGACTATTTTTTTTAAAAAAATTTGATTTACAATACACAAATATATATTACTTTCACACTAACAACTTTAAAATGTATAACTATATATAAATTGATATTAAAACTCAAACATTGGTGGCCTAGTGGTTAGTATAGCTGCCTTCCAAGCAGCTGGCCCAGCTTTTCTTCCCGATCAATACAATACATTTGACATATAAAAAAAACATTTTAAACCAAAGAAAAATTGATTTGCGATCTTTAATAAGTGACACCATTATGCAAAAAAAAAGTTACTTTAAATATGCACAAAACAATCACTAAATTATAATTTTTTTAAATATTATTTACAAAAACACAAAATGTACACATATGCTACTTACTGTGTAATATATAACAGGAATTGTCACATTAAAGCCACAAATTTTACATTTACATCTACCATACAAAATGGAGATTTTTTTTAAAGTAAAAAAATACACAAAAATAAAGAAATATAAATTATTATAAGACTTTTATTAAATTTTCATCCTGTTGTCAGAAAAAAATCTGGAAAATAACTAAAAGTGTCAAAATATTATAAAAAAAAAAGATTCGTTGTTAAAGATAAATATGTTTTCACATGAGATCGAATAACATCATAGGGTTTATTTCCTTTCAATTTGATGTCAGCACAAGATTACACATTTATTGTGGATGTGAAAAGGCATTCTATCTTCCCTACATTGTAATACTAATACCAAAGTACCCAAACAAAATAATGCAGAATTAAGATTTTTACTTTTATGAATTTTTCCTTTTTTTTATTTAAATTCAAAATACTTTGATCTCCAAGAAAGATATTACTAACAATTCTCTCTTTAATATTTACTAAAGTTGAGTAACTATCATTGAATGTAAATATTTATTTTTAAATTCAAACATAAACATTCAATTTAATTAGAGTTGGGATATTAAATTTAATATCTAACATACAGGCTATATATATACACCTGTACAAACAATGTAATATATAGGATATTTTTTGAGCTCAGACTTTCACATGACCATCAACTCTCCACACTATCTCATACTACTGACATACTTGGCCACATATATGTCTAAAAGTTACTTATCTATTATTTGTTTTTTTATTCATTAAAAATAACTTGTCATTTAATTAATTAATAAAGAATAGCTTGCTATTATAAATTAGCTAATTCATAAAAATAGGTGTATGGCAGTGATTCCCAACATGAGCCCATGCCCCACAGAGGGGTAGTTTGATTTTTCAGGGGGTAATTTGAAAATGAGTTATTAATAATGAAATTTAAAAAGTTTTTGAATTATAACAATGAATTTAAAAGCCTGCTAATTGTTCTTGTATCTTATTATTTATAAATTATTAAGCTAAGAATGTTTTTTTTTTAATTTCTCTTTCCTTTTCATCTTCTCAGTGTTTTTTCTGTTTAAATAACCTTCACTTCTTACCACTCCATTATTACTTGGAGTAAGTTAAGTGGCTTGAAATTTCATTGTTCTTCAATTATCCTTTTATTAATGACCTTTTAGGCTTCCTTCAAGTGAATAGGAATTCATTTTTTGAATAATAAGAATTATATCTCATGGGGGGGGGGGCTAAAAAAGATTGTGAACCATTGATCTATGATATCAAGATAATCCATGAGATAGAAGTGGAAGGAGAGTTTAAATTTTATTAAGAATGGCAAAACATTGTTAAACTTATATTGGTTAATGCTTTATTTATTACTGAATTACATATTGATTCTCATTGATTTAATATCATATTATAAGGGAAGGATATTAAGCTTTTATACTTAAAATATATGTTATTTTTTAAGTGATATTAGTTATTCTAGTAAAATTATCTTCAAAAACATATATTAGTTTGGTAGTCCTTAGAAGTTGTATTACAAAATCAGATATTATTTTTGAATTATTTAAGTTTTCTTCATATCACTGATAATTATTAACAACTGATAGAACTGAAGGAAAAAAGTTTTAGGTTCAGACTTTGTTGCAGTATATAAATGAGATAATTTTAGAATTGCAAATGAATATATTATCCCAACATTGCTTGAGGGAGGTCAAGGTAATGTGGAAAATGAAAAAGACTTTTTTCTCTGCCTTGCTGCAAGCAAAAAGTGGAAATAGCTTGCCTCAAAGCACCAGGTAAATACAATGTAAGGATTGCAAAATACTGTAAATATTTTTTCTCTTAATTAATTAACCAATTTTATGAGTATTTGATTCAACACAATATAGCATTTTGTCTGAAAAGTGTGCAAAAAAGTATTTGATATAGTTTAAATCAAATTATTATTAAAGCTGGTCTATATTTATAAGAATTTATTTTCCTCAAAATATGAAATGATTGAAAATTTTAAAATACAATGAGATCAAATGACAAATGTAAATCACATCATCACAGATCTATTGCTTAAACAAGTCAATAAAATATCAGCAATTTGTTGCATAATTATATATATATATTATCTTAATAATTACATATATATATATACACATCTGATATATATATACACACTATTTATAAATCAAATATATTTATTATAATTTATGGACATGCATCCATATAGAGAATCTTATACAAATCTATACCATGCAGATGCATTATATAATCTTCCATTCATGTTTAAATGATCAAATATTAACTAATTATATAATCTAATCATACAATTAAATATATTTGTACTTTTTTATTATTATATTTAATGTAATTTGCTCCATATATTTTTTCTATTTGAATATTTAATGCAGTATATATTTAATTAGGATATTTCATTTATAAATGGAAGTGTATATATATATTTATTACATAAGTATGTCTGTTATTGTAAAGAATATTTATATACAATCCTATATTGATGACAAATGTAATCTAGAAAGAAAATTTTATTACTTTTATCATGTTAGAATGAGAAGGAAAGAGAAAAGAAGAATTAAAAAAAGAGAAAGAGTTAGTTATATTTTAAAAAGGGAAAGGAGTTAAATGTCAACATGTATAATGATTTATAAACATTATCTAGAATATGTATGATACACTTAAGAGGGCAATAAAATGTTGTTGAAAGGAGCTTTTAAGTATTAAAAAATACAATATGTGTTTGTATAATTTTTTGTTGTTGTTTTATTTATTGTGCAAAAAACAATTTCCATTTTATGATATAAAAAAAAATTATAAACAATATATATTAGAAAAATTGCAATACAAAAAAAAATTAAAATTTGATAAATATCTAGATATATAAAATATATATGCTGTTTGAAATAAAATCAAAAATAGGATTGAAAAAGTTGTTGGGTTTGATATTATAACCTCTAAAATCTACCCCTATATCACCTTATACACATAAATGCCCAGGTATCAATTCTATACAAGATAGAATAAAATGTATAATTAGGTTGTGTATCTAATTATGGATGAGACTCTTATTATAGTATTAATCTACAGCTTAGCTCAGTTGGGAATTATAGGGTCTCCTGGTCATCTAGAATGCAAATGGGATGAGAGAAGCATTTATAAACAATAATTATATAATGTTTATTTAGTTATACTATAGGTACTTACTTAAGTTATCAAAAGAAAGCAATTTATGGATTAAATCAAGAATTAAGATATGTTCAATTCTCCCACCATCCAAGTACATGCCAGACCAATCATGCCACTCATCTAATATGTTTGGGGATCACTGTAACAATAATCAATCTACAGACATTTGATTTAGATTACACAGCTATACCAATGTTTATTTAAATGATGAAATAATCTCAGGGCTCTATTATATGAATGATAAGTCAATCCTATTACAAGATGATTATTAAGTAATGAGGACTATTGTGAAACTGTCAATTATTATAATAAAATAAAGGATGGACAATGATAGAGATCGTGTGCATTTTATCTCACATCATCTATTTTAAACAAGATAAAATCTATATCTTGGCATTATACAATATTTGGATCAATTAATTCAGTATTATTTAAATAAATGGCATATACTATTAAACTGATAAGTATTACCATTAGATTATGTTGAACATATGTGTGTGTGGAAATGGTCAATCGAACGTAGGAAATCTTACTCCAACAAACATTTATTACAAGACACATTCTTTTACAAACACATCGATGATGATTAACATTAATTTCACATTAACTACAAACTTGACTAAATAACTAAATTACATAAATCCTATACACTTAATATTTGAAGGCTCTTCCTCTTATCTGTTATTTCAATAATATTTATAACTCTATTCATTAAATTATTAGCAATACAAAATAATTATATATTCACATACCAATGTTTATATCATCTATTCCCATTCTGTGCTCTCAATGAACTAAGAAAACGGTATCAAATAATCAATTAATGCCATTGAAATTATTTCCTTACGTCTACAAATTTATTCTTACTATATGAAATTAAGTAATAATTTTATTAAAATTAGCATTAAGTAAAGTAAAATTTTTGCAATCCAATATTACTTTCATACCGGGAGGATGAATTGCCAGTAATAATAATAAATGAAATAATGATAATGTGGGTTATATGATTTGACAAACTACTTAAAACTTACAATTCCGACTATGGTCTCCTTCCATATCTCTAAATTTATCATATCTCCGAATATGTACGTATTTATAAATTTACAATCATAACGCATTTATTGATTACATTTTCTATCGGTTTACTTGCGGAATGAATAAACTTCACAATAAGGATGGTACAATGAGCTAATCATTAAATTATTAATCCAATTTCAAGTATATTACAGAAATCACTAAAATCTTTATCTGAAATAACTAAGTATACTAAATAACGATAAATATGTGGAATGAAGAGGGAGAGCAAAATAATATCAAATAAATATTTACATATGTGCGTGTGGGGATTAACAAGACTCCATACATTAACTTAATTCATCAACATAGTAACTATCAACTTTTCTGACACAAATAGCGCGGAACTCAGCCGACTTATCATGAATAAATGGGGCATCTATCACTGCACTTTAAGGAATATGATCATCACATCATATACTATCAAATAAGGAAATATACTACTATCTACGGCTCCATAGATAAATAAGTAAAATGAGTGTTACTCAATTTGAATAGCATGATTATCCATTCAATCACCTTTCCACTCAAAAGGCATCTAACGCATTTCATATAGGACAAATCCATAACAGACAAACTCTTAAATTTTCACAACCTTTAGCACATAGCATCAGCCACAACTGATAGGAAACAAATAAGCATAAATTTAATTCTTATAAAATAGCTTCTGATAGCGAACACACGTGCGAATATATGAGCATGTATGAAATATTTTCGAAATCATGTCAGACAATAAAATGTTATATTAACATTAATTAAATTATAAATGAATCTAATATCTATTAAAATTTATGACCATCGAATTTCAGATTAGTGTAAATACTATCATATAAGCCTGACCATTCAGCAATACTGCCATAAATATTTTCATGTATCTATTTATTATTACCAACTAATGAATGATGATGAAGCATGCAATTTGCACCAATAATATGAGCATGGGAATATATAATATTTTACATAATACAACAAAAGAAAATATTACCATTTTGGTATAACTTATACCAAAAATCTCCAGACGTTCTAGAGGAGATAGGCATATAATACATAATAATAATAAACCAAATTAAACATAAAGAAAATAAATAAATACATCTATATATCTGTCATATGCAATGGAAGAAATGCATATTAAACCTTCTGTCATTAAAATAGAAGTTCCCTTTTTATTTTTTTAGTTCATATTTGAAACTTTAAAAGCAAACGTACTTGTAGCTCTGCAGCTCATGATGATGCAAACATTTCTCCTGCAGGTTAAACATGAATTTGGCAAACAGTAATAACCTCCAATGTTCTTAGGACTTCCTAATGGACATTATAAACAACTTTTGCACATATTTGAATCAATTTACTTGTTTATAAACTTTACACAACTCAGCAAGATCATCCAAATAAATGTTAATAATTCAAGCTATTTCAACTTGGTTTTGTGTAAAATTTTCAACATTTAATAAATTTAAGATGATTAAGATCAGGGTTATTTGGTCATCCGTGCTCATGCACATTTCTGATAAATAATTATCAAATATCATTAAGTCACGCATTCTATCACTCATATATAGGTATGAATGGTAAAGTAATTTAATATACATAGCTATTCTAATAATGTAGAGTATTAGAATGAATAATTTTTCTGTTTCAGCTAAAAATAGAAAACTTATTAAATGAGAGTCAATAAGATATTCCATTATACAGTTCAGCATAATTTTTCCAATTATTACCATTTTTGTTAATTTACATAATTCCAATGTCACACTATTTATTATAAATGAGTTATAGCAAAATTGTATTAGCAATTTTTCTATATAATAACAATGCATTATGAATAAAAGTAAATTCAAATTGTTAGTCAATAAAAGTTGAAACTAGTGTACCTTTAAACATTTAGCCTTCCATATTGGACAATTCTGTCCTGTATCCTTCACAATTACACATTGGCATTTATGCTTAAGTAGTATGAGAACAATTTCCCTAGCAAAAAGGGAATAATAAAGAATTTAATGAAAATATTAAGTTCACTTCTTTTATTATATTTCTTTTTCAGAAAAGCCTTCTCTAAAACTTTTTCTGAAGTCTTCTGTCTACTTAGCCACGCCTCTTTTTTTTTAGCTATAATGAACAATATGCAAGAATTTATTACTTGTAAAAAAAAATGTTAGGAATAGAGTTTTGAAAAAAAAATATTAAATTACAAATACTAACTAATAATAAATAAAATAAATAATTATTTTCAAATGAAAGATTTTATGCAATAAATAATTAATAATAAAAATCATATTAACTGATAATGTGTGCATCTGTCTTTCCATTAATCCAGAGGTCTATTAATGACTGAGCTATTAACAATATCTATGGCAAAATAAATAATGTTATTGCAAGATGGATCTTCTGAGTGATAATTAGAAATATGAGTGAGGTGTGAAGTGTGGAATGATGGGAATGGACATGCACCCACATATACAAGTTAGATCTTGGAATGGCAATAAATTAGAAAATTAATGAATAAACACTCATCATGGCCTTGCAGACAAACAATATATATTCCCACTAGTTTAGCTTTCATACCAACAACTCCTGATACAATCCATCCCCTCTCCTACTATTAGATATATATAAAAAAAATTTAATGATTGGTACACTCCAACTAACATTCTAAGAACTTTTCAACCGAATTATACATTAAATTACATCACAATTCATTTTTTTCTTATTAGGTACCCCTGATCACTATTGGCACAATGTGAACTTCCCACATTCCTTCATGGTGCCAATCTGGAAGGTCACAACATATAGGATCTATGTGAAGACAAATTATTAAAATTGATATATAATGAGATATTATTTCATATAGCGCTACGTTTTTTATGTAATAGTAATATTAGCGATTAAGCAATGCACATGCGCTTTTAAAGATAAATTATAAATGAATGGGTGGATTCATTCCATTCTTTCTAAAATACTATATCTCATGTCTGGAAAAATTGAGTATTCATTTATAATTTATCTTTAAAAGTGCATGTGCATTGCTTAATCGCTAATATTACTAAAATTGATATATTAAAGTAAATATTTCTTTATTTTTTATTTGAACATGTGTTAATACTTCATAGGAATATATATATGCTACGAACATGTTTTAATACCCCTCAGGAATATATATGCTATGGCCTAATAGTATTAATGATAGTAACAAGCATGAGAATCTTATATATTTGTGTGCACATGTGTGTTCTCACATATGATTTTATGTGTTTTTTTTATCATTCTTCAAAATAAAAAAATATTTGTTCAACATGTTTGTTATATGAATACAAACAAAAAATACACAAAAAATTAGATGCTTCACAAATTTTACAAGATTTTTTTCTTTTTTTTTTAGTTTTCCTCTCCAAAAGTGTATTTTTAAATTAATTTAAAGTTTGATGTTATTACTAAAAAAAAATGAAATTAAAGTTTAAATTTATTTAAATATCAACATAAGATAATAAAATAAACATTCATATATTACTTATTTCAAAAAAGTACCACCTAAATAACAAAATTAAGTAACATCTTTGAGAATATTCTCTAATCTATAGCTTTTTTTAAAGATATGTAATACATTCAAATATCAGCCTTTTAAGCTAATTGTGCATACGCTTTGTGAGTGTTAATAATAAATGAATACTTTCTCATCCATACAAAATATAGTATTTATGCAGGAATAAAAGGAATCCTCTTATTCCTATGTCTTAAATGCTTATATATGAGCAAATCTGAAGTACTGGTAAGTAAAGCGTGAGGATGGAACCGTCACTTTAAATTACTATATACAATGTCCGAATGAATGACATGGGTGAAATTGTCTAGAATTTACTAAACATCATTCCAACTGAAACTTAATCATATGTAAATAAGCATTTATTTTATATAGTGTATGTTTACAATTGTATACATTCATAAGTCGTAAGAATAAGAGGATTCCTTTTATTCCTGCATAAATACTATATGTTGTATGGGTGAGAAAGTATTCATTTATTATTAACACTCGCAAAGTGTATGCACAATTAGCTTAAAAGGCTGATATTTGAATGTATACAATTGTAAACATATGCTATATAAAATAAATGCTTAAGATATGTAATAGAAATAGTTAGTCCAAATATATACATAAAGGACATTTTTATGCATGGCTTTTGTTTAATACTATATCTAAATAGTGTTAATATTTTAAAATTAAAATGAAGATTTGGAATGAAAACATTTAACCTGTGAACGGTTTTTTTCTAAATAAATTGCTTCCAATGAGTTGTATAAAGTAAATAAACTCATTGGAAGCTTAAGTTATTTCCTGTTCAGTTACATATCTGAGTTATTTATTATATATATATATATATATATATGTGTGTGTATTACTTAAAACAGGCAAAACTCTCTATACAGTAGTGCCAATCAGTGCAAGCCAGAGTAATCAATGGACGCCAGGTGGCTTATGCATAAAATCCCTATCTTGCACTGGGTGGCACTACTGTATGAAGAGTTTTGCCTGTTTTAATAACAGTTATGAACAAGCATAAGAAATAGTGATCATGTGATGTTTAGTGGTATATTACTTTAATCTAAAAATTGAAAAATGAGTAGAAATTGGTATTTTTTAATTCTAAATGTCATAATAATATAAAAACAATAGTATGTATTAAAATTTAAGTAAATAAAATTAATTTAATGTATTTTTTTTTTGTGACTACAATGCTGCAAAAACCCATACCAAATAGACTGTTTGCATACAATTGCTTCATATATTTTTCTCTGCTAAAGTGTAATATGTATTAATCCATAAAAATGTTGATCAGAAAATTTATTTTTTACAGTATCTTTTGAAACTTTTGCAATTTTACATATGTAGAAATAAATGATAAGAAAACTCATAGACACATAATATTTTTTTTACCAAATGAAAAATTGTATTATATTATTTTTGTTTTTAATTAGTATAACTCATCTTGCCAATCTATATTATTTAAATCTTTACTCTATGGATAGATATTTATGTAATGATTGAATTTGGATAGCTTGCAAAGTTTTTAATTCGCATAGGAAATTTCAGCTATCTGAATAAAAAAAATCGCAAGCTCCAGATGTGAAATTCATGTTATGGGCAAGTGAATGCCATAGCAACTATATTATGAAACTTAAATTTGTGTTTTTAGGTAATATATACATTGTACAATGATTTGCTTTAAAAAAAAAAAAGACTGAACACAATTTTCTAAATCATTTTTTTATTTTATTATAACAATTCTAATAATCCGCAAATTATCATCAACAACAAAACAAAACAAAAAAATATATATCTGAGATGAGTTCCTAACAACTTATTCAATTTGATATCATTTTTTTTTCCAACATTGCTCTGTTACTTAGCAACAAAAAATGGACGGAATCGAGAATAGTTTTCTTACACTTTGTTATAGATTTCTAATTAATATCAATTAAAAACAATATAAGATTAAATTTTTGTTTTTCGAGGAAAAAAATAAAATATATATCTATTAACATTTTTGAACATTATATATAAATAAAATATATTGCTTTAAAAATGTACATCTGTTAAATTCTCATTCTATATACAGCCAGTTTCAAAGATCTGAATCATACTTTCAAAAAATAAATTTTACACGAGAAGCACCTAACTTTGATTAGTTCAGAATTAAAATTGCATATTTATTCTAAATTTATAAATGTCATAAATTCAAAGATTGTGATACCCTTCTATTTCTATGGTTTATAAAAGCAATCTAATAAAATTGAATAATGGAAATGCATATTTCATGCATATTAGAGGGTTTTGTTTTTAGGACTAGAAAGCTGAGAATTTTTTATATGCTTTAGGAACTTTTATCGATTTCTTGATGTCTTACTGAAATGACTTGCGAAGTTTACGATTTCCAAGAGGAAGTGTAGGACGATAGTTGTTTACTAGTTTTCCACTGAAACCATTATCAGGAGCCTTCTCTCCTTCACAGTAGCAAAAAAGTTTTCGCATAGCTAACATCTGAAAGTAGTAAGTTTATACATTATTAAAAAATTGCAAATATAATAATGATAAGAATAATAAGCTAAAAAATAATTCTAATTAAAATATTAATTAAATATATCATGTTTTCATTTTCTCAGTAGTAAAACTATTCTATATTATAGAGTACCTTACTGGCTGTTAATGCTGATATTAAATGTAAGCTAGAAGAATCATTTAATGCTTTGTTGTTGTTTTTTTCATAAAATCTAGCTAAAAAAATTATTTTCTATTTATAATCTTATTTTTGCTAAATGTGGCATATTATAACCACTTTGATGCATGCACAGAATTGTAAAACTATATATGTACCAATAATAACATCATATGATTTTTCATATGCTTTTATTTTTACTCTACTTTAAAACCATCTGTGGTAAGTTTGAATAATCGATAAAACATTAGATGGTATATTACTAAAAATCCTCAATCTTCTTTTTAGCCAAAGGATAAAAGAATACAGTTGTTTTAAAACTAAAGTCTCTAAAATATATAAAAACTGGTCTGGTTTCAGATTTACATAGTTATAAAAGAGAATTATCCTGAGTTTAAAACCTTTTTTTTTAATTTCAAATTATTAGTGTGAATATTGTATAGTAATAGAAGGTGGCTGGTATTTACATATGTGCATTAATTCCAGTTTTGATTCTTAGTTATTACTGACAAAGACAAAAGTCAGAGACTGGTCAATCTGATGATATATTTGTAGCACCTTATTATTAGATGTCCATTGATTTCTCAAGATTACAGTAGACGGATTTAGAGTAGGATGAATATGAAAAAGAGAATGTTTTATAAACAACTGTAAATAGTATCTCAGTTAATTAGATTAATTTCAAATATTATACATTCTAAGTCATAAAGAGATTACTGAAATTTTTATTGGTAATAAAAAAAATGGATTCAGAATATATGATATGATGTGTGCTTTTGATTGGAATAATAAAAAAGAGTAAATTATATAATAGAGTAATACATCCATTAGTCTATCCACAAAGCTTAAGTACATTTAAGTTCATGTGCAAATATAAAATCTTATTGAATATATTTATTAATTTTGTTTATTTTTTTAAAATCAAACATATTAATAAAAACAAATTCTCAAAACAAATTAAGCATCTTATAAGATATTATTATACAGGCTATCTTGACATTTCATTATTTTATAATATCTGTGCTATAATAATCAAGATAGTTGATGTATATAATCTTAGTTTATCAGCTACTAAGGGTGTGGTATTTATTAATTTATATTGTAATTATCAAAAATGCACAACTCGTATCTAATTACTATTTATGCTTAATTTATAACTTTAGTATATTTTGATTTCTAGTGAATAAAATAATACTTTGTCTGCACCACTTGTCTTTTATGTATAACAAGTAAATCTATATAAACAACATTTTTGCACATGATGTATTCATTGCTATTTTTACTTTTGTGATGATGTCTGTATGTTTTGGTGATTAACGTATAAAACTTTTATTTAAATAATTTACAGCTTTGCAATTAATTGTTTTTATTGTAAGAATACAAATTTCGCAATCATATAAATAATAAAATAAACATTGATTAAATATCTTTCTTTTAAGAATTATAATGGGACTTGTTCCCCTAAAAAGGGCACTGTTCTTACCAAATGAATTCTATCCAACCTCTACCCTTTTAACTTATTTCCTTTATCACAGATATTCTCTGAATTCAGCTTCTTCAAAATACATTATTGTTTATATTTTCAGCGTAATATTACTTATATTCTCCCTTTCCCCATTTATTTTTATTCTCTTTTGCTGCAATCAAGTTCTTCAACTATTTCTAAAGTTTAAATCAATAAAATGACAATTATTAACCAGCAAATTGAAAGGATAAAATTCATGTCTATTAAAATTTTTAAAAATCTCATAAAAATCTATAATCAAAAACTTAAAATAAATTCATTTGTTCTGCTTTACTTCTTTTTCAAGTTTGATTTACTACAATAAATTTTTATGTAGTAAAAACCAAAAACTTTTGTTTAGTTTAATTTTTAAAGAAATGAATTACCCTCAGCCTACAATATGAATGCTTGAATGTCACGTGATTTTCTGACTAAATAATCATTTGATTATTATATCATGAAAAATATTTACAAGAAAATATTTTGGCAAATGATTAATAAATTCTATATACCACATTTATTTATTACTTGTGATAGAAAAAAAATACAATAATTATTGTTAAAGTGAAAAATCGTGCTTTTTATTTATAAAGTACGACTTACAATATGTTCTCTGCTTTGAAGCAATAGCCTAATTAGACTAAAGAACTACAATTAAGTAAAAACACCTGATTGTTATTAGTGGTAATTGTCATAAGTTGCCACAGCCTTAGCTTAATTTATTCTAGCATTTTAATTTTAAAATTATACTGCAATTTTAATAACTTTTACATCAAGTAATTTATGCGGAAAAATTAAATGCAATCCAGATTTTAAGTATGATAAATGCTTAGTTTATATTCAATTTTTCAGACAGAAATTTTTATATGTAACATTAAACTTTATGACTACATAATTCGAGGCTTGGTTGTACTATTATTTGACTTCAAAGAATTGTGAAGTAATATAATATTTCACTTTATGTATTGCTTTTATATATTTCATCCTTTCTTATACATCGAATTTGAAAGTGTGGGATTTAGGTATTTAGTACTTAATACAACAATTTATAATTTAAACATTAAACTGTAGTTATATAATCAATATACTATACACTCTAAAGCTATTATGTGAGTTCAAAGATTTAAAACGTATATATTCTTTTTATAATTTTTTCCTTTCCAGTTTTATCCTGTTCCATCAACCAGTTCTGGAATTTGGAGTAAAAACATTGCTCGTTGAATTATTTAAACATTTATGTCTTATCCTGATATATGTTTTATCATCATTAGCCATTTCTGCAATTATTCGATTTTAATGTTAATAAATTTTCTGCTTCATTCTCTGACAAATCATTTTCAGAAAAAAAAATCATGTTTCTGAACCTTATTATTAAATTTCAGTATTTTGAGAGGAAGTACACTAAATTATTTTTTTAGTTCTTCATTTGTAATAAATATAATTCAGTTTTGCTATTATCAATCAAAAGAAAATATTTTCTCTTTCACTGAGAATTTATATATAACATTAACGTAAATCTTGTAAACTCCTTTTACTAAAGAACAACATATTCCTGAGACATTGAAAAATCGTAACTTTCTTCCATGATATATTTTGACTGAAGCAAAATTATATCTGTTATTCTTGGCATAATTTGTTAAGATGTGAAAACTTTTTTGTTTTCAAAAATTTTTTAAATATTAATTATGTTTCTAACTTCAACTTCTTTATATATATAACATTTGAGATTAAGATTCATAACTCTGTACAATAAATATTTAAAATACTCTCTAATCTAGCATAATACATGAAGGTGGGATTATACCTCTCTTGCTAAAAGAAGGTTGCCTTGACAACAGTTTGAAATTTTTGATTGTTATCTATATTGGGATTGTCTAAGTGTTTGACTGGTTTCTAATGGTTTTATATATATATATATTGTTATTTTAGTTTCTAATGGTTTTATATATATATATATTGTTATTTTAGAGTTCAAATTATATCTTGGATTAAGAAACAAACAAGTTGTTTTACATCATAAAAACTCAATTTAATAGCATTCCTACAGATACTGTGTCAAATGTTTGTTTCTTTGTTTTGTATATTCATGCATGCTATATATACAGATATTTATGTTATATGTTTTTTCAATAACATTTTACAATGTATGAATGTAACTACTTTGGAAATTTCTGCTTTTTTCTCACATAAAAATATAGTATCAGTTTTAAATTTTTTTTTAAATAATTTTTATAAATTATTTACAGAAAATTAATAATAATTTTTATTTTTTAAGTACAGATTACTTTTACATTTTTTTTTTTTTTGCATTCAGATCTGTTTATAATTTACACATCAGTTGTTTCATTTATTTTTTTAAAATACATTTGAAGTAAATGTATTTTTTCCAGCTACTTTTCTTTTTTCTATATTACACTTCATGTACTGAAAATTTTTCCTTAACACAAATAGATTTATCAACAATTTTATGATCATCATTCTTATAATGTCTTCTAAATATATTCTACACAATTAAAATTTTGACAAGGGATTCAGTAACTGAATACCTTATTTTTTTAATATAGAAATTACTTTTTTTTACTACATGAATAATGATTGGAAATTGTAATGTTCCAATGTTGTACTAGTTAAATTTTTTTCCTATCTTCACTAATATATTCATTATTAATTTGTATAATTTAACACACTTTTAAAACTGAAATATTTTTTTAATTTTTTTTTTTAAGTTATTGATTTTTTATTTTAGATTTTAAAAAAACTATATAAAAATTGGTCTAAATTTTTGTACTACTTTATTTTTTTAACCGTCATACCTACTTTGGGTAAAACATTATATAATATTTTAAATTGGTAGAAAAATACTTTTATTATTATTATTGTTTCAACTATTTCAAATATTCATCTTGAATCTTGAATATTCTAAGGCTTTTTTTTTTTTAAAATTTTACTGTAAAGATAATAAAATATAATAAAAAAATACACTACAATAAAAATAAAACATTTTGTTGAAGTTTTGTTATTCATGTTATTTTTACATATTAATGTTTTGATTTGAAGATTCCATACAAATTCATATCACAATTTTCAATTATTTCATTAATACAGAAAAGTTGTTTTTAGTTTCTAATCACATATTTGTCTTTAAATTTATAACTTCTATTGCATTCCTATATTTTTAAATGAACATTCTTTCTAATGACATATATATTTATGATGTTCAGATATTTATTAATGCCTCTTTGTTAAATCTATTGGTTAAAATATATTATTGTATAAATTAATTAAATTCTTTTGTTTTATATTTATCAGTTTTCTATTTGTTTTGTATTTTATTTCTTTGGTACTTATGTATTAGACCTGCTGTGACATTTCACATATATATTAGTCTACCAATAACTTTCAAATCTTGTGATCCCATCAAATAACATGTAGATTTGAATTAAATAAATTAATGTAGAAAATTGCTTTTATTTACTAACTTTTTTATTCAAAAATCTTTTATTTATATCGGTAGTGTTCTGTTCTATCATGTCAACCACTTGATGGCACTTTTCTAGCTAAATTTCTAGAAATATGCTGTTTCTGTGGCCACAGACAAGCAGATAGTCTTCTTTCTATGATAAAACACAGAAAGAGTCTGTTTACTTGGCTGCTGGCTACCGCTGTGGCTTATTTTCTATGCTAAAAGCACAGAAAAATGCCTTCATTGGGTGCCATAGTTGCTTGTGTTATGCACTTTATCATAATGCTGGGTTGTCTATTTTTGCTATAGTATCATGTGATGGTGTGTTGATTGCATCATGTGTAAATAATTGAACTTTTCAGTCCCAACTTTTTTTCCATGTGAACTGACCTACTGGTACCTTCTAATAGTTTTAAGAAATGTTATCACTGTTCCATCAGGGCTGTATAACCCTCACAAATTGAATTTAGGGTGTGACACAGCACTATTTCAAAGATCCTGATGAAAGTAACATATCTGTGAGAAATTGTCTGAGACAAGGAAGGTGGCTGTTTCAAACTCTGAAAATTGGCAATTGCCAGACACTGGAGTCGGACTTCATTTTAATAGTTTGTTATAATTATTCACTTTAGTGGGTAAATTGCAATCTAATTTACTTCCCCCCCCCAAATGGAGTGTCTGATTAATTACTGTCCAAAAAGGGTAAAATTTACTTTTATTTTTTATTAAAAAAGTACCATAACTTTTCCAATCCACACACACACATCCAAAGAAGCATGTCTCTTATTAATTACTGTCCAAATAAGTCTCTGCTATATTTACTATTATTTATTATTAAAAACATAATGTAACTTTTTATGGATACACACACAAAAAAATGCCACTCTCTGATTAATTACTGTCCCAAAAAGATCAAAGTTGGCTTTGATTGTAAAATTTGGTTTGAATTTGTTAAATTTTGTGGAAGTTATAATATAATTGACTTTGATTTCAAAACACAGTGTCCGATTAATTAAGATCCCAAAAAGACTATGATTTAAACAATGAGGATTGCCAATTCTTCAACAAACTTTGGGATAAATGCTTAGCCAGAGAAAGCATTTAAAATATCTCTGTCAGGAAACCCTCTTCAAACCTCTGACCATGGTTTCATGCTTTGGCACTCCTCAGAGAGGCACCTGACAGAGATATTTTAAATGCTTTCTCTGGCTAAGCATTTATCACAAACCTTGATGAGGAATTGGCAATCCTCATTGTTTATATCTTACAAGCTTAAGAGAATTGGGTTATGTGATCTATGACTCTTATTATGATTAAAATTTACTTTTATTTTCTATTTAAAAAAAGGAAGTAACTTTTTACACACACAAAAGCCATTCTCTTATTAATTACTGTTCAAAAAAGTCTCTAATGTACTATTATTTGCTATTCAAAAGTAACGTAATTTTTTGTTGACACACACCGAAAAAAGTCAGTCTCTGATTAATTACTGTCCCAAAAAGTCAATAGTTTGATAGAATCGTTGGCCTGGGAATGTAATATCTATGTGTTTTTGCTTAGCATCAACGCTCAATCAAGCGGCTGACAGATAGACACAACACTACCTTTATATCTTATTCAGATTCTGTAGTCTTTTTTTTTTTTTGGTTAATTTTACTTTAATGCCCATTTTGTAATTTTCTGCCAGCGATAATATACTACTATTTTTTAATTTTAAATAAAATTTGGGAATTGCTGCTTGTGGTTGGGATGGCAGAATGTCATATTAAAAACTCATAACTACCTATTTTTATTTAGTATCATAATGTGTTTATTATTTTGTTTGCAAATTTATACTTTTCATATTGTTAAAAATTTACTTTTTCAGGTTACTAATATTTGGGACTGATATTATATGAAATGTCACAGTAGATCTAATTTGTAATTACCTTTTCTTTAAAATGATTTCAGAATAAACAAGTTTGATTTGTCAGATAACCAATTTTACCAAAAAGATAATTTATAAAATAAATTTTAACTTATTTTTACTTTTTTTTTAACTTATGCTTTTTTTTAAAGTAATTTAATGATTCTCGATGTTCAATTGTTCAAAAGTCCACAATACAAAAAAAAAAAAAAAATAGTCAAAATATTTTAAACATAAAAAAAAAAGCACAAGAAGAAAAAAGAGATTGCAGGTTTATTTTATAACTATAAGGGAAAGTATGTTTAAGAGTACTTTCTTGATCGTTTGCTAATTTTGACAATAATGTCTTATTATAATTTTAAAATACTGTTTGTTATTTTCTTTTTTCTTATTTCTTATTATAATAGATTTTATATCTTACCTGTGAAGTTGTTTAAGTTTTGCCTACCTGCTTCTGACTAAAACTTATAGATTACATTTTTGTGAGGTAGTTAAGTTCTTAAATATAATCTCTATGCTGTGCTTTCACTCTTTTTGATACTTTGTTAATATATAATATAAAGCAACATTATATATATTGGTTTCTTTATAATTTAGCAGATATTCTTTCACTTTTATTATATATATGTACAGGTATGTAACATTTACAATATATTATTTAATATTAATTTTCAAATAAAAAACATATTTACAAATTTTTAAAACTTGAAATCTCACCTGATCTTTAGATACCTTAATAGGATCTTTAAAAACAATCCAGGTAACACTTTCATAACAAGGTGGAGTTGTCAGCGATCCAGGGTAAGTCCAAAATTCTTTAATATCTCCTAAAAATAAAATAAAAATAAATTTATTTTAAAGACATCCTTCAAAGACCTTGACATTAAACTTTTAGTAAGTTCAAAGAACGGTCAAATCAGAAACTGATTAGTAACATTTTTTTTTTCTTTTTAAATATTTCTTGTAACACTATACATATAATGCTTTTTTTTCATTAACTTAAAATTTAAAATAATATCTTGACAAATTGTATTTTGAAATCTTTAATTTTATTAATATAGCTTATTTTTAAAAAATACAACATTTATAACAATATTAAATGGGTTTTAAATAGAATTTATTTTAAAAAAACTAAAGGCGTAAGGATTTATTGCTCGGGAATTCATAAAATGTTTGGGCGCTAGAATCGATCGTTTTTAGTTTGCATTCGAAGTAATTTTCCACAGAATTATGCTTCTTAATTCCAGTGAGTCTTTTAGAAGAAACAACTTCGACTAAATAAGCAGTGAGAAAATCTTTATCAGTGGCAATTTGAAATTATTTGTTTAATTGTTTTTGGGCATTCTAAACTGAAATATCTAAATTTTTAGAAATATTGTTTTTCTTTTCTTTTTTTTCATATGTCAAATGCATTGACCGGAAAGCGAATCCGGGCCAGCTGCTTGGAAGGCAGCTATGTTAACCACTAGGCCACCAACGCATTGACTATTGTTAGCTTTTGAAAGTATAGTTCATATGATGAAAATAATAGAGACATTGAATATTTAATATTACATGTACTGATTTAAGATAAATGCAAACCTACTTCAATAAAAACAATAATCAATTGCCTTGGGTAATATATTTATATGCACTTTAAATATAAAATAATCCAAAAGGCATATGCAGAATCTATTAAATGAAATTCAAACCATCTTGGTAAAATGCTGGTTTATTTATTAAAAATAAATAAACCAGCCTGTATTAATTTCTACCACATTATAGATTCTCCTGCTTTTAAAACTATCAAGTAAAGACTTTTGAGATGACTCCATGCCCAAAAATCAACAGTTGATATTAATAGGCTTGCATATATTTCATTTTGATGAAGTATGCTATATGACTATCATTCTATTACATAAGTATTAAAATAGACAATAGTATATAGGAAGATTCTCATATTTTGAATCAACACTAAACATGATTAAAAAAACTTAACAAGCAATGTATGTTCAGATAAAACTAAAGGAATAAGTCTTACATTTTGGGAAAATAGTGTAAAACATTTTTCATCTTTCTTTACTGACCAACTCTTCAATAAGAGAAATGGTTATTATTATACAATTTTATGCTTTTATAATAATTTCCATGCCATTTTTTTTATAAATATAAATTGTAAGCAAATGTTAGAAGTCTATTTATATACTTATATTTTTTTCCAATAAATGTTTATATTCTGAGCAGATTCTTATTATGATCCTCATATTTTGTGAATTATAGAATATATATTAAATTGTTTAGTATCATAGATATAAATTATAATAAATATATATATTATTTATTACAAATAAGTATATAATGTTTACTGCATGTAAATATCAGGATATTCTTTTTTAGAAGATAAATCAAGGAATAAACCCATGAGTTAAATTCATTTCAGAATTTTATTAGTTTGACAAATTTAGCATACATAAAGAATAAATATTTATATTAATATTTTATATATTAATAATTGGCACAAAAATAATATACTTCTGTCATGCAAAATAAAAATCATATGGTTTCTGTTTGCAAATAGAATATGTAAACTTTTAGTATTCAATTAATATAAATGACCAGATCACTTGTAATGATTTAGAACCTTTAACTTTTAAAAGTTTATTTATTTTTATTCATTAATATTATTATGTTTTGACATTTTGGATTAATGATTTTATTAAAGTTAATATAATCATCAATGACAATAACTATGAGTTAGATTATTATTGCCCATTAGTATAAAAAAGGCTGGAATGTTATATATAGTAATCACCATGCCATACATATATTGGTACTCAGACCCTTTTTCACTTCTCTCATGATTAATATTCAATTGCTATTTTCACAACCTGGATTTAAACTGTTTTGATATATTATGGAAATTTTTTAGATCACAAATAGACTTAAAATTTTTCTTTCAGTAACCAAACCCATAGCCAACTACGTTAGTTGAATGAGTTTAATAATTTTTTTATTCATTATTTTTTTGTTATCAGAATTTTGACTTATCGTAGAATGGAGAACTTGAAAGCAAATTTGTAATTGTTTACTGTAATGGTAAGAAAAGAGACTGAATACTGCAGGAATATACAAATATCAAATCACTACACATGGTTAAGAAATTCAGTACTGCTCTCTGTGAGATAAATATGTTATAGTCTGTATTACAAAAATAGCCAATTCAAAATGTTTCAAAGTGGTGTCACTTTGTTATTATACTATTTGGATCACTTTGAATTGGCTATTTTTGAAATACAGATTCTAATATGTTTATTTCAAAGAGGATGGTGCTGAATTTCTTAACCATGTGGGGTGATTTGATAGTTGGATATTTATGTCAGTTTAGTGTTATGCACTGGAATTATTTTCATTTATAATTATGTTAAGTGATTTAAAGATTAAAATTACTAATGTTTAATTTATCTTTAAATAATAGTAGTAAACATGCTTGTTTAGTAACAATTGAAAATTGCTTATTTAAATTTCATGCTCTTTGTTTGAATTAGTTCATGTTTCAGTATTTAAGATCTAATAGCATATAGTTTCAAAGTGGTATCATTTTGAATTGGCTATTTTTGAAATATAAACTTTAGTGTATTAACCCCCTATGTCACCTATTTTGTTTTTGTTACATTTGAAAAAATGGAGAGAGCAATAGAAAGACTAAGAAGAGGGATAGAGATACCATTAATAGATAGCAAGGGAGTATATCCATTATTGGGTATTTTATTTGAGGATATCTTCTTGTGCACAGAAAATAGGGAAAATATGGAAATTATGCTGAAGACATGCACAAGGGTAAGTAAAGAGATGAGGATTAAATTTAGTGAAGAAAAATTAAAAGTAATTCTGATAAATGCTGGGAAAAGAGAAAAGAAATATTTTTTTGGGGAGATATAATGTTAAATGTGGTGAATAGGTATAACTATTTAGGAATTGTCTTAATTAAATAATCAGAGATATTGCTTGGATGAATGGGGGGGGGGGGATTGATAAATGAAGCAAAGAAAAGAAAGGGACTGATAAAGAAATTAACAGTGTTTTCATATAATAAATATGGTGTAGCTAAACTTGTATGGAAGGGGGTGGCAGTAACAGAGTAAACTTATGATAACAATGCATTATGGGTTAGTAAAGGAGTATTAGATTACTTAAAAAAAATACAAGAGAAGTAGAAAGAACATAGATACAGATGTGTGGATGGCAAAGGAGGCAATTCAAGGGAAAATGGAATGGTCAAGTTTTTATATGAAAGATGAAAAAAATAAATAAAAGTGTTTGGTAGATTGCAATTTATGGATATTAAGAAAATAGCCAAAATAATATTTAATTGGGTTATGTGTAAAGAATAGGAAACAAGATGGGTGAGAAAGATAGTATGATAGGCAGAAGATTTGGATAAAGACTTTACATCAGTATACTTATACAAAAGGTAGGATGATTGTGTTAGGAGAATTGTTGAGTGTTATAGTGGCAAGGAATGGGATAGAAGAATAAATGTGTTAATAAAAAATAAAGAGTTGGAGAGATGAAAAACTAGTATGGAGAGAAAAAGAAGTGCATAGTCTTAAGGTTATAGCCTTAATATATATTATTTATGTAATGAGTATGTGCTTTACAAATTATTAATTACAACTTTATAAAGTATTATAACTTTATATTTCTTATTGCATTGCCAAATCCATATGACATAAATCATCTATGTTCTTTAGTAATGTTTATAATGCATTTTTACAACACACTATTAACAGTTTCAATTGCCCCAGCAATCTTCTTCAGAACTTCTACTTATATTTCCAAACCTTAACTGCTAAATAGTATAATAGTGGATTGTAAAAAATCATTGTAAACAGTAATAAAGAACATAAGAGTTAATTTATGATAATAGTAAGGAAAGTAATTTACTGTTTAAGGCTTGAGCAGGATCTTTAGCAACAAGGGAATATACACATAAATAGAAAAATATAGGTGATTTAGTCTGCAAATTATGTAAGGAAGTCATAGAAAATATTAGGCATCTGTTAATTGAATGTAAATGCTTAAAAGTAGAAAGGGTACAAATAATATAGCAAACTCTTCATGCCACCAAGTGAAAGCCTTCAGAATCAATGGAAGCATAAAAAATGCTGATCATATGATGTCAAAAGATTTTTATAGTAAAAAAATATAATTAAAACATTTTTGTCATGCTAGAAAATATATATAACTTTTAGTCTTTCTCTTTCTTGTTTGATCAATTACCGTTGTGCTGATTTTTTTTTTAAATACATCTGAAGAAAGTCAAATTCATGATGAAACGTCAATATTTTCTTTTTAACTTTTTCTTAGAATTATACAAATAACTATTATTGGCCCCAGTCTCGGACCACAGCAAGCTCTACAGAGTGAACGCCTTGCAACAGTGTAAAAAGAATATAGCTATGTATAGATAAACATGTTCAATTGTATCTAATAAATTTTAATTTATTTTAATAAAAAAAAACTATTATTTTAACATGTATACATTTTTGTAGTACAATCGTCAGATAGAAGTGCAATGAATATTTATCTACATGTACAATGTGTATGCACTTCGATATATATAGAATAGCTAATATACTTTAACTGAAATGAAAACCTAATTGTATTAATTTGTTGTCAAAACAGAATTAAAGTCAATACTATTATTTTTGTAAATTTACTTTGAGAGTGTAAACACATTTTACAGGTCAATGATCTTTAAATAGAAGAGGGAAAAATAGAAAATTATAATAAAACGGTGTACCTATTTATTCTTTTTTTTAAAGAGAAAATTCTGAATTTAAAAATTACAGTCTTCATATTTTATTATCACGTAAAATTGTGAAAAACAGCCCGAAGTAATTTTAATTTTTAACCAGTATTGAGAAGAAAAAGAATAACATTCTCGAGTTAGGGGAGAGGGGAGAAGCAGAGATAATAAAAGCATTTTATAGCTGAAAGCAGTTTTCGCTCTTCATATTTCAAGATAAGAACCTAAAAATATGGTTAATTGTAAATAAACAGACTAAGATGTTTAGTCTTTAATTATGAATTCAAAAATTCAATTTTTGTTTGTACTTCGTTAATTTTTTGTGTTAAGATTTGTAGAGGTCCATACTGTCGCATTTAGGCGCATAGTCTTAAGATTACAGCCTTAATATATATTATTGAAGTATTTAATACAACTCCCCCCCCCATACTTTAGTTTTTGCAAATGTATCATAATGTTTTTTTGTAGTGATTTATATTTTTGTAAGTATTATTACTGTGCCAATCAGTGATCGTGTATCATGCATGTATGTTAAGTTTCCTACCTGAAAACAGATTGACTAATTGAGTAATAGATTATATACAACCAAGAGATAATAGCGTTTGACAAGTTGGTCGTTTAACATAGTGGTGAGAATGGTAGATTTCTGATTTCTGAATCAATTTCTAACGATGGATGGAATATTAAAAAAAAAAAAGAATCAGAAAATCAAAATAATTGAACTCTTAAAATCAATCTGACACTTTGGAACTTATTTTATTATCACAATACTTCATCATTGCTTGCCACTTTACTAAAATATATTTTGGAAAGTCAATTTTACTGTCACACCATAAACTTCAAGGTGATAATCATGCTCTGAGCATTTTAGCGTACGTTCAATAAAAATGGAAGTCTATCATGTTGATTTACCACACAATTATATTGCAAAATATTTAAATTAAATTAGAAAGGTGATTAAGTGTCATAGGTCATTAACATTTATGATGTAATTCTAAAAAAATATTGTTAAAATAAGTTACGTTAATGGGAAAATAAAATTAAAAATCAAGTGTAATGATTTGGGTTGTTGTAACCCCACTTTTTAAATAAAACCAAAAATTATTATCAAACAGAAATCAAATTAAATTTGTTTTTTTGTAACTTTTTGAATAATTCTTGCATTAAGTCAGCTTGTTGTTGAAAATTTATTAATATAGTTCACAAATTTCTTATTTTGAAAAAATAATAATAGCATTTATTATTTATTAGTGGTACTTATAGTAATATATATTAAGGCTATAACCTTAAGACTATGTGCCTAAAAAAATGACAGTAGGGACCTCTGCAACTCTTTAACTCAAGATTTATTTAAAAGACAAGAGTGGTACTTATGTATGATCCTGTCTCCCAAGTTTGGTAGTCCTTTTTTTAATTATTTATTTTCATGGATTTACAAGTATTTGTTTATATTTTTTGTTTTCAATTTTATATTATCAATTTGTGTTAGATGTTAAGTTTAAAAAAAGTAATAAATCGATTATAAATTTCATTCAGGTCTATTTCAATTTTTTTAAATTTATATCATAATGTGTAAATGTTGATTTTCTCCGAACATTGCTATAGTTTGATTATATTCAGCATCTTCAATTTTGTCATTACTATTTTGTCAAAATGGTGAAAGTTTGGGATCTTGCTTTTACAACAGCATGCAGTGGATTTTTTCCAAACGTACAGAATTCTGGCCCTCCTGAAAAGTCTATGTTAAACTGCTTTTTATCGGCCATTTCTTAAAAATATTTATTTTGCCCCTGAAACTGTATAATAATAATAAAAATGATTGCCAGGGTAATACATAAGTACCTTATTAATTTATTTGCCCAAAGGAGAGATGCATATAATACAATAACACCTCTTTTAATTCTAGACTATAATCAATAATAATTGTCACCAAACGAATTAATAAATATGTTTTAGAACTAATTCTTATCTTGATAGTTTAAGCTTACTCTGGCTCTCAAATGCAAGTTGTTTTAAGAGAGTGACAAATAAAAAATGCACTGCCAATGATGATGATAAGTATTAGTTGTTTCTTTCAATACTTTTTAACCAGTTATTCTATCTGCCATTGGGCAGAAAATTTAACACAGGTAATTTTGGATACCAATTATATATATATATATATATATATAACCATTAGAAGTCAGTCAACACTTAGACAATCCCAATATAAATAATAATCAAGAATGGCAACCTCCTTTTTAGCTCTATTAATGTCCCATATATTTATATAGACATTAAAGATAAAAATAAAAAAAAGATTGCAACTTTTTTTTATATGTCATAGCATTGGCTGGGATGCAAACCCGCAACCAACTACTTGCTTGCAAGGCAGTTGCAATGACCTCTCGGCTAACAATGCTTCAATTTGACCACAAAGATTGAAGTTATTGATAGAAAAAAGTTTAAATAAATCTTCTTAAACAGGTAAATATAACCTGTTCTGAATGAAGACTAATAAATAGTCAATTATAACATTACAAATTGCAATTATAATTTTTAAATTGCACCCAAAGTATTACTTAAATAATAAAATGTAATAATGCTCGAGGCTAAATGGGTTTATAAGTAACCATTAGAAATCAGTCAATGACTTAGACAATCCCAATATAGATAACAATCAAGAATTTCAAATTGTTGTCAAGGCAACTCCCTTTTTTGCAATACTTTTTAGTAATACTTTGGGTGCAATTTGAAAATTATAATTGCAATTTGTAATATTATAATTAACTAGTTATTTAGTCTGCATTCAGAACAAGTTGTATTTAGGCTTTATGACAATTTTGAATTAAGTTGTATTTAGCTGTTTTAGGAGGTTTATTTAAACATCTTTCCATCAATAATTTCAATCTCTATGGTCAAGCTACAATCTTTAATGTCTATATAAATATATGGGAGCACTTTTATTGCTAAAACGGTTTCCTTATCAGTAGTTTGAAATTCTTGATTGTTATCTATATTGAGATTGTTTAAATGTTGACTGGTTTTTAATATATATATATATTTTAAAAAGTATTACAAATATATAAGTAAAGCTCACATTCCAAAAGTTTTGTTTATGACCCTGATAATTTGATTATCAAATATAAACAAAAAATAGAAAGACAACTATTAATAATAAAAATTAAATGGACAGCCTTTTAAATTATTTTATTAAAAATTTTAAATGTTTTTTTAACTTTAAATTAAATTGTAAGTATTTTGGTATTAGATCTGCAACACAGAGAGATACGAGGCCTTTTCACATCCACAATAAATGTGTGATCTTGGGTTGATGTCAAATTGAAAGGAAATAATCCCTGTGACATTATTCGATCTCATGTAAAATCGTGTTTATCTTTATCAACGGCTCTTTTTTTTTTGTAATATTTTGACATTTTCAGTTAGTGTCCAGATTTCTTTCTGACAACATAAAAAGTCTTATAATAATTTATATTTCTTTCTTTTTATATATTTTTTTTCTTTTCTTTTTTTTTAAAAAAATACGTTTATTAACTTTTTGTGGGCAATACCGACATACTCTATGCAATTACGTATTCAATAAAATTCCATTTTGAGAGGAAATTTTTCATTTCAAATCTCCATTTTATGTGTGTTAGAAATAAATATCAAATTTGTGGCTTCAGTGTGACAATTCCTGTTATATATTACACAGTAAGTAGCATATGTGTGTATTTTATGTGTTTTTGTAAATAATATTTAAAAAAATTATAATTTAGTGATTGTTTTGTGCATATTTAAATTAACCTTTTTTGTGTGTGGTGGTCATTTAAGATAGCAAATCAATTTATTTTTTTTGGTTTAAAATATATCGTTATACATTTTAAAGTCGTTAGTGTGAAAGTCATATACCAAATTTGTTTTAAAATGCTGTTTTTAATATTATTTTTTATACTTTAAAAATAATAATTTTTAATATTCATTTGTTCCTTAAAAATTGTTTTTAAAAGTCTTTCTAATATCCATTTGTTTCTCAAAATTTGTTTTAAAATGCTATTTTTAATATTATTTTTTAATACTTTACAAATCAATATTTTTAGTATCTATTTATTCCTTAAAAATTGTTTTAAAATCATCTTTTTAGTATCCATTTGTTTCTCAAAATTTTTTTTAAAATGCTGTTTTCAATATTTTTTATACTTTAAAAACCAATCTTTTTAATATACATTTGTTTCTCAAAATTGTTTTAAAATTTTCAAAATTTATTTTAAAAGCTGTTTTTAATATTATTTTTTATACTTTTAGTTATTTATATTAGTCCTGCAGCATGGAGCATGTATTAGACTTGTTATGTCTTTCCACATTCATATCAACCTGCTGATAACTTTGTTAATCTTGTGAAAATATCATGTACAAGATCCGTGTATATGTTACTATTTTTTTTTTTGCAAATTTTGCAAAAAAATATCATCATGTACAAGATCCTTGTACATGTTATTTTGGTCAGATCACAAGATTACAAACTTATCAGCAAATTGATATGAATGTGAAAAGGTGCAGCAAGTCTAATACATGCTCCATGTTGCAGGTCTAATACCAAAATACCAAATTGTACATAAAGTTACATTTTATAAAGAGATAAAAAGAGATATTTTGGATTAAATGATTTACTTTATCCAAACTTTTTTTAAAAAATATGACCAAATTAGATAGCAATTATCTGGGGCATAAAGACTTTAATATATATATTCAACAATGGTCTGCTTCTAGTCTAAATTCTCGGAGGCATATTTACTGATGTGATAATAAAATCCATACTTTTGTTACTATTCATTTTTTTTACTCAAGCATTATTGTTTTACCTTTAATAAAAGAATGTATTTGTTTGTCTTTATCATGACTGTGTTTAAACATAATCATTGGGGTTCTTATATTTTTTCATAAATAAAAATGTAAATTTTAAATAGTACTTATATTTGTAATGCATTTAAATAAAGTATTACAATATTATTTAAAAATAAAAAACAATACAAAAAATAACATTCAGATTCAGGGAGTGAATAAGATTTGATAAATATAGTTGGATACCCTTTGGTTTTAAAAGTGCATATTGTTATTGGGGTTTTTAATAAAATAATAATAGTGCAACTTAGTTTATATGAGAAAAACTTTACTTAATAATTTTAATAGATTTGAACAAAAAATGCAAAGAAAAAAATCTGTATTTACCAAGTTTTCATGCTGTTGTGAATCTCAAATCCAATTTATAATGCAATTATTTAAAAATAAACTTTTCCTAAGAAGGAAACTGTAAATTAATGTATTCAGAACAATTATATGCTTCTGAGCATTTAGAACAGCCATACTCAATCTCACCTCCCAGGCTACATACATTTATTTGCTACATCCAGCAGGTCACAATTTGCCATATCAGCAGTCAGCAACTGGTTGGTATTACATGAAAAAAATGTCTGACATCAATTTGTGCATGCCATTGATTGTATACCACTGTACTATATCTAATAATTAACAGGTTAATAAAACATAAAAACTTTTATTTGATCCAAACATTTATTTAAATATTAATGCAATTTTTAATATTGAGACAAACTTTTACCAGTTTTAGATAAACCAGGTTTGTAAGTAGTACATGCTATTCTTAATATATCAAGGCATAAATTGGCATATAAGTTCTTTACATATTTCATTTTTGAAGAAGATGATTCACAAAAATATATTGAGGTGAACAATGTGAGCAACATTTGTGCATACTTTTTGACAGTTTTATATTTTTCATGCACTAATTTATAAAATTCCATATATTTCTTTTTCTCCCCTTTTTCTTTAAAAATGGCCTCTAAATTCTTCCAATAGCCTAACATAACTATGTCCAAATGCTACTAATACTGCAATAGTTGCTATTTCTAAGTGTCAAGGATTTTTTATAAGTAAGAGACAATTCTTAATATTTCTTAAATATTTAAATCTGCTTATTCTTTTAATAGCTAAATAATTTGAAATGATGATATAGGTTTGTGAAGAAATGCTTTAATTAACATTGGAAAATGGTGTAGAATTTGTTTTTGTATCTCTGGATAATAAATATTTAGCTTTTCTTCACATGCAAATACTTTATTAACATTTATGAAATAATTTATTTTCTCCTTGTAAAGTAATATTAAGATAACAAAGTTTTTCCATGATGTCACATAAAAATTCTTTATTAACAAATTCTTTATACAATTCTTCTGCATAATTCATGTTGTATTTTTTGGTAATAGTTCAATATCGTCTTCTTACTGCTAAAAACAACTTTTTTAAATACCAAAATGTTATTTTATACACTATGACACTTTTATTTTTTTATAGCTTTTCCTGCCAATTCACATTTATATTTTGTTATATTATTATTAAGTCATTTTCATATTTTACAGAATTGCAAGTATTCAATTTTTTTTAATGGATCATTTTTAAATATTTTGTTTCCTCCATATTATTATCTCAGTTGAAAATTTGCTAGTGAATTGTATTTTTGTACCAACTATCTCAATCATGATTCTTAGTACAATATCCATTATCTTTTTGTTGATTTCAGTCAAATTTGAACTATCTTCAGAATCTGTTAATACTTTAAAATGATTTATGATTTAATTTAAATTTATCGGAATGTTTTGAATGTTAGAAATATCAACTACTTATATTATCTTTCTTAATAGTTTTCTTCTCTCTAGTTTTGCATTAGTAAATATCTTATATTTTCTAAATCTGTGATCATTTTCTGTGTGAAAACTATTAGAAGCATTATAATCTTGAAATACATATTTTCTGTTAGCCAAAATTTAGATGCTTTCATATCCTATTGTGTTTAGTAATTTCCTAATATACATAGTCATCACCCCTTTTTTAAAAAAAATACATATTCCTCTGTCATTTCTATTATCATAACTAAATTTATTTCTTTCATTTTCTTTTACTTGCTTTGGTCTCCTATGACATTTTTAAATATTGTTTGAGATTATCAAAGGCATTGGTATATTTATATAAATCTTCTATTTCATCACTATGTAACTTATTGGGTATAATCTGAATTATCTGCATTTGTACCTTTTATAAATTGAATATGCCATTAATTTTTAATTTGTTCTTCCACTTTTTATTAAAGGATATAGATAGGTAGACCTTGAATCTGATGAAACTTCAACTCATTACCAACTGTGTTTAAGATCATATGAATGATATTTATAGGTTATACTCAGTTCAATTCTTCAGTGCTACTAGCAAAGGAAAAATAAAACTCAGGGAAATTAATAATTAATTAAGAGCTAAATAACTATTTAACATGTAAAAATAACTAAAGAAGGCATATTAAACAATTAATAATCTAAAAATTGGATGACTGAATTGGATTGGAGTAATAATAAACGTATAATTTAAATAAGTTTATTAAATAAATTATTAAATAAATTCAATAAAAAAAAGTGTAAGATGTGTATGATTATCGTGTTGTAATGATAGTATCTAATCAGTATCTCATCTTGTGATTTTATCTTAATTTATAATAGTGTTTGCATTAATAAATCATGCTTATTATATTTTGATATGCCAACTTAGTCTTTCGTTTACCAATGTTATGAGGTAAATCACTAGACAGGATGATTATTACATATAGCATTAAGCTGATTATTCCAAATACATTATAAAGGAGCAATTAAATAAACTCAAATTACAGATTCATCATGGTAACCTAGATTACAGGTTCAGACTAATGATGAAGCATTATTAATAATGAGGAGAAAAACTGGTTACCTCTAGGTTTGCATATGAAGACTATGGCGCTAATAAAATACTAAAATAAATTAAGGTTGTGGTATGAATGAGTAATTATTCACGGACTTCAGTATCAAATACTCAGTGCCCTAAGACTGAATGGCTTGCTAGCTTAATAAAGAACATATCAGTTTAAGAAGTCAAATAGGCTTTGAATATGGTTCTGGATTCTCGTGCTCCAATTCTAAAAGATGGCCATCTGAACTGAAGAATGGGGTGGCCTGACACCATAAATCCATCTCAAAAAGGGCATAGCAAAATGTTAGTACACACTTGGTGAATTAATAAAGACACTTGCAATGCATAGATTAATACAATATGTATATAGAATTAATTAATTATTCAAAATATGTAACATTAGAATTAATTAATTAATGCACCTAAACAGACACTTCTATCTGCTAAAACTAACTTAATCCAGTTTTTAGATTAACATATAGTAATCAGGCTAAGAAAAAGGGCTAACTAAATTATTAATCTAGTTAATATACTGAATCTCTATTCAATATATATATATATATATATATATATATATATATATATATATATATATATATATATATATATATATATATATGATAAAAAAAAAGTTATAAATTTTGTAACTTGTTCTTAGCTTGCATTTTATGATCACTAGATAGAGCTTTACCAATAGCTCCTTACAAGCTTTGTTTACATAAACACTGAGAGGGACAGAATTCAATATCTTTTTTCGTTGTCTAAAGGTTGGAGACAACGAAAGAGATATTGAATTCTATCTCTCTCAGTGTTTATGTAAACAAAGCTTGTAAGGAACTATTGGTAAAGCTCCATCTAGTGATCATATATATATGCACTTAAGTTAGGGAGGTGAAAGTATATTTAATGGTCTTAACAATATCCTTTAAATATCATCCTTAGCTAGCAGCTTACTTTTAACTAATAGATAAAATCATGTGTTTAATAACTTATGTAAACCTTAATAAATGTTAATATCAATAACATAATGACAACAACAAATGCATAGCAATTGGTTGTTATCTATTAGAATGGGATTTCAAAGCAGTGATTTATTTATGCTAAACAGCCTTATTAAATTATGCTGGAGAGCTGATAATGATCTCTCCTTAAAAGTTTATTAAAATAATTATTTGCTGCCTCAAAATATTCGAACTTCACAACATATATATTGAAATAACAAAAATGAAATAATTAAAACAACAGTTATAGGCATGACTGCAGTTTATAAGGAGTTTAAATAATAACTGAATGCAGTTATTACAAGTTAAGAAATGATTTACATTAGTTAAAATTCAGGCAAATTTTACAGTTTTAATTTTAGAAAGGATTTAACTTAAAAGAAATTAATAATTAAGAATGAATGATCATAGATTTACAGTAACTAGCTTAATATTTAATTTACAATTTAAAGATTAATTTAAGAGCTCTGCAGTTTTGAAGAAATATTACCAATCTTTTTCTGCAGCTTGGATGTCAGGCACTTGGAAGTAGGCATTGTGACACTCTTTCTTGATAGGTTGCTTGGTGGTGGGTCTTCTCTTGACAGCAGATTGTGGCTGAATTCTCCATCCTGGTGATAATGATCATGCACCATTGTGGTATGTAGGATGGGGTTGGAGATGACCATTCTCCATAGGAAGAAATGGAAAATATGTGGCCCTCCTATTTTATATAATTAAAACTGGTGTAGATTCAGGTAGCAACACACATATCAATTTATGGAGTATATTTTAAAGTGTCAAAATATAGGTTATTTATACCAATTTCAAATCCTATATTATTTTTCTACAAGATAGGATTCACAGCAGGGTGAATTCATTAACACTTGTTTACAAGTTCAATTTTAAATTTGTAAAATTGACTCAACTATTGTTTAATATTTTAAGTCAAGTAAATTTAGCTTAGTAGAGCAGTTCAATTTCCAAAGGGACCTAAAATAGTGTTGCTTCATTGCGTTTTGTTATTGACTAAGTTTCAGTTTTGAAAATATTATTGCAAAGACATAAATTTAAAAACTTAGTCTATGACTATTTTATAACCAGCTGCATGATGTGATTTTTATTGACAATATTTTAATTTAGTTTTAGCAAATTTAGTGATCTTTTAGTAAACATGCCATTATATATGCTAGCCTTAGATGAATTTTATATATATATGTATGTGACTCTCAATGGAAATTAAAGAATTGATTTCTTTTTAATAAATAAATTTATAATTTAAAAAGATATAATTTTTAAATATAGACACACTGTAATATACATAAACTAATATCAGAGTCTGTTCTCGCATATAAGGTTTGCTATTATTGAGATATAGATCTTTAAACAAAGGACGTTACTGGATATTTGTAATTGTATAATGGTTTGTATATATATATATATATATACTGACACATATATAACGAGGTTTTAAAGTTAGCACAGATAGAGTTATGGGGTTTAACAGATGAAACATATAGTCTGTAAGAATATACCATTTCCATTTCAGTATACACATGTGTTTCAGAAATAACTGTCTTTGTCATATGCCTTAAAGTACTACCAATTATGCCATGCCAATATAACAGTTTGTCTGACTTATAATTAATATAGTCATGGTGAATCATATATATTAAAGATCAATATTGAGCACTGTGTTTTTATTATAAATTAATCTATTTCAACACTATTACATGCTAATTAAGACAGACTCAGAGATTTATTTTATTAAAAATCTTACTTAAAAAATCATTGTAACATATAACAAACAATATACAGTAATCACTTAAGTTTTATGTAAATAAATATATAAAAATATCACTCAATTATGATGTGCAATACATTTTTTACCACAAACACTATATTTCAAAAAAAAAAAAATACAAATCATTCTCTTTTATAGTATTCTTCTCAATATATATATACATAGTGTATATCCATGTCTAATGATGGACTCTTAATGTAAAAAATTTAAGAAATAATATCTCAAAAGTTTATATCCAAATTGGGCCTTTTTTTACTATCAGAACATCAAGCACTTTTAATACTTTACTAGCTTATTTATGGCTAATGTTAAAATATTTATTAAATATTTTTAACACTAACTGTGAATATGGTAAAAATTACTGAAAGTTCTTTTGGCGATTTTTGAATAGTTGGAAAGTTGTTTCAAACATATTTCATTTTTATTTACATATTTATGATCAGGTGGTTGGTTATTTATTATGTATTTAAATAAGACGGATTGTCTCTACAAGAAAAAATACTGCATTTAATAAAACGATCGCAACTTTATATTCTAGATTAGATTTTTAAAATCATCTTTTTAAAAAAAATTCCTAATTACAGTAATACAGTACTAGGATTTTAAATTATAGCAAATCAACGCTCAATTTAACATATATTGCTAGATAAAGAGATATTTACCTGGTAGCAGTGAGCTGAGATTAAATCCCTGTGTGAGATCCACACTTTGCTTATTGTATTTAATATTACACATACAAGTAGTCAATTTTTTCAGATCATCATGTTCATTGCCCACCTGAAAAAGAAAAAGTTTTGTGTTTGTTGTTCGGATTTTAAAATTTAATAACAAATTGTGTTCGCTGTTATTTTAATTTTTTTTTGTGTGTGTATATATATATATATCGTTTCGTGGGTGTCTTACAAGGAACTGTATCTTGACATCTACTTTGGCAATTTTTAATATTACTAGTCTGAAACAGATCAGTTATTCTTCAGAAGGCTACCACTAAGCTATAGACCGAACAGATCATGCATTTGATCTTATATATTCGCATACTTCTATTTTTTTTTTTTTATATTGCATAATGGAATTACTCAGGTTTCATCATTATTAATCATGTTTTGTTTTTCGTTTTCTTTCTATTTTTTAAATGAAAATATATAATTATGTTTTAAAATATTAATGTAATTAAATTTGTAAAATATGTAAATATTAAGGTTTGTTTCTTGTACTTTACAAATGCCAGGTAAAACATGAATACTTTAAAAATTAAAAAGTAATGAATATAAGTGAAAGCTTTGCATTACTGAAATAAATTACTGCTGTGCATAATCTGAATTTTAGGTTTCAGGCTCAAACCAAAAGTGATATCAATAAAAATATGAATCCTTAATAAATGCAGTTGTATAAATATTGTACTGGTCATGCCGAATGACTGGGCTCACTTCCAGATGTATACCTTAGCTTAACTCTTCCAGCTGTACTGGACCAAGTTTGTTAAGTGACTTTTCCAGCTGTACTAGACAACTTGCCTCTAGTCTGCTGTAGTTGTACCAGCTTCCAGTCCTATTGTGGGCTTGCCTCACTGTGTAGACATATCGGTAGTGAATATAGTAGAAACACCTTCACTGTTGGAGGTGGTTTCAATGGAGAGCATGTTCAGTCATTCATCTTTAATATGATTTATACAGGCACTTTGTTTTTCTTATAATTACCTTTGCTGTTTTTGGAATGGGTTTTTCCATTTTATATTAGGTGTCTGTCTTTTTAATTTCAGACATGCAGCCTTTATATGTTTAACTAGCTTGCAAAATGTATATGTTGTATAGTGATGTGGGCATTCTGTATGTGTGTGCCCTTGTTCATTGCAGCTATAGCAATGCATTAGACTATTTTATGCTGAATTATCTGAGCTAACTAAGTGTCTGACTGACCCAGTGTTATGCTCGATTTTGCACATCATAGTTAATAATTTTTTAATGGGTTTGCCTGACTAGGTATTGATTCTGATAGTACTGCTTGGGCCACAGCTGTTTCAAAATCTGAATCTGACATCATTAGTAGTTTGAGTCTTAAGTTATGATCATTTTGCTACAAATAAAATGATCATGAAATGCTTCATTCAGGAAGTCTTTGAACTCTAACTTTAATGCCAATGTCTGGATTCACATTGCAAACTCTCTAGCTTTTTCTCTCACTTTTGAATTCTGGGAAAAATATTATGTGAGTATCACTAATGTTTTGTTAAAATTGAGGTCAGACAAATATTCTGTGAGTATCTCTAATGTTTTGTTAAAATTGAGGTCAGACAGCTTTTCTGATGTAGATTGTGATCTCAAGATCTCGTAAGTTTGAGGTTCGATTATTGTCATTAATGTGGATAATTTTACCTCAGGTTTCTTGATCTGGTAAGCCTATAGGTAAAATATTAATCATTCTTTATAGCTTGAACAGCTCTCAGTTTGAGCTGGATCAAATGCTTTCATAGAGCCAATAGAATTAATCAAATTTTCTCTTGTTTCTTCATAAAAGAAACAAAGTGCTGATTTTTATTTTTGCAAGTTACCACTCATAATTTTAAATTTTGACAGCTACTGTTTGTAACTATCTCAATGAAGCTTTTAATCCACTAGGAAGAGCTTCCATCACTTTATTATTATGATTTTAAATGGCACACCTATTATGTTTGCGATCAATTTTTCTTATGAATCTGCTGAATCTGTTTTTTTATTCAGGCAGATCTAAGTGATAGAATTTTATTACCATTTGTTTTGTAAGTGCAACAAGTCTATTTTCTTTACATTCATGTATTTTTTCCAAACTACTGAATCTGATTTTTATTTAGGCAGAATAGTGATTTTAATATGACAAATGTTTAACTGCGTACTCACATATTTACTGTATTTTTCCAGTTGTAGGAAATTTTTTCTTTTGTCAAACTGAGCCAAATCTGTTATGTTTGGTCTGAATTGTAGGCTTTAGGTTTAAACCAACAGTGATATCAATAAAAATATGAACATTCAATAAACACAATTGTACATAGATAATACTGTGCTGGTTGTCCTAAATGTCTGGACTCACTTTCAGCTGTATATATTAGCTTGTCTTGAGTTTGTTAAATGACTCTTCCAACTGTACTAGACAGCTTGCCTCAAGACTGCCATAGTCATAGCAGCTTCCAGTCCTATCATGGATTTGCCTCACTGCATAGACGTATCGGTAGTGAATATAGTAGAAACACCTTTGCTGTTGGAAGTGGTTTCAATGGAGAGCACATTCAATCATTCAGGTAGACAGACCTTCTCTGGCTTGCCTTCAAAATGGCTGACTATTTATTGCCAGATCCCTTACTTTACTGGCAGCAATCAGATTCAGCGAACCTAACCCATGGTAGGATTTTATACACATGTTTACATATCGGTCATACTTGTGTTTCACCCTTTAGACATGTTTATACATTGGTTATCTACATGTTTACACATTGGTTAGTGGCAATGCATGCTCAATCCAATCGGATAAGGAATCTGGACTAGTCCACTTCTGAAGGCAAAGTCAGATATGACATTTACAATGTGAGTTTAGTGTATTAGTAGGGGGCAAACTTGAATGGTAAGCAGCTTTTGAATTGAAGTAAAATCATTTTCAGATGATCAAATCAGCCATTTAATGCTCAAACACTATATGATATCTGGAGCAATGAACCACATAACTTTTTTGTGGGAATAAATTGTATTTAACCAGTTGCTTTCCTACAGCACATTTTGCATTCGTGTGCTGATTTGCTGAAATTTTTATATTCTTTTTTAAATTTCACAAAAACTATAAGCATGACATCAACAGAAATCCCAGCATTCATTGCTTCTTAATTTTATCTTTGAAAAGAGGTATGTTAAATTGAATTCGGATAAAATTTGCATTTTTTATGAATATTTTTATTATTAAATGCATACATAGCGAATTTGGCTGCTCTTTTCAAAAAGTCTCTATCTTGTGCTTTGGTTTAAGAGTATAGTAAAAGTCAATAATAAATAAATGATATGATTTTTTAACAGTGTAACTTATCAAAAAAAGAGAAACTCTATATTCAGTGCTTGTGCTAAAACTGCTGCCATATTTTTTTCTGTTTGCATTTTGTTATACTTTAATCATGTGGAGTTTTTGTTGTTGTTGTAGACAATTAACTTCTAGTACAAAATAGCACATTTTTTTTGTTTTTATATGTGTACTTGAGAATCAACGATATTCATATAAATATATTTTGACCAAATATTTTAGCAATTCTTTTTTTTTTCATTGATGGGAATTATAGTATTTGTGTATATTTTTGGAATGCTAAGTTGGCTGACTTAAAAATGCTTATAAATTAGAAGAGTTTGAATTCATGCAATTGGAAAAAATGATAGTCTAGTTGTAAAATGTGAGAATAAAGGGAAAAGAGTCTGTTTAAGTTTAAAAAAATATTAATTTTACTACTATCAGATAAAAATTAGCTGATTCGACTGGAATTTATTTTTAATTTATAATCAAATTTAAATTTTCTTAAGTAGACTAAAAGGTTTGATAAAAACAAAATGATAATAGAATCTAATTTTTTTTTTCATTTTATAATTTAAAAAATAAATCAAATTTAAAATTCTAACATATAAAATATGGGATTGCATTTTTACCTCAAGAAACACCCCCAGGACAGCTAATCCATTCTTACTCTTAACAGCTTCAGAAATAGAAGGAAACTTGTCTCTGTTGAAATGAACAAGATGCAACTAAAAAGTAAAAATAAATTAAGATTTTATTAATTAAAATTAAATTAAATTTTATTTACTAAAAATAAATTAATTATAAAAGTATAAACTTCTATAAATTTCTACAATGTTTACATTTTAATAACGTGATTAGCTAGAGTATTTAGCTTAAATATTATTTATAAGAATTACGACCAAAGAAAAAAATATAAGGATCAAAGAAAAAATATATATTAAAAATACAAGTTCTATTTGTTTACTACATTAATATATATAATAAAATTTTAAAAAAAAAATGAAATTGACATTAATTATAGTATAACTATGCATAATATAGGGAACTACCATATACATAAGTACACACGCACACACATATATATTATAAATTAATAATTTTTAACAGCTGTAATTGTATAAATATTTAAATATGTGGAAATGTATCTGTTATATTTGCACATTAGAAAAATTACTATCAGATGTTAATAGATAGTAATCAATGAAAATAGTAAACTGTTTCCAAAAACATTAGCATAAAAAACACTATTAATCGGAAATCCTCGACCTTTGAAGCTTTTTCATATTTGGTATTTTTCCAGATTTCAAGAAAGATATTTTACCTCCTCATTGTAAATCCAAACTCTGGTATAAACATAAACATACATTAACTTTTACTATCTAGGATTTTTAGATAAAAATACTTTCTATATGCCTGTATAAATTTATTGGTTTCATTAATAACAATTTAAAACTTTAAAATGCATTATAACTTATGGGGGGGGGGGGTTTATAAATAAAGATAAATATTTAATTAGTATACACTTATAACCAGAAGAATTTTATACAGATAAAAAATTAAGAATATTGTAAAATATACGTAATTACTCTTGGCATGTTGTTACAGAAGTAATTGAAAAGAGTACAATTAATGATTCCAATAAACATTATGGGGTGAAAATGTAATGATAGAGATAAGCCTGGTATGCATATCAGAATATAAGTAAATGAGAATGGATGTATATTTATATGTTTATTACTCTCTTTTCCAACAAATCCATTAACTACAATGCTGAAGTAGATTATCTTAACTATAATTTTATATGTTCAAATGAAGAATTTATCATTCTTGAATTATAAATATCTGAGAAATTAAATCCCTAAATCATTTCTTTACTGGTCAGATAGTTTGGATTTATTAAAGATTATGATATCATATGAACACTACCTATAACTTTGATTATAGAATCATAACTATCTCATAACTAATCTATTCTAACTTCATTCTTATAGCTATTTTCCATAATGCTAGTTTTATTAATTATAGCAACTAATTACCATATGATAAATTTATAAATTGACATGTGACTCACACACATTTATTAATATGGTACACTTCATATAGTAAATAGAACTGAAAATAAAGAAACACGAAAACTTTAAACTTTAAATAAATAATGTAATGAAATAGAATTTGACACATTAAATAAAAGCATTTCATGAATCAAATGGCTAATAAATAGTTTTCACATATCAATATTCATATTAGAAATTAAAAATATTTATTTTAAAACTAAAATACACTTCTTATCCAACGTTTTAAAGAGCCCTATATTTCTAATTTGGTATGTGACAACTCAAAAATATTTGCATACAGAATTTTGATATTCTGTCAAAATAACAGTCTATATGGACATAATAGTTTTATATATAGATAAATAAAGAATAAAATGAATTATGGGTAAAAAAAGATGGATTCTCGTGTTTTTGCCACAAGTTAAACACAAGTTAATGCTCCCTCCAACTCTTAATGAATAATAATAAAAAAACTATTTTAAATATTAACAATAAATATTTAACAAGTAAGTACATAATAGAATTAAAATATGCTTTTAGATACAACTAAAATCATAATAAAAAATTTAAAAACTTGATTAAAGCAAATAAAATAAATTGAAAAATCATTACCTAGGTTTGAGTTTTAGTTTCAGTTTTTGTCATTAACTAACATTTTGAATTTACAAATTTACCAAAACAACTGTATATATGTAGTAGAATGCTTCTAAAGGCTTAATTTTTTATAGTTCTTGTTTTTTGATGAATAATTTTCTTTCTTTGGTAAATATTTTCTTATTATTACTTAAATGTTATTTTATTTTTTAGTAGTTAAAGTTATATTATGTTTTCATTATTTCTTGTGGAGATATTAAAAGAATTTGTCTATATTCAGTCAGTCACATCATAAGAAAAATAAATTTAAAAATTTGGAGACAAACAGGCTATGCCTCAACAATATTGACCACCACCATACAATTAGTCTGTCCACCACACATTTGGTGTCTCCTATCATGTAATGACTACTTCCATAATGTTCTTAATAAGACAAACTTTAGCCTTTATCGGTCTTTTTTTTCCTTTATTACATCTACTGAATGAACTGTGGGTTATTACTTAGTCTACTGCTATGTTTTTTATAGGCATAATTTGCATGAACAACTACATTTTGTTGGAACATTAATTAACTTTCATATTTTAATCCAGAATTTATATACCTCTCAATTTATGATGCAGTGCTAAGCCCACATATTAACATCTTTATTCATTAATCCCACACTGTTATTTTTTATTTACAACTTTGTTAATTAAAGTAAGTGCATATTTTGATATATCTGTAAAGAGAAGTTATTGTCTATTTTAAACTTATTTCTTGGGCTGTTTATTGGATTAACAAAATTTGTAAACAAACTTATTATTTTAACCAACTTTGTTTACATTTTTCTTTTAAATTAAAATTGTTTTTTAAAGATTATAAGCTCTCATATAATTTATTGAAATATTATAAACAAAATCATTACTAATTTGAAATCATTCATGTTAATAATGATTACAAATCCCACAGGCTGTTCCAGATTTACAATATTTTAAATCTTTTACCTTTTCGGTTCTTATCTATTAATCTGGGGATGAAATTTTAGTCTTCACTAAAATCATTATAATTATCTATGATTGCTACATTTTTGATTGCATTTAATTAAATAAATTTAATTTTCAAAGATAAGTTGTTGAAGATCTCTAGGGTATTTTTATATCAATTATTAACTTTTAGCTACCACTGTCCTAATTATGCTTTAAAGATAGACATTTTTTCCACATAAATAAATTGTCCATTGAAGTATAAGAATTTGATATCTTAATATAAACTGAGGACTGATTGTATATATATATGAGAGATGATAATTTGAACAAACTGATGAGTGCTGGTTCAGCACGAAATACGTATATTGGTGATTATTTATCTTTTCTGCATTATGTAGTCAAGTGTATCAGTAGTATGAGTTAGTGTGGATAGTTGAAGTGGCTTGAAAGTCTGAGTTCAAATCCCCTACATTAATATAGAAAGTAGAGCTGTTATTTATAACTTTGTTAAAAATGATTTTTTTAAATATTTGAAAGTTAAATTTACTTACTTAATTAAATAAAACGTACTAGCAAATATTTAGCAGTCATAAATGATTGTAAGTAACATAAGTACCTATTTTTTATTTATACTTTTTTAAATCAGTAATTATGATCACTATACATTATTTGGTAACCTATTATTTTATTATTTTGTTATATCAAATTATTTAATTTTATAGCACATAGAGATTAATAAAACATCTACATATTCATTCATTTTTAACTTCTCCTAAACAAACAAATAAATAGGTGTTCTTGTGTGATTACATCTTGAAATGTTTACTCATTAGTGGATTAAAAGCGGCTGCAGAAAGGAGTTTGCTATTAACTGAAAGGAGACCCTTTGATTCCTCTTGGAGGCCTTAAAGGAACCGAGCAGGGCAAATTCCTAATGTCCACTCCATACGTTCTTGTCATTGCAGCTGTTATTACTATATGTTTATTCATATAGTATACGAACATGGATGGGCTGCTCACCAACATGCATTAGCCAGCGTGGTGAGTTTATTGGCTTTTTACCTCTGAGTTTAAGATCAAGAAACACCATAGTCTTTCTTCTCAGTGCCTGATAAGGCAGAATGAATGTTTGTGTAAATGATAAAGATTTTTCCCAATTATACAATTATGACAGACAAAAATAAAGCATGGCCCTTAATCCCAGGAGGCTGTAAAGTCACCAACCAAGGCAGCGGTTGGTGGCCGAAGGCGGAGGGTGCTAAGAATATCCTGGAGGCGGACCCAGGCTGCCATTTGATGACGACTTTTTATTTAGGTACTTACAACTGCAGATCACTTTCAAGTGAAGGAAGATTGCAAGAATTAGAAGAAGAACTCTCTTATATTAAATGGGATATTATTGGACTTTGTGAAGTTAGAAGAAAAGGTGAAGAGACAATTGATTTAAAAAGTGGACATATGCTCTATTATAAAGGCACAAATATTGGAAATACAAGTGGAGTAGGATTCATTATAAATAAAAAGTGGAAGAACAATATTGTGGAGATTGATGGTGTATCAGACAGAGTGGCAAGATTAGTTATACAACTTAATAGCAGATATCAAATGCAGATAATTCAGGTTTATGCCCCAACAAGTTCTCACAGTGATGAAGTAGTAGAAGATTTTTATATGGATGTACAAAAGGCTTTTGATCAGAGTAAACAACATTTTAAAATTGTTATGGGAGATTTTAATGCTAGAATTGGTAAACAAATGAAAGATGAAAGTGTTGTAGGTAATTTTGGTTATGGTAATAGAAATGAGAGAGGACATAGACTTGTGGAGTTTGCAGAGAAGGAAAAACTTTATATTATGAATTCTTTTTTTGAGAAAAATGTTAGAAGGAAATGGACATGGAAGCATCCAAATGAAGGTACAGCAGAATTGGATTATATTTTGACTAACAGGAAATACATATTTCAAGATTGTAATGTTCTTAATAAATTTAACACAGGAAGTGATCATCGATTAGTAAGGGGTAAGATACATGTTAATGTAAAACTAGAGAGACAAAAATTATTAAGAAAAACTATATTTACAGTTGATATTCCTAATCTTCAGAAACATTCTAATGAATTTAAATTAGAACTTACAAATCGGTTTCAAGTATTAGTAGATTTTGAACATGATTCAGATTTGAATGAAATTAATATGAAAATAACTGATACATTTTTAAAAACTGCAACAAAGATAGCTGGTAGAAAAAAGCAGCAATTGACTAATAAAATTTCTACTGAGACTAGAGAACTTATGAAGAAAAGAAGGAATATGAAGATATGCAAGAATGATGCATTAAAAAGAATTGAATATCTCGAATTTTGTAAAATGGTGCGGAAAAGAATTGAAAATGATATAAGAAAGTATAACTGTGAATTAGCAAGAAAAGCTGTAGAAGAAAATAAAAGTCTTAAGAATGTAAAACAACATTTTGGTATTGGTAGGAAATTTATATCTGCAATAAGGAAAAAAGATGGAATTATTACTAAAAAGAGGGATGACATTATGAAATTGGTAGAAGATTTTTATCGAGAATTATATAGTAATAAAGAACAAGTACCTCCTATATCTATTACATCTTCCGAATTGCCCAGAATTTTAAATGAAGAAGTGAGAAATGCAATTAAATGTATGAAAAAAGGAAAGGCTCCAGGTAATGATGGAATTATAATTGATATATTAAAAGAAGCAGGTGAAGAAACAGAAAAAATATTAGCAAAGTTATATACCAAATGTCTAAATGATAAAGATGTACCGGATGATTGGAAGAATGCAGTAATAATATTAATATTTAAAAAAGGTGATAAAGAAGATATTAGAAATTACAGACCTATCAGCCTTTTATCAGTTTTATATAAAATTTTTACCAAGATAATTACAACTCGTCTACAGAGAACCTTGGATTTTCACCAACCAAGAGAACAAGCTGGATTTAAAAGTGGTTTTAGTACAGTAGATCATATTCAAGTATTGAGAGAAGTTATAGAAAGGACAAATGAATATGAGTTGTCATTATGTTTTGGATTTGTAGATTATGAAAAGGCATTTGATTCTACAAACATTTCTTCAGTGATTAAAGCATTGGATCATCAAGGTATAGATCCAGGATATTGTCATATTTTAAAGAATATTTATAAAAATGCAACAGCAACAATTAGATTACATAATGATACTGGGAAAGTCAACATTGAGAAAGGTGTAAGACAAGGTGACTCCATATCTCCAAAACTTTTTACAGCAGTGCTGCAAGAAGTATTTTGTGGATTAAAATGGGAAACTAAAGGAGTGAAAGTAAATGGAGATTATTTAAGTCATTTAGATTTCGCAGATGATGTAGTTGTTTTTGCAAATAATGCTTCCGAGCTGCAGGAAATGTTGCAGGAGTTATCAGATGAAAGTAGGAAAGTAGGACTAAAGATAAATGTTAAAAAGACTAAAGTAATGTTTAATCAATTTGCTCAAAATATGAAAATAAAGATTGATTATGATGAATTAGAAGAAGTTAAGAGTTACAAATACCTTGGTCAGATTATTAATACAGATGGAAACATAATAGAGGAAATTAATCATAGAATTAAACTTGGTTGGAGTGCTTTTGGTAGAAATAACTTGATATTAAAAGGAAATATGCCTATGTGTTTGAAAAGAAAGGTTTTTAACAAATGTGTTTTACCAGTTCTTACTTATGGATCTGAGACTTGGACACTTAATAGAAGATCAATACAGAGACTTCAGACCACTCAAAGAAGTATGGAGAGATGTATGTTGGGAGTAACAAGAAGAGATCGAAAACGCAATGTATGGGTAAGAGAACAAACAGGTGTTACTGACCTCATTGAAAAAATTAAAAGATTGAAGTGGAGTTGGGCTGGACATATTGCTAGAAGAGATGATAATAGATGGACAATTGAAATTTTAAACTGGATTCCAAGAGATTGTAAAAGACCTAGAAGGAGACCACATGTAAGATGGATGGATGAAATAAGAAAATGTGTAGGGGTGATGTGGAGAAGAGAAGCTAAAGATCGGAGAAGATGGATTAAACTTGGAGAGACCTTCATCCTGCAGTGGATTGATAATGGTTGATAATGATGATGATGATGATGATGAATTAAAAGCATATATCACTTGGTTGTTTATCAATTCTTGTTTGCATTTCTTTTTATTTCATAGTTGTTGTTTTTTTTTTAAAATTTATGATAAGGAAATGATCGTTTATTATGTGAAAAGTAGAAATTTATTAAATGACACTAATTTTATGTGATAGATAGGTAAGTATGTAAATCATCATAACATATTTATTTTTATAACTATACAAAATATTTTTAAAGTAATATATATTAAGGCTACAACGTTAAAATTATGCTGATGTGATGTGATGTATTGTGGCTTCTCCTTAAACGAAGTCAAGAGTATCACAGCAATTATGCCCAGATAAACGTGTTAGTCACTTTATTTTCCATTCCCCACTCTAAATTTTCCCATATTCTGCTCCATCCCATTTCCACAACATAATCTTTGTTAACTCTATAACCTTTATATCTAAATACCCTTTATCTTTTCCCAAAACCCAGCATAAAAACCAATAATTCACTTTCTGCATAATCACTTTTTTCATATTTATTCTTCCATAACTTCATTATATGTACCCTTTCTGTTTTCAAGCATTTACATTCAATTAACAAATGCCTAATATTTTCTATTCCTTCCTTACATAATTTACAAAATAAATCACCCATTTTTTTTCCATTTACATCTATATTCTCTTGTAACTAAAGATCCCATTAGAGCCTTAAATAATAAACTATTTTCCTTACTATTATCATATATTAACTCACACCTAATATTCTGTTTATTTCTATATATATTTAAACTCTTTTTACTCTCCATACTATTTTTCCATGTCTCTAACTCCCTATTCTTTATTAATAAATCTATTCTTTTATCCCATTCCTTACTACTAGAACACTCAACAATCCTCTTAACACAATAATCACATCTTTTGTACAAATATACTGATATAAATTCTTTATCCAAATCTTTTGCATACCCGCATTACCTATCTCACCCACCTTGTTACCTGCCCTTTACTCATAACCCAATTAAATACTATTTTGGCTATTCTTTTATTATCCATAAACTGCAATCTACCAAACATTTTCATTTTACTTTTTGTATCTCTCATATGAAAACTTGACCATCCCATTTCTTCTTGAATTGTCTCCCTTGCTATCCATACATCTGCATCCAATGCATGTCTTCCTACTTCCCTTTTGAATTTTTTTTTAAGTAATTTAATACCTCTTTATTAACATATAATGCATCATTACCATATGTTAACCATGCTACTGCAACTTCTTTCCATATAATTCTAACTACATCATATTTATTATATGAAAACACTGTTAATTTCTTTATCAATCCCTTTCTTTTCTTTGCTTCATTTATCAATTTTTTTCTCCCATTCATCCAAATAATTTTTCTGATTACTTAAAATAATTCCCAAATAACTATATCTATTCACCCCACTTAACTTAATATCTCCCAATAAAAATTCTACATCTTCTCTTTCCTCAATATTAACCTCTGCAAATCTTGTGTTTGCAGAGGTCCCTACTGTCGTTTTTTCAGGCACATAGTTTTAAGGTTGTAGCCTTAATATATATATTACTTTAAAGTAACGATTATGGCTTTATAAATATAATTATTACAAAATATTTGTATGACATCAATTAAAACATAATGTAATTTGCTTTTACTGCTTAACTTTGTTTTTTTTTTTTTTTAATTTCTTATTGAAAATGAAAGTCAGCTTTCCACTTTAATATAATCTTAAATATTAATTATAAACTTGCCATAAATTAAAATTATTGAACAATGATTTAAAAAATAGGCAGTTCACTACAATTAGGCTTATTAATTTGTAAGATGTTCACTTAACTTTTTTTTAAATAAATATGTGTACAAATAAATTTATTTATTGTAAAAAAAAGTTCCAGACTGCCTTGAAATAATATACATTGAGATTTACACTATTTCATCTATATATAGATATTATAATTAATTTAAAGTGAATAAGCTATAAAGTTAGTTATACTTTAGAATGTATGATATTAAAAAAAAATTGAATAAAAGAATATAAAACAAAGGAAATTTTATGAAATCCAAGGATTATAATCTCTATAAATTATTTATACTTGGCTCTTCTAGAAAGACTATGGTCCAAAACTGAATACAACCATAGCTGAAATTACAAATCATTTTAGTTTTCTATAATGTTTATCTTTTCGACATATATGTGTTACAAGTGTATCAGTGTTGTGGGATAGAATGGAGAGTAGTGGGTCGTGTTGTGCTCATATATCCTATATATTACATATATGGATACAGGTATATAATAATCCTGTATTTCAGTTATTATAATGTTTAAAGTTAAATGTTATGATTTATAATGGATTTAAAAAATCAGTTAAGGTAACAGGTATAACAATCCACGTCAAAACCTTTTTAGTATCTCTCTTTAAAGGAGCAATGAAACAAAAAATCTTATTTAACAGGATAATCATCTCTACTGGTAATGTTTGTAGTATTTTCAAGTTAGTCTCTCTTTATATAATGGTTACTTTATCCATCACTTGTACATTATTGTCATCTTAAAATGTTTTTTTTATATGTCATTCAATATAACTTTCATAAGTAAATCCATTCCAATTAAAATGTATGTTATTATTGCGGTCCTATTTGGATTAGTGTAGCGTTTAGATTAAGGGTTCGCGCTGCTTTATTTTGAGAATAAAATAGAAGGGAAATATTATTTGATTGTCTTTAAATCATGTAGTCGTTATTCCTTGTAATGTCAAATAACACATTTTTTTATCCAATTTACTTGCAGTATGGTATTTAAACTAAAAACAAACGATTTCATAATCATAATTAGAAAAAGTTAATTAGTCTTTTTACATAAACATTCAAGCACACATCTTCTCAGAATCTTTACTAATTAAAAATAAAATGTTACTGCTTAAAATTCTAAACTAAAGCTAACGTTTAAAGGCGTCCTGTCAATTTTATTTATCTATGCATGCACTCGAATTGTGAGAATAAAAAAAAAGACAAGAAAATTTTAACTTTTACGTCATAAAAATAAGGACTTAACCGTTTTTATAATTTATATTTGCATTTGTTTATATTATTTGGCAGATATAAAATCGTAAAACCCATACACATTTGTAAATTAAATAAACATTTCGAGATTTTCAGGGAAAAAATTAACGCTTTAATGTATATTTTATAGAATCGTTTTAACAATAATTAGCAATAAAAAAAATAATTACTTTGTTTAATCTAATAAAGATTTTAAAGTTATAAGTTTACGCATTAATTTCTTTTACGTCTTGTTTCTAATATAAATAAAACAAAATTATTAGCACTTGAGAACTTTTTATTTATTTGATATAAAGGATGGATATTATATGGCATAACTTAAATCAATTAGTATATAATTTATTTCATTATTATTATTTTTGTTTTTCCATTATTATATGTAAATGTATGTATGAATTTTGATAAACATATATATATATGTAGTTTTATCTAAAAGAAATTATCGATTGTTTTGACAATTATTGCCAGTATATATATAAAGAAAAATTGTGTTATTGTATTGGCATTATCTAATCTTTTTTTTTTTTTTATGCAAATTAATAGTTTTTTTGTTTGTTTGTTTTGCCTGATCTTAACATTATTAAACTATTATAATAACTATATGTCATTTTATTGTGCCCGAAAATATTATTTTAAAATTAAAATAATAGACAGTATAAATAATAATTTTACGATTAGTTGCATAATTGGTTTGTGAGGATAGATTGAATTCCATTCAAATGATAAAAACTAAGATTTTTATTTTATTTTAGCGAGGAACCATTAATTTTAGTATCCCCATTTTATCCTGTACTAAACTAAACAGAATATTAAATAAATATTTTTAAAAAAAGAATAAGAAATTTTAAAAATTGAATATTTGCTAACTTATTATTATTATAGTACAAGTGAAATAAAGAAAAAAAATTAAATTATTGAGAGTGTAAATGTACTAAAAAAATAGGCTTAGTATAAAAACGATGTATATAATAAACTTTTTTTTTTTTTAAGAAAGGGAGTGAAATAAATAAGGTTAAAATAGATTGAGCAATTACAAATTAAAGTTATAAAGACAAATACAGCTGCAATTATGTCTAGCAAAGTCACGGAATTGAAAAAAGTTGCATTAAATTGTTGAAAAGTCTGATGAGAAAATTAGTTAAAGTTTGCAATTTAATTTATGATTTGGGAGATTAATCTGAATATGCACTTTTCTTACCTGCTCTAGTTAGAACAGCATTTTTTTATGTTTGTGCGCATATATAGAGTCCGATGCCATAGTTGTAAAAACTTTCCATACTTACAACTTGGATTTGAATATACATTTGGTAAAGGATGACTTTTTTTCCCAAAGCAATTATTGGTTAGTAAATGAATATCTAGATAATTTTAGTTAAAATATAAAATATTTAAATCTCTTATCATCCAGAAGTTAGCCATATTTAATGACTTTTTTGAGGAGAACAGTTGGAGAAATCATTATCCTGAAATAAGTATTTAAGGATTGTTTAGAAATATATTAAAAATGCAAATAAATGTAATGGATATTTGTTTTTCTTTCTTAACAAACAATAACTTTATTTTACAGCTTACTATACTATAATATTTATTCTCTTTTTCACGACCACACGATTGTATTTTATGCAGTTACACATTCATTCCTTAAAATATCTAAATAAACTCTTGTAGTAAATTTTTAACATAAAATATTTATTGAAGAAATTCAGTGAAGTCTAGCTTATCTAAATTTATCCGTATATGACAGAAACAATTCATTCATACAGAATTAGATAGCAACTGAAAGTTATTTCAAAATATCAATTTGACCACTACAACATCTGATTCTTTGAAAGCCGGTATTCATAGTAATAACTAAGAATAAGCTGTAATCTAGGAATTTAGCAGTAAACTCCAATATTTAAATATATATTGTTTGAACACATGTCTACTGTATAATTCACACATATTTCTGCAGCATATGAGTTGTATAAGTACAAACAGATAAATTTATTGTAAAAATTAAATAAATAAAATGATTTAAGCAGATTTTTTAATTTAAAAAAAAAGCATATAAAAAATATGTACAGCAAAAGTAATAATAGAAATAAATATTAAACTTATTACTCATCCAAATGAAATCTTTCCCTTAGGAATGTTATCATTATCAATACAAGTAGAGCGCAGATTGACAAGAATGGAGTAATTCTACAGAAATTTAAACAAGTCTTTTTTTTATATATATATAACAAATTTTTAATAGCTTCTTTAAATGTTAATATATATATATGTAATAGTTTTGTACAAACGTTAAAAAAAAAAAAAAAGAAATTCATTAAAAGAGAAATCGATTTTATAGAGATAACTGACTATCAAGTCTATAAGGCTTAGTTAATTTTTGACAACCAGAATCAGTTTAATCATATATGTAAATAATCGATAATTCACAAAGTTTCCAGACAGAATAATGTTGATATTTCTTTTCCATATTGAAAAATTTAGGCAAAGCAATTGATATTTTGGCTAATGCTGTGATAAATGACTAACGATTTCAAAAAGCAATGGATCATCTAATGGGCTTTTGATGTCTCTTACAGCAGCATTAATCTTCTTCACAATTGCCACAAAATCTATAGATTCGATATTATTTCTATTCGTTGTGGTTTAAAGAGGGATTTGGGGGTCTAAATTTATATAAAATGCAATTTGATTTTTTCATACCATTTATTTAAAATTATTCTGAGTGGCACCAAACACAGTCTCATCCCCTTTTAATTTTGATTATTAAAATGATAATTCTGTTACACTCTTTTCAAAATATAATTTACGTTGCATGAGTTATTTTTTAAATTTTTTCTTCTCTTTGTTAGCAAGACTTGTTTTCTTAAAAGTAATTGGTTGGATTGCTTTACAAGGTTTAAGTTATTTTGGTTTAACACATCTTTATTTTCCTTGATTTTTCAAAGAATTTCATTCAGACTATCCTCAACTGCTGAATTGATAAAAATATTCAAGATAGAATCCATTTCAGAGCTTTTTGCACAAGTATTGAGAAATTCTGGATAAATCATCAAACTAATTAGTTATCAGTTGGTAAAAGTTTTTGAAAGGTTTTTCTTTATTATTTTATCCTTAAAATAAAAACATTCATATTCCTATTTTATCATCTAATACTGAGTTCAATATATGGCATATACTTGCATTATTATTTTTCCAACTTTACTTAAAACCTAAACCACAAAGGCCCTCTAATGTGAACTGCATGAAAAGTGCATCTCTGGATTCTTCTATATAGAGTAATTAAGAAAAAATAATTCTTTCTGAGCTAGTCAATTATTGGAAGATGAAAATTTTTGTGGTTTTCTTTCATATTGCATCCTCTAGCTAATAAATAATCACATACACATATAGCAAAAAATAATTTTTATGGTTAGTAGCATTGACTGTTGGTCAAATTCCTAAAAATACCCATATAAGCTTAATTATAAGTTCTCATCATAAAAATTTTGTTTCATAAAAATTCGAATCCTATATCACTTAATTTACAAGATGTGTTAACCATCAGAATAATCAATAATCAAATAACAAATGGAAATTATCCCAGTGTTGCTTTATAGCATATTGCTGATATTTTATTGGTTAATGTTAAGCATTGATTGGGGTTGCATAATTGAATAAACCTAATATACTTTCAACATGTTATTTCCTACCTGAATGGACATTAACGTTATTGAAAGTATATTGGGTTTACTTAATGAAGATTAAATTATATACTCTATTATATATATCATCACCATCATTTTCAATCATTATCAATCCAAAAAATAATTTTATATTAATTGTGATGACTGTTGGCCACCTAGCTAAAAATATCAATAAGCTTAATTAGAAGTTCTCAGCATAAAAAAATTAATACCCAAATTCGAACCCTGTTCTTATGATTGTAAGAAGATATTTAACTACTGTGTGAAGAGATTATTTACTACATATAGAAAGCTGAGTCTCTGCTATTAATATATATAATATAAAAACACTATAACAGGGCACATATGATTTAATGTGTGTTTAATAAAGTTAATATACTTTTAACACATATGAATGGATACAAATACTTATATAAAATAAAGATTAAAATCGGAAAAACTCTCCATACAGTAGTACCACTCAGTTACAAGCCAGAGTAATCAATGGATGCCAGAAGGCTTGTGTATAAAATCTTTATCTAATGCCTACTCAGGGATTTTATGCACAAGCCTTCTGGCATCCATTGATTACTTTGGCTTGCACTGAGTGGCCACTACTGTATGAAGAGTTTTTGTCTGTTTTAATAACAGTTATGAGCAAGCATAAAAAATGGTGATCATGTGATGTTTCGTGGTTTATAATAAAAATTGATAGTATATCAAGCAAAGTGGTAAGATTCAATTAATGATATATATCTTATGCCCGAGAAAGTTCTAATTCTAAAAGAAGCGGAGAATTTTAATCTAGATGACCAGAATTTTTATAAATAAATCAAGCAATATCTTAAAATTGTTTTAGAAAATTTTGCTTCAAAAATTTAATTTTTTTTTTAAATATTAAATAATGGTAGATAGATTTGGCTATGAAGATATGAAAGAAAGACTTGATAATTGCAGATAATGAAAACAATACTTCATGAATTTTGTTTTTTGTTTTTTTTTAAATAGTTAGAAAAAAAAGACAGAAGTAATCAAATAAAAGTACTGAAATTTAGAATATATGGCTGACAAACAAAAAATATGAATTTAAAACTTCAGTTTAATATATTCAAACCATGAATTATTCAATTGGGAAAATAAAAAATGCATTATTGCTAGCTATAGAAATAAAATCTACCAAAAACAGTATAATATGAAATTCCTATCCTTCAGAAATACTCTCTTATATTTACGCTAGAAATTTAGAAAATCATCTCGAAATATAAGGTGTTAATAATTTAAAAAATTTAAAATATAAGGTGTTAAAGATATCTTTGATTTATCAGATCAATAAGATAAATACAATATTAAAAACAATTATATATAAAGAATTTCAACTGTACTTTCGTTTTTTATTGTTAAGAAAAAATATAATAAATTTTAAAATCCCATTTAAAAGAATTGATAAGAGAAATCCTGAAATAATAAATGACAACTAATGGCCTGGAGCAGGGGTGGCGAACCTTTTTACGTGTACGTGCCAAAAATTTCCAAAAAGTATTTATTGAATGATTGGCGTGCCGTACAGTTATTAAATCAAAATATAAACAACTTAATTTTTACCGTTTTTTAAAAGTTTATAAAACAAAATAATAACAATAATAATTAAATAAAAATTCTAAAAAAGCTAAATAAAAGTGAACAATATTTATTTTGAAGAGCACATGTTGAATAAAATGTAATAGTAAAAAATTAATAGTAATTAAAACAAAATTTTGGAAATAAACATAAAATCAACGTAAATAGACATTATTTAATGAGATTTTTGCTGTTGTACATTGGATGCCAAATGCTTTATATCTGGTTCACATTTTGTCAATTTTAATAATGTAGATGCTGAACTAGATTCATCTGTCATTCTATTTCTCGAACTGTCTTTAATTAAATTCATTTCTGAAAACAATGATTCACATGCATATGTAGAGGAGAAAATTGATAATATAGCGGTCACTAATTTTTTTAAACAATCAAATGTTTCAGGAATAGCATTCCAGACAGTCAATAGTTCCTCTTCAGCATTCTTTTTACATATGTCCAATAATCAATCATTTTCCATTGTTTCTAACTCATTTCTCAAATCAACTAATTTCTGTTTCCATATAGAACTGGATTGAAAATTGACTGATTGCATTTCCATATTTTCCTAATTAAGCCATTCAAAATTTTTTAACTTGAAACTCCATTGATATTGTGTCTGGGTATAAAATAAATTTTGATGTTTTTGAAAATTGTCTGAACTGTGTAAATCTTAAAGAAAATTCATCAATTATCAATTGAATTACAGCACAAAAGTCTTGCATCAACTTTACATGATCTGGCTTCTTGTGAGATTCTAAATCACTCAAGAACTTTTTTAGATTTGGAAAATATTTGAAGGTGTAAGAAATAACATCACCGTTGAATATTTGAATTTAACTTCTAATGCTTTGATCAAATCAAACATGACAACAATTGTCTTATTATAACCTTGCAGTTTCACTTTTAATTCATTTAGATGTGAACACATATCAATAAAAACATTAATTTCAAAAGCCATTCAACATCCATTAATTCATTATATTTTTCAATGATTTTCTCATCGTAAAAACAGTCTAATTTCATCTAAACACTCAATGAATCTTTGAAGAACTTTTCTTCAACTTAACCATTGGACATTGTAGTACATAAGTAAACCATTGTATGCTGAGTTCACCTCACTCAATAAATTTATAAAATAAATTGGCTAACTTAGTCACAACAGTTCATAACATCATCCAGTGGCTTAAAATTGACCTTGTGCATAAAACCTGCTGATGTATAATGCAATGAAAACCCAAAATTGAATATCCAATATGGTTGGGTAAATAAACTGAGAAAACCTTTTTTTTTTCCAGTCATACTTCGAGCATCATCTGTAGTTACTGATCCAATGTTGGCAACATCTATTTCTTTTTCAGAGAGTATGTTTGAAACTTCATTGCAAATATCTATTCCTCTTGTTGTTGTTACTAATGAGCTTAAACAGATCAATTCTTTGATATTATTTCCAACACAATAGCGAATAAAAATAGCCAGCAGGCCGATCCATTTATGTTTGTACTTTCATCAATGCAGAGAGAAATTAAACTAGATTTTATATCTCATTTTTGTTGGTAAGTTATTTTATTAGCCATTTGCAGGACTCTTTCTTTAACTGTATTTCTAGCCAATGATAAATCTTTTATGCTCTGAATAATTTTTGCTTTGTTTTCAAAATCTTCAAAAAGAACTGGTGCACATTTCATCCAAGCTTCTTTCATATATTCTCCATCATTAAAAGATTTTCCATATTTGGCAATTACATTTGAAATAAAAAAAAAACTAGCAGCAATTATATTTGAATGATTTTCGATAAATTTCATTAAGATGTTGATTGAATATTTATATTTTTAAATGCTTGGGCAATATATTCTTTTTGTTCATCTTTACTTTTTTCACAGAGCGATTTATGATTGGTCTCGTAATGCCATTTTACCGATGATGTTCTCAATACAACTTCTGGAACATAAAACACATATTGCCTTTTTGCCTTTATTAATCATTCCATACTCATCAGTTCATCAATTTTGAAATTTTCTACTGCTTAACTTTTTTTTTTTTTCACTAATCATATTAATATAATGGTAACAAATTATTTAAAAGTAAATTTAAATGAGCTTTAATAATTTTATAAATCAAAGATTTCTTATATGTTAAAATATATTATTATCTTTACATTACACTTTTACAACAAAACTTCAAGCAAAAAAAAACGTCGTTTGATAGTATTGATTACGCATTTCGGGTTCACGTTTTAGATTATGTTAAAAAAATGAATGGTGTCAACACGTTTAGGTAAAAAAAAGATTAGGACAGAAAATAATTTTATTACTTTTACTTTATGTTGACAAAAATTACTTCAAAGAGTTATATGTGAATCATTTGACAAGTTGACTTAAAATATCATTCCCACCTATATATGTATAATTTTTTATTTTTTTTTATTTTGTAATTTATTGTTTCTAATCCGAATTCCATTGTAAATTGAATTCTAGTATAATATTATATTTATTTATTTTATTTTTGGTTTACAGTAAATTTTTATTAGTAGAGATTTTAGCAACAAAAAAATATTGAATAATTTAAAGCATAGAAAATTAGTATATGTAAATAGTTCACGTGCCAGTAAAAATTTCAAACGTGCCACCTCTGGCATGCATGTCATAGGTTCGCCATCCCTGGCCTAGAGGATTATAGAAGAAAACATAGATTTTAATGATATTAAACATCATCTTAATATTGGAAGAATGTTATTTCGTCAGTTAAATAAGAAGTCATTGTGAAAAATATAAGATTCTATAAAAAAACTATATAATAATAATTAAAAAAATTTGAGGCAATACATATAATAGCATTAATTGAAACATAACTTCAGGGTCATGCTTATGATCTGAAGCTTAAGATCAAGAGAATCATCGGAAGTTTTTTTAAGTAAATAAGTGGCTTAGAATTTTTTCATATAACTGACCCATAATCATCTTAAGCTATTCTTTCAATATTAGTTAATAAATGGAAGCTGGTTATTGTTAATTAGAGAATAAAGATCATAATTTAATCTAGATTGGTCATATGCAGGGACTTTAAAAGCAAAGCAAATTCTAATATAATGAACACTTCACCTGTAGTAGAAATGTTTATTTTTATGGATATGGAGTTTATGGTTTATATTAACTTTATATTTGAAATGAAGAAATGTGATGTGAAATTAAATATATGAAAAATTCGTAACTTAATATAATAATGATAGATTCATTACCGATATTTTTTTTTTTTTTTTTGAAAAAAGAAAAAAACAGAAAAGTTATTTTCAAAATTATATTCCAAATGTCTAAAAATTTGAAATTTAAAACAAATAAGAAAAAAATATACTAACAATTATAGATTCATCAATCTTCTATCAGTTATATAAAAAATATTTACTAAAATTATTACAAAACCTATGCAAAAAAGAAGGAAATCAAGTCATTCAAAAGAATATGTTGGTTATAAAAGTGATTACACCCAATATTTTTTTTTATAGTTGAATCTAAAATGGAATTCAAAAAGTTAAATTGAGATTGATAAAGTCATCTTGATTTTGAAGTTGATGTAAATATTTTTCTCCCCAATAATATTTCGGGAGGAGGGTTATTGAAAGTCTAAATAAGAGCTAACAAATAAAAGTCAATAAAAGTATCAATAAAAACAAATAACTAAAAATATAAAGTCATCATGCAATGAATTATCAAAAATTAAAAAGTTGATATTTGTAATAATAAATTAAAAATAAATAATTAAGCAATCAGTTAGAAATTATTACTTGGTGCATATAGTGAATGAGTCATCTGGATTTGTTTTTGTTTTATTTTTTATTTAAACCTTGGAACATTCTACAATAATTCATTAACTTTACTTATCCACAATAATTCATTAACTTTACTTATCCATATGATGTCATATGAGAGATTTGTCAGATGATTAGAAAAGTGATCATAAATAAACAAAATAACGGGAAGGGTTTGATGATATGAATATGTCACAACAAACTTACCTCAGCTGGGTAACTTTTTCCATTTACAGTATGCTCCGAACCACACAAGTCATCAGATCCCCAGTGGACATGGAATTGTTCTAATTGATAAGTGTCAGACAAAGGTCCACCAGTTAAAGCTGTAAGAAATAATATATATGTAAATAAACAATAACAGAGGACTATGTTTCAACTATAAACTTTAATATTGTTAAGTAGCATAAAATAACATATCAATCCTGCCACACTATACTTGTATTTCAACTAGGCACTAAATAAACTACAATTATTATTTATTATATATAAAAAATAGAATGTCTCAAATTAATTTAAATAGTAGAAAGATAAAGTTTCCAAAAGCTGTTAGTATCAGTCCACAAACATCTTTATCAGATTGCAAAGAAAATGCAAAATGAAATGATAAATTTTACATTTAACTAGGCAATGAAAAAGAAATTGACTATAGATATTTACAATATTTAAATAGAAAAATGATTTTCATTTTTTAGAAATATGTATTATTCATGTGCTAAATTTAAATAGCTATCAAACACAGCTAATTTGGACTTTCGGGATTGTCATGTTAGTGAGACTTGGTATTATAATAAGAAATGTATTATGGGTGCAAGTTAATCTATTCTTGGAGTTGTTAAAATGAAGAAACATGACTATTTATATGACAATAATATTATAATTAATGATTTGATTAGGAATATGGATCATATTTTGCTTGACAGAATAATGAATTAATGTGAAACTTCATATTATGTATAGAGATTTAAAGCAAAAATTCAGTAACTAAAAACAAGATATAGACATTAACTCATTATTGAAATCAACATAAGAACCTGGAAAATAGTACCACAATTCTATTAAATACAGCACGGCTCTTTCTTATATGATGACAGTATAAATGAACAGGTGAAAGAAATATTTCAATCATCTTCTCAATAATGATCCAATAATTGAGATGAATGTTTTTTTAATAATCTAGCCATTTATTTACCCATTTAGATTTGGACAAAGATTCCAGTTTAGTGAAGTCAAAATAACTTTTTGTAATCTTAAAAATGGAAACATTCCAGGTCTTGATGAAATACCTGAAACATATATATATATAATGATGATATCTTAGCTTTAAAAATACTGAAATTGTTCGAAATATATGAATTCATAAAATTGTGCTGCTTGATCTTAAGAATACTTCTTTTGTTACAATTTATAAAAATAAAGAGAATAGATAAAATTGCAGTATATATTATAGACTATCATTAGTATGAATTACAGAAGAAATATTTTCAAAGATTTAGTTGAGTAGATTATTAACAGTCATAGTCAAATAGCTATCAGAGATTCAGTATAGTTTTAAATAATCAAGAAGCATTATGGATAAAGTTTTTTTACTAAGAAATGTGTGTGAACAATAGAGTGATTTACATATTTATTGATTACATCAGGGGTGGGGAACCTTTTCCTAACAAGGGCCATTTGGATATTTATAATATCATTTATGGGCCATAAAAAATCATCAACTTAAAAATTAGCCTGTTCTACAATCAAAAATTTAAATACTTTACTGCTAATCATTAAGGGTGGGCAACCTTTTTAATTGGCATACTAATTTCAACTTTCTGTTTTTAAATGGTCATATTTTTTTGTGAATTGAAAATAAAATATCATTATTATTAATGACTGTTCCACATTTAATGACAATTTTTCTGATTTATCTTGTAACTCATGATATATTTATATTCTCAAATTACTTTTTATATTTTCTGCAAGTTAATTCTACAGCAATTAGGATGCAGTCTTTTATAAACCCCCCTCCAGAAAATGGTTTTAATTTTTCTGCTTTTTTAAAAATAATCTGCTTTCATAAAATTTTTTGATTTGTTTGTACTTTCTATAAAGCATGTCAGCTACGTGATGAAGTTCCTTTTGAAGTTTTCTATTTTAATATTTCTTTCTTCCTCTAAAAATCTTGTAATCAAAATGTTTTAATACATAATGCCTCTTAACAATATGTTCTTTATTAACTGAAATACTTTCCAGACATATCAGATACATTGATTTACTATTTCTTTTTATAAAAAAAAAAAATTGTGTTGGTCCATTTCTTTTGAAATGTATAATTTATGTATAAAATTTTCTTATCATATTCAGTGTAGCCAACCTAATAAAAAAAAAAAATGAAATAAAATTTAATATTTTTTTCTAGTTATAATCATTTGCAAAAATTACTATAAAAATAAACAAAATGATCTCCTTGTCATAGATTAAATTTGTAGTCAGATAGACCACACATTATAGATAATTAGTTAGAATATTTCATCTTTGACAGAATAAAGTAGAACTATTATAGAAAAAATTGTATGAGAGAAAAAAATGTAGTTGAGAAAAGAAATATTTTATTTTACTTAACTCTTAATTCAATATTTGCACTATGTGCATATATAAATAGAAGTTTTATACAGGTCAATTTTTATATTAATTTTTAAAAATATCCAGGACCTGGTTTGAGAGCTCTCAAAGGCCAGAGTTGTCTATGGGTCAGAGGTTCACATCCCTGGATTATATTAAGGCATTTTATTCAATTAATTGATCAAGTCTGAGGCATTATCCATCAAAATTTATTTGCATTATACAGCTTCCACATAGATAGAAAACATGAGAGTTTGAAATAAAAAATAGTGTTGAACAAGAAGTTCTACTTGTCCCAACTTAGTTTTTAATTTTTACAGCTGTAGACCTTGGAACTATATATAAATGGCTTAACAAAACAGGGATCAAGATGCAATATAGGTTTCATGGTGAAATTTTAAATTTGAATGGATTAAAAAACTAAACCAAGATTTTGTTCTCAGAATGTGGACTTGCAGTATGCTGATAATTGTGTTTTTTTTTTTTCAATTTAAAAGACATTTATAGAATGTATTTAATGTTAGTGATGGGAAAAAATCTCAGCTTTTATTTTGAATAACTTAAAAATATAAGTCAATTTAAATATATTAGTAACTTTTTAAATTGAAAGGTGAACTTAAAATTAAAATCCAACATAGACTCCAATGTATGGCTGTTATTTTTAACAGGTTAGAAAATAGAGTATTTTAAATTTATCTGTATACATAGCTTTTATTTTATTTAATTTATTGTATGGAAGAAATACTTAAATATCTTATCAACTTAAAATAAAAACATTGGAAAAGTCGTTTATAGCAGCAAATTCATAAAATTAATGTGTTTCAACTTTCTGAATATCATATGTATAGTCTCTATTATAAAATCACATTTTGATTGAATTGGAGATTAAAATGAATGACCAATACAAGATTTTTTAAAATTGTGTTTTACAATAATCTTAAGCATAGTCTTTGTGAAAGAGATAGATCCTGTTTACATTATAAAGATCACCTCAAGACATTCTAAGGAAGTGTAATGTTGATTGTTTTTTATTGGTAAGATAAGATGAAGAATAAGATACATTAGAGAAATATATAATTAGATATTATATTGAAGTATTTTAGAAAGAAAAATTCTCTACAGAAGTTAAAAGATAGCATTGCAGACTAACAAATAAACAGAATAATGGAGCAGCATGTTCTATATGTTTATTTATTTGTGGTAAAGATTGATTTATATATTAATTCAAGATTCATTATTATTATATTAGAAGAGATTTGAACTCAGACTTTCAAGCTCTCTACATCTGTCCACTCCATCTTATACAATCATTACACATGACCACATACATGTGAAAATGGTAAATGATCTCCAATATATGTATTTCACGCTAAACCAGCAATCATCAGCTGGGTCAGATCATCATCCACACATATATATAACCAATGCTTAGTTTATATTAAAATAGCAAATCTTCAAACTTTAATTGGACAGGTTTCTATCTTCTCCATGGATATAACAATAATTTTGTATCAACAATGGTTATGAGCATTCACTCATCAAATTGTTAATGATATGAATGGCTGAAGAGTTAGAGGGTGGAGAAGAGTGAAATCTATCCATTAAAGTTTGAAGATTTGTTATCTAAATATAAACTGAGCACTGATTATATATGTCTGGGAGATGATGATCTGGACCAGGTGATGAGTGCTAGTTCAGCATGAAGCACATATATTGGAGATCATTTATTTTTTTCACATGTGTGTGATCATATGTATCAATTGTATAAGATGAAGTGGATAGCTGCAGGGAGATTGAAAGTCTGAGTTCAAATTCCTTCTAATTACATTAATTTCAGTGTCTTTAAATATTATTATTACTATTATTATTTTATCTTTTTATTTTTTTCACTTGAAATTGGAATGGCCATACTTTTGTGTGAGTAGATGCTGCTAATGGGGTGATAAAAGGTTTATTGTTTATCGTTTATGTATAATTTGAGATGCTGTATTTGTTAATAATTACATGTACAACTATAAGTTATTAATTTATCAAGGTTTTAAAAATGAACAAGAATTAACTCTCCCTTGTGAAGTTTAATGTTTATCTATATTGAAAAGAGGTATGTTTATACTTGAATTTTTTTGAAGTTTGGCCCTGAACAAATCAGACATAAGATTTATTATTTTTATAAAAAATTAGAAAGCAGATGTAAATAGTTATTTCACATTTGTTAGGCAATCTGATAAAGAATTTAATGCATTAATATTAATAGCATTTGAAAAGTTTATTCTTCTTGTAATGATCGGAATGAAAGTGAAGATCGAATCTAACCGCAAACTACGATATCTGCTCTACAGGGCGCCATCTAGGCATTTAAACCTAGAAAAATTTATAGAGTAGGCAGATACATGCTGTTAAGATTCCACTTTATTTAAATATTTAGATTGTTAGCCCAAGTCACTAGCTCAGTGGAACAGCAGAGATTATAAAATATAACTTTATATCTCAAATATAAAAAAAATAAAAGCCACTGCCAGAAATTAACACATAAAAATATTTATTTACGCACATATAAAATCATTCTAATTTTGAGGAATAAGTTTAACATTTTAGATGTTTATATTAATCTTTAATTTTACATTTAAATAGATTTCAATAATGAGTTTAATATTTATTTAGTGAGTCGAGTATGAATAGACTATATAGATTGTATTTGAAAAGAAAATATTCTATCCCTTATTTAACCTTAGGCCAAAAAGTTCGCAGTCAAACTGGAGTCAATCCATCTGATACATTTATGTATTCAATGTAGCATGAAAATACGACAACACAAAATACTATACTGTCAGGAATGTACGTCTGAACAGTAAGTAAAGTTAGAGAAGACATTGTCTCTCCACCAACAGGAATGTGACATCTGGTGGCGAGTAGAACAATAAACATAAAACTCCATAGGAATGGATTGTGGTCCTTTGCCATCTTACAAACCCATCCATAGGCAAACAGAAGGTGTGGCGTATATATGCAATCCTGCCTGTAGTGGATCTCATACTACATCTACTAATTACACAAATATATCCAAACCATTAAGCCAATTCAGCTACGAACGAATAACCTAAGATTACCCTCCCTTAATATAACTTTACAAAACTATATAGCTATTCACGCCCGACTTAAATTTAACATTTATTATATTCGCACAGATGAATTTTATAAAATTTGTTTTAAAATGTTGAGTATAGATCGGCTGCACAGATTCCACGGTTAAAAACATTCCAAAATAAACATAACCAATCAAAATACAAAATCATCGATAATGTCAATTGCATAGGGAATACAAAAAAACCCAATGTTGTTCATCATAAGACACTGCAGTGACATGATGACTTATATATTCCAATCGACTATGAAACAGCAACATAATTAACCGCTAACGAATCTATGCAACGTCTATACCCAACTTTAAATTTCATGCATTTAAATAATTTATATGATAAGTATTAATACAAATAAAAAAATAATAAAATGGAAATGATTTTTCTTCAAAGCAAAACATATAAAATTTTAAACATTATCAATTGATTTTAAACATAAAAGTCAGATAGAAATTCATAAACTTGAACGAAAGTTCTTAATTATTTTTAAATTTAGAGTTCATGTCAATATAGCTTACGGCAGAAGATTCCAGGTTCCTGTTTTTTAATTCCCGCGATGTCTCCATTGGAAAATAATGTTCTGGAGGTGGCATTAGCTGGTTCCATTCTGGTATCACAGTCTTTTCTTTTTTTTTAAATAAGTGAGAGAGAACGACAAGTGCGTCTTGTCGTTCGTCTTCCCAAATCAAGTTCAAAAAAACCCACTGGAACTCAATATTTTTCTTTTTATAGTCCTCCTATGGATTCCATGAACAAAGACATCACTGTTCCATTTTTTCATTATGGTCCGGGCCTCTATTTGCTGCTTTTATATTGGACAAGCTAATTCTTTATTCCTTATCTAATTTTGATCTGACTTTTTAATTACACAGCTTTTGGATAATTAATAAACAATCATTTCCATTTACAAAAATATTTTATCTTTAAGTCTTGTACTTTTTTTATAAAAAAAGTACGTTCAAATACTTATTTATTTGTTTTTTTTTTTAAAAAAAATTTTTTAAAGTTTTGAATCTGTGCGAATATATACGTTTAACAAACATTTTAATTTTAGCATTTAGTTTTTTTTCTTTAATAGATTTTATTTTTATTTGCGAACTTTAAGATTTTATTTTAAATTAATGTAACGACATATTTATATATCATTACATTCTAGTGTTCATAAATATATATTGTACTGTATTTTATCCTAGTACAAATAGCGTTGGCAATTTAAAAATTAAATTGATAAATTACTAACGGAAAATATATTTATTTTAATATGTTTGATTGATTAGTTTAAACAACATGGGTATAGATATTTTTTATGTGTTAAAAGAAATAAAAAAAGAGAGAAAGAATGTAAAAAGTATAATAGAAACAAAAAAGGAAACTACTTTGTATTTTGTAAAATTAAAACAAACCGTTATCGCAAAGCCATCAACAGTATGGAAACAAAGTTGTAGCATTTCTTTGGTAATTAAAAATGGCAACCAAGAAAAAAAAGGAAGACTTTGTGTGCTAAATTCTTTTAAATTTGGTACACATTGACAGGTGTCAATGGGGAGTTGTGCAGAAAGAAAAAAAAGGAATAACATGTGGTGCTGGGCAGCTTCTTCTTGGATTGTCCTCTCTGCAGAAATCAGTAAAAAAAAATAAACTTGAATTATGAAGGAGGGCCAAACTACTCTTACTAATAGGCTGAAGTATTAAGATGTGTGAGTAGTAGCAGTTCATTTGCTGGAGTTGCTTTGTACCTGTGTCATGAACTACCTGAGTGAAGAAACATCTCCTACTAGATTTTAAACCACAAAACTTAAGGATCACCAGAATACTGGACAGTAGATCCATTCTAAAGAAATCCATGCACAATCAACATTAGAAATCCTATACGTGAACATTTAAACTTACTGCTAAGTAACTTTATTAAATCAAATATTAGTGATTACTTTCTTAAACCCTTAAGCATGATGAACTGTCACCATGAGTCATACAAATAAGAGAAACAAATATTAGCTGTAGTTTTAACCTTCGTTTGTTTTTTTTTATATTTTATTCTCTCGATCATATTAATGTTTTGTTTTATATTAATAAAGTAAAATATGACTTACGTTGTTATTGATTCTTATTATTACAGTTCAAATAAATTGCCAATGCTGTACTGAAACACAATCCTCTGGAGATTCCAGATAATTTCATTGTAACTAAATAAATAAAAGGGATTTGGCCAGTGGGTTCCGATACAGAATCCTGGCACCTTTCAAATAAATTAAAAGCTGGCTTACATAATTCCATTATTTTACCAGTTACATTAGTTAAAAGAGGGTTGTGTGACCAGTAAAAATAATTGTATCCATTAAATCTTACTGAATGGTCTGATGAAACAAATTTAATAGATAGGACATAATTTGGTCACTGAGTACATATAGTTAACTCATAAAAAATCATAATAGAGCAGTGGACATTACAATGGCAGCCCAACTCTAGGCTTTGACAGTAACCACCTCCTGATAATAAAAGTTTAAATATAAAAGAGTTTTGTAGGTTTTTTTTGTTTGTTTTTCTTTCATGTAGGTTAAAAAAAAAAAAAAAAAAAAAAAAAAAAAAAAAAAAGAAAAAAAAAAAAAAAAAAAAAAAAGAGGGAGAAAATGTATTAATAAGAGATAAATAATAGAATAGATATCAAGCAAAGTATATGAAGTACAAAGATATTGAAGCGATGATAAGTGAAATGAAAGGAGTAAATTATCTGATTTGTGAATGAGATAAGGAGACATTAAAGTTTGCATCCCAAGAATGCCTGAAAATTACAATATGGGTTAATAATATTGAAATACATGCATTGTTTGATACTGGTAGTCAAATATCAGTCATGTCTGATACCGTATACGGATGGATGATACAACAAACCCATGACATTCTAACTCTACCAGTGAGGAAGTCCCTAGTAACTTTGGCCAATAATAAAAAGGCCCAACTAGAGACAAAACAAGTATGGGTATGAATAAGTGGGAAAGAGAGTCGTACAACATACTTTGTTGATATTGAAGGGATTCATACATGATGTGATATTAGAGTCAGATTTTATGCATAAAACAGGGTGTTTAATTAACTATAAAGAAGGCAGTATTACATGTGAAGGGGAATTAGAAGAATTTAAATCAAAAGAAAAGACACTGCCAAAAGAAATATGTAGTATATGAAGCAAGACAAAGAGGGAGAAAGGGGAAGGATGGGAAAAGACAGTGAAGAAATTATTAGAAAAGTATAGTGAAAATTTTTCAGATAGACCGGGGATAATTAAGGGGTACAAACATCGAATTAGGATCATAGACAGCATGCCATATCAGGAATGATTATATCTGGTACCTTATCAATATTGAATGGAAGTGGAAAAACAATTGTTGCAGGTGGAAGAGTGGGGAATTGTAACAAAGGGATCATCACTTTATAACAACCATTGGTGATAGTAAAAAAAAAGATGGATCAGTTAGGTTATGCTCAGATGCGAGACAGCTTAATAGAATCACCTGGCCTGCCAAAATGTGCCTCCACCGATGAATGAATTGTTGAACAGGTTCTGTGGTAAAGAAATCATTTCAACATTAGATCTGATGGCCAGTTATTGGCAGATTAAACTACACTCAGCAGACCACCAATATAAGGCCTTCAGATATAATGGCATATCTTACAAATTTAACAGAATGCCATTTGGATTAAGGAACAGCAGGGCATGTTTGCTAAAGTGCCTGAACAGAGTATTATGACCCAAAATAAAGAGTTTGGTGATTATGTATATGGATGATGTCATAATTGCATCTAAAAATCCAAGAGAGCATTTATAACATTAGGAAATGTTTTTACAAGAATGCCAAGACAAAGGCATCCACATTAATTTGCAAAAAAGTTGTATAGCCATGGCAAAAGTCAGTTTTTTAGGGCACTTATTCAGTAAAACAGGAATTAAGCATCATCCTGATAAAATAAAGCCATCAGAGACTTTCCAGCCCCTAAGTCAGTGAGACAGGTTAAGTCCTTCTTAGGACTATGTAATTTTTATAATAAATTTTACAGAAACTTTGCAGCAGATATGGAACCTTTATTACAGTTGATTATGAAAAAATTTCCCATGGGAATGGACAGATAAACATAATGAAATATTCAAAGGCATCAAAGAGAAATTTTTGGAACATTATGCTGATTTATCCTGATTTTAAGAAAACCTTTATAGTACAGGTGGATAGCAGTGGATATGGACTAGGTGCAGCTTTGATGCAGATGCAGGAAGATGGTAGTCAAGGGGTAATATACTTCCTTAGTAGACCATCAAGGGGACCAGAAGTCAACTATTCCATAATGGAAAAGGAAGCATTGGCTGTGGTATGAGCATTCCAGGGATTCTGACAATTTTTGATAGGGTCAGAGGTGATCATCAGAACTGACCATAAGAGTCTGGAATTCATTAAACACAGTTATCTGTCTAATAGTAGATTGATTTGTTGGAGTCTTTTTCTCCAAGAATTCAACTATTCTGTAGAATATTTTAAAGGTTCGGAGAATGTAGTGGCAGATGCTTTGAGCCAAAACACAGGTTTGGAGTCCACAGGGCATCTGCAGATGGAAGATATAAGTCTGGTGGCATTAAGCACAGAAATTGACATGTCTGTGGAAGATGAATTGAACCACTTAGGTGATAAGCAGAGGTTAGATCCCAGATATCAGGTGATTGTAGATAATTTAAAAGAAAACAAAATAAATATGGTGAAAAAGGAAGGTGTTCCAAAAAGGATGAAAGATATCAGTTGAGCAAGGGAGTATTATGGTATTTGGTAGATGTAAAGGAGGGAACGTGGAGGATGGTAATGCCCAAGATACTCCAAGATAGGCTAACTATGTATACACACTGTTTATATGGTCATTATGGGGTCCACAAGACAGAGAGATTGTTGAAAACTTGGTTTTACTGGCCAGAACATGAGATACCAAATAACTAAAACATTGAAAGGATGTGAAGTGCGCCAGAAAACTAAACTAGTCAAAAATCATATGCAGAAATGGTAAACCTGATAATAAAAAAAAGAGCAAATGATCTGATAGCGATTGATTTTTACAGTCTGCTACCTAAGTTCCAGAAGATGAAGTACATATTAGTGGTGTATGAGGTTTTTTTTCAAAATGGGTATGCGCATACCCTATGCCACAAGCTAATACAAAGAACACCATATGCATATTAGAAGCACAACAATTTCCCAAAATGGGCAAACCAAAGACAATATTATCTGACCATGAAACTCCTTTCATGGCCAATGAATGGAAGGAATGGATGGTGAAAATGAAAGTATGACACACATTGTCATCTATTTGTAACCCTCAGTCGAACCCTTGAGAATGGGTGATGAGAGAATTGGGAAGACTTTTTATACACCTCTTCAAACTATAAAGAGTGAGTGAAACAGTTGGCCAGGGTGGTGAATTATATCAACTGGACAGAGAATGGGGCCACAAGGTTTGTGCCCATTCAGCCACAGTTCTGTCAACCCATACCAAGGCTATACAAGGCCAAGTTGCCAACCATTCCTGAACATATCGATGGAGAGGTAGATGAGAGAAAGGCAGCATCTAACATGAGACATGCAGCAGTTGCAAGGGTAGACAGGAGGAGTATAAGACTCAAATATTTCAAAAAAGGGGACAGGGTATGGGTCCAGACAAATCCCATTAGCCAAACAGATAAAGGTATATGCAAAAAGTTTCAGGAATTATATGAAGGCCCATATTGAATAGTTAGAGAGAATGGTCCAAATGCATTTACTCTTGTGAATGAAAAAGGAAAAAAGGGGACCCTTAATGTGAGAGCCTTAAGGCCCTATAAAACGAATCCTGACAGATAGCTTTGGGAGATGAAACTGGATGGATTTAGACCCCGAAGACCATGGATGCATCAAAATAAGATTGGAGAATAAAAGAAGAGTTAAATACCATATTTTATTGTTGTCAGTGACTGTGGAGGTATTGTACTGTATTTTATCCTAGTACAAATAGCGTTGGCAATTTGAAAATTAAATTGATAAATTACTAACAAAAAATATATTTATTTTAATATATTTGATCGATTAGTTTAAGCAATGTGGTATAGATATTTTTTATGTGTGTTAAAAGAAATAAAAAAAGAGAGAAAGAATGTAAAAGTATAATAGAAGCAAAAAATGAAACTACTTTGTATTTTGTAAAATTAAAACTAACTGTTATTGCAAAGCCATCAGCAATATGAAAACAAAATTGTAGCATTCCTTCAGTAATTAAAGATGGCAACCAAGAAAAAAAAGGAAGACTTTGTATGCTAAATTCTTTTAAATTTGGTACACATTGACAGGTGTCAACGGGGAGTTGTGCAGAAAGAAAAAAAGGGAATAACACATGGTGCTGGGCAGCTTCTTTTTGGGTTGGGCTCCCTGCAGAAATCAGTAAAAAAAATAAACATGAAGAAATTATGAAAGTGGGACAAACTACTCTTACTAATAGGCTGAAGTATTAAGATGTGTGAGTAATAGCAGTTCATTTGCTGGAGTTGCTTTGTACCTGTGTTGTGAACTACCTGAGTGAAGAAGCCATCTCCTACTAGATTTCAAACCACAAAAACTTTTGGATCACCAGTATACTGGACAGTAGATCCATTCTAAAGAAATCCATGCATAATCAACATAAGAAATCCTGTATGTGAACATGTAAACTTACCGGTAAGTAACTTTATTAAATCAAATATTAGTGATCACTTTCTTGAACTCTTAAGCATGATGAACTAATGCCATAAGTCATACAAATAAGAGAAACAAATATTAGCTGTAGTTTTAACCTTTTTTTTTTTATATATTTTATTCTCTTGATTATATTAATGTTTTGTTTTGTATTAATAAAATAAAATATGACTTACATTGTTATTGATTTTTATAGTTCTAAATTCATTATAACTTATTATAGTTCTAAATTCATTATAACTTAGATATTATTACAGTTCAAATAAATTGCCAACACTGTACTGAAACACAATCTTCTGGAGATTCCAGATAATTTCATCATAACTAAATAAATAAAAGGGATTTGACCAGTGGATTCCAATACAGAATCCTGGCATCTTTCAAATAAATTAAAAGCTGGCTTACATAATTCCATTATTTTAGTAGTTACATTAGAAACAAATTTTTATAGATAGAACATAATTTGGTCACCGAGTATGTATAGTTAACTCATAAAAAACCCTAATAGAGCAGTGGACATTACAATAAATACTTTCATCTGTTTTGCAATTAGACATTTACATTAGAAATTTATGAGTTAGATTTAACTATAGATGGTGGCAAAATATTAAAACTTATTTTGTGCTGAATAATTTTAATTATATATAAATATTTTATCTTGATGATGTAAAGGCTTAGTACTAAGATAGTAGAATAATTTGTTTTAAGAAAATGGCAATAGTTAAAACAGATAATGATTAAATTTATCACTTTGATGACAGTATCCTATATTCTAGTGACTGACCTCTTATTAGTCAAAGAGCATATATATATATATATATATATATATATGCTGATATATATATATATATGATATGATATATATATATATATATATATCAGAGACAAAGCATCTATGTATTGAACAGAATGAGTGCTTCTGCAGAAAAATTCACTAAAACATTCAAAAACTTTAATTAAAATTCAATTTAAAAAATTCACTTTTAATTTTTTTATCAATAGTTGAATTGTATTTATATACAAAGAATGAGTTTGATTAACACATTGTTTGATTATAAGAAGTTCCAATAGTGCTAAAATCTAATTTACAGATAAAACTTGAGAATGTTAAAAGCATTTGATGATAAAAATATATTGATAAGGCATTATCTATATTTAATCTAATCACAGTTTGCTTAACATAAAAAATAAGAATTTAAACAATTTAAACTCATTATTTTTTGTATGGAATTTCTGTCAACTTTCAATTTTTTTACCAACAGTTGAATTGTTTTCATATACAACAAAGAATGAGTTTAATCAACACATTATTGGTTGATTATGTATTATCTATATTTAAACTAATCACAGTCTGATTAACAATTAAAAGAGTTCCAGATTTTTTTAAATGTACATAATATGTATATATTAGCTATCATGTAAAAATTGTTGTGGCAAGTAAAATAAAAACATGTACTTTTAGATGGACTTTATGACCCAGTGATCTCCATCACTGAAGATGCCAAAGTGGAATGTAGGCCATCACCTTATTATTTTGTATGCCGTACAGCCAGATTATGTGACTATATTACATTATATATAATAGTGTTATGCTTAATCTAGTTTAATAGATATTTAATTGCAAGTAGAGTCAGATTTCACCAGGGGGAAGGTATATTTAGCAAGGTCAAATTAATAATACATTACAAAATATACCTTCATCTGTATCTCTATAGCTAGTCTATTATTTTGATAAGATGAATCTTTTAAACTCAATTCATAAAATGAATCTTTTAAACTCAATTCATATTCTAATTGTGCAAACCATAATCAATATAAAACTAAATCAAAAATATCATAATAACAATCAGTTATTATTCTTAATACAATAGAATTTCAAAACCGCAGGCAAAATAAGCTAAATATTCCTTATTTAGATTTATTAAGTTGAAGATATGAATTATAATATCTTTGCTAAAGAATTATAAAATTAAATATAATAAAATGAAATTTTGAGAAATAAAATAGATAAAAATATAGGTACGACTGCTGTCTAGAATAGTAAATAGATTTTAAATAAACAAATGGCTATAATTATTCTATTTTAGAATAAGTAAATTTAAAGTTTACAAACCTAATCTTAGGAAAGACTTATAATAGGTTTCATATTTACTTTAGGCAAGAAATTAAAGAGTTAAATTTTGAACATTCATTTGTTTATTAAAATTATGAGTTGATCTCAGCCCAGTATAAATAGGTTGGATTTTATATTATAAAAAATACACTGTATAATTTTAAAAAGTGTCACTACTATACTCCACTCACTGGTTTTAATTTTAATGTCAGAGTAGGAAATGGTGATCTCTAATCTCATCCTACATATGAAATGGCATATTATTATCATGGAGATGAAGACATTCCTGCCAACAGCCTGCTGCAAGGAGACACAACTAAAACCATGCTGCCTATCTGGAGATCAGTATTTGTTATTACTCACTTAAATTTTTAATTATTTATTATATTTCATGTGACAATTGAAATATATTCATCAATTGTAAAGCACATCTGTGTGCAAATACCAATGTGTCAGATAGACATACATAGGTAAATTTTAATCATGTATTTTTATTTGATGATTCAAATATGTCCAGAAATTATACCATGTTTGTATGTGGATATATGTAGGCATTTTATATTGGAACATATATGTAAATCATAATGTAATAACTTGAATTTTTTATGTTAATCAATCAGAATGCTTATATGGATATAGCCATATTCTAGAGAACTTAATGTCATTTTTTATTGTTATTAATAAACTTATATTCCATTGTTAAAATTATTCCAATGACTTAATTCTAAATGGTTTTTACATTATTATATGTTGCATCATCTCTTATTTGCAATAACAGTTATAGAGCTTGTCTTCTCTGAGCTAGATTCATGCATAATGGCCAATTGTATGAAAGAGGAGCATATTAGTGTATGGGCATTCAGTTGAAAAGAATCCTGATTTGGCACAAAAAATGTCCATGCACTACATTTTATTTTAATTTAGTCTGTATTAAAATTTAAGTTTATAGTTGACCAGTACCCTAATGGTATTATGTGGCTAGAGCATTGAGGATGATCAGCATGTTTTAATATTCCAGCATTACTCATTTTATGATCAGCATGTTTTAATATTCCAGCATTACTCTTTTTATGTTTGTATATTCTATGGATTAGCACTTAAGTTTGTGCATCCAAATTATGTTTAAATAATTACCCAAGCTGGCAAAGGCTAAATAGTTGGCCTGGTTTACAGTAGACCCATTTCAAATCCAGTCACCAGATTGACTGTTGATTTATTTTGATTGCTGATCATTCATGATGATGAATGACTTATACTTATGATGCTGGTGAATTTATAGTTAATTATACTAATATAGTTAGCTGATCATAGAGTGATATCTCAAGGTTGCTCATGCTCATTAATTATAAAATATTTAAATCTTATATTTTGTTTACTTGGGTTTGATGATGATGACTTGCTATTATCCCAGATTAACCCCTGACTCCATACTGTTATAATATATATTGTAACAGTATACATATACCATTACATTATTTTAAAATTAAAATAAAAGGGGAAATAATCATAAATAAAATTGATTTTTTAAAACATAAAAGAAAATTAAAATAGTTATTTTAACATATATATATAATCACACAGATGGAAAACTATTTAAAAATGATTTAAAAGAAAGTTACAAAAAAGTAAGGATCTAAAAATTAATATTTTTGTTAAAAAATAATATAAAAGAAAATAGAGTCAAGCATTAGTGGCCTTGTGGTTAGCATAGCTGACTTCCAAGCAGCTGGCCTGGGTTTGCTTTCCAGTCAATGCTTTGACACATGAAAAAAAGAAAGAAAATCGAAACAAATGTTAATTAGTTTCTATTTAAAAGAATCATGTTTAAATCTTAGTAAATGGAAATGATTGTTCTATTAATTGCATCTAAAGCAAACAAGCCCTTGGGTACTTTGTAATGTAAAGATCAGATAAAAGATAAAAATTAAGAATTTGTATTTTGCACTCTGAAGCAGATCAACCAATGCAAGTACCAAGCTGCATGGGCCAGAAAAGAAAACAACTGGACCTGTATGAATAAATGATGTCAATCCGAAGAGTTCCTGATAAGAGAGGCCAGAAATAATAAAAGATGGAAATATTAAATTATTGGGGTCTTTTTACTCTATTAAAAAATGAAGTAACTCTGTTGACTCTTAAACTGCATTGCTGACCCCAAAATATATGGGTCTCATAATGAATTAATTTTCCTGTTATGCACCAGCTGAGGTGGCTTCCAAATTGATGATTACTGAAGACAACAAACAACAGACTGCTCTTCCCAGAAATGATATAAATATTAAGTGAACTTCGAGTGGATGGATGCAACACATCATGGACAAGACGACTTTCAAATCTACCATGGGAAGTATGAACTTTTATCAATTGAACCTTTTAAATATCTCTTCAATGTGTTTAATTCATAAAAAATATATAACTAAGTGAACTTTTATTTGACCAGAAATAGAAACCTAAGTCAGTTAATAATCTTTTTATTTATGTATTAAATTTGCTAATCAATCATTTCCATTTTTCACTTTACTGTTATAATTTATTTTATGGTTCTGTTGTTTTGTTTAACTAAATTATTAACTTGTATTAAATTTAAAAATGGGCATAAATGGCTGCATAGATTTGTAAGATTATGTTAGTTTAAGTGGGTTAATTTCAGACTATTTGTCTCGTAGTTGAATCAGTGCTGGTGGATGGATGGATGAGTGTTTTATGTCAATGTGATGTAGGGAGGTGCATTGGATTCTCATTCCCTTGTACCACATTAGCATCAGGGTACTATACCTAATTGAACACATGGCCAAAAGTGTAGCCATCATGTTGCCAATGTAAGTAGAGATATTCCCTGCACCATTGATCTTCTTTGCTCTGGGTGGTGATAGTAAGATGGCCAAGACCTCAATCCACCATTATAGAGCATGTCTAATATATATATATATATATATATATATATATATATATATATATATATATATATATATATATATATATATATATATATATATTCCAAATGATTACCTTACCAAACAGATGTGCATTCTGTACTGGACAAGGGTCATTCTTTTTTTCCATGATATCATGGTACAGATGCACATTCCTGCTGGCATGTTTTTTTGTATGTTAACATCCTCATTTTGCATTGATCACATCGATATATCAATAAGCTGGCATTGTTTTGGATGTGAACTTACAGTCTAGAGTTAAAAAAAAAATCAAGTATATAAATGCATAATCTATGTAGCATATTTATGTTTAACAAATTATTAGATTGTATAAAATATTCATCTGGGTGAACTTACTAAGATATCAAAACTTAAGTTTAAAATAATAATAATAACAAAAACTAAAACAATGTTAAATAATTTATTCCTCAAATTTATTTTTATATATGTATGTAAATAAATGTTTGTGTGATTATTATTGGCAGTGGCTTATTTTATTATCTTTTTTCTTTATTAAAAATATTTTAAAAGTATATATCATTAAATCTCAGCTACTCCTTGAACTGAGTGACTATGGTATATCGGTCGAATAAAAATGGAATCTTACAAAGAAGTATCTGCCTACTATATAAATTTCCCAGGTTCAAATAGCCTAGTGGCACCCTGTATGGCAGATAAAGTAAGAGTCATTCCCCAATCATTATAATATATATTAGTGTGGCATTAAAAAGTCTATTGCAATACAAAAACCTCTCCAACATTGTGTTAGAGAAATAGTGAAGGACCACACATTACCATCAAACTTGCTAATTGCTGAGCTAATGAAAATTTGGGGTTTTTCAGTTTGTATTATCATTTAATTAAAAATAGATAGAAATCATTTAGTTTAAAATAGATAAATATCAATTTACTGAACAACATTGAAATGTTATCTGGGCTGACTATGCCAGTTTAATTGAAGAAAAAATCTGAAAAATTGTATTAATACACTGTGAGGCTATTATATATATATTTAAGTCAAAATTGCTAACTTATATTAGAACTATATGCAGAAATGGAGGAATAAATTGAATTCAAATTCAGATCATAGATATGGTAGGTGAGTGCATTATATTTAAGTCAAAAATTGTGAAGTTATATTACAACTATATACATAGATGGAGGAATTGGCTTTGTAGTCATAGTGTTTAAATAAGCAAGCTAGACATTCAAAAGCTTTTCAAAAAGCTCTATAAGGTAGACTGAATATATAATACATTTCTAAAGGTAAAATTAAATTTTGAGTTCAAAGTTTGAGAAGTATTATACTTGTTTTAGTGGTTGAAAAGAGGGCCCTATTATTATTGTATTTTTAAGGCCAGTGCATCTATATTTCTCTAAACAATCCAGATGAACTTGAAAACATACCTTCCAGGTGAATATACTAAACTCTAATTTTTTGTCTTTTAATTGGTAACTAATTAGGCTGGCTATGAACTACATATCTAAAAAAGTATAAATTTGTCTAAAAATCATTGGTACTTAAAAAAAAACTAGATTCCAACAGAGATCACAAATATACCAATAAATATGGTAACCACTATACTATAAGGCTTTTCAAATTTCAAATAGATAACTATAGAATTACATTGAAGAGTCACCAAAAATTAAAACTATTTAAAATGAAAGAGTTAAAATTTATTTAGCAAAAATAATAATGTAACTTAAAAATATTAATGAAAAGGTAGATTTATTTGAAGTCGAGAAAAATAAGGAATCAAAATGGAAGTAAAAAAGGAACAATTGACAGTAAAAATAGTTGTACGTGATGTACAATTAATAAATATTGAAAAAATGTTTGTGTATAGTATAGTAACTATACTTGTATTTAATATTTCAGATAAATATCTCCCGAAGATACTCAAATGTTTTTAAATTTTTATTACTGTTTTACAAATTGAAGTTCATTAAATTTTGAAACTTTTTCTGATATCATTGAATGATAAAAAAACTTAGCGTTTAATGTTTTTTGCACTCTCTATAGCTTCTCTTTCAAGCGCTTCACACGCTTTTAATTTTATATATTATCATTGATTACTAAATCTTTTCTTTTTTAAAAAAAAAAAAAAAAGATTGTATTCCAAACATTAAAAATATTTTTTAGATTATTCTTTGAATTAAGAAAAATGATACAATCATTGCATATTGTAAATCTAGGAACAGAATATGAAGTTCTTGTCTTTTAATCAATTCAAATTAAAAACTTCACTATCAATCCCAAATCCTATTTTGCTATTAGTTTCACGAAATCACTTAAAGATTATTTCAATAATGGCAATCATAAAAATATATAATATTGTTGAAACAAATTTGCATGTCTGTTTAAATAATTTAGATTTTAATTATCAAGTATTATATGAAAGATTTCACACCAGTAATGTATCTTTTCACATTATTAAAGACTAACTTTATAATAAAAACCAAACTTCTACAAACAACTACCACTGTCAAATTGGTCCAAAGGTAGTAAATTATCTGTATCAAATGCTTATGACCAAATTAATTTACAGCAATACATAAATCATACTTTTGATTACGATACCCTTTCATCATTTTTCTAATAAAAAATATATTGCAAGCTTTATGGTTCTCTAAAACCACACTGAAATTTGAATCATTTGTGACTAAAACCAATCTATTCAATAAATCTCTGAAAGCATTTTTATTTTAGTGGGTGTATTGAGGTTTATGGGAATTTTTTGAGTCTTTTATATTATTTAAACTTTTATAAATTGTAACAGTGGTAACATTTTAAGATCAAAGGAAATATCTTCATGAATCCAAAAATCTCATCATAACACATACTCTTTGTTTTTAAGATTACAAAAACTATTTTATCACTTTTAAGGATGGATGTATTATTAAACAATATTATTTAAATTTTTGTATCATCATTTAAAGAATAATCAAAATATATTCTCCATATATTCAAAATACATCATTATCATATAAAAAAACTTTAGAATTACAATCATGGCAAAACTCATATCTAAGATATCATTCTTTTATTTTTGTTTTTTTCTTGGAGTCTAATGCTGATGACTGAAAATTAGATTTTAATCCCTAAAGAAATAATCACTATAATCAGATAATAAAATAGTCATCTTTTAGTAGCAAAGATTTATTTCAACTGAACTATATAATTAATTTGTGATAGTCATATACTCAGTTAGATTGACATGATAATTCCATTCAGTAATTCTATAATAAATAACAAATCGATTGAACTATATACAATAGGATTATATACAATAGGATTAATGTTCTATTTAAAGAGACTATCTCTGATTAAAATAAAAAAAATTAAGCCATATATTTTTATCTGTTTTAACTAATTATTTGTAAGTGTGAAATTTGGATTTAAAAATAAAATATTGCAAATAATAAGGATTATGGATAAATATTAGATAATTAAAAAAAAGTACAAAAAAATAGATGTAGATCCAACTGAGAATTACAATATTAAAAAACATAAATTAAGATAAATTATTTATCTAGCAAGAGAAAAAGGATAATTTAATTAAAACCAAGGAAACCTGACTATTCCCATATTTATATAATTACTATTTAAATATATTAGTCTATATAGTTTAATAATTTAATTATTATATTAATAAGATTAAAAAATAATAGAAAAATAATTAAAGAAAAACAATTAACTCTTCAGAAGTTATATAAAAAAAAAATTTTTTTTCCTATTATTTATTTATATAAATGCTAAAAAAAAAAACTTTTTCCCCCCATATGTCAAAGCATCGGCCGGAAAGCGAACCCGCGACAACTGCGCTGATCTCTCGGCTACCAACGTTTGACTAAAATCAGTATATATATATATTTTAGAGTTGTTTTATTTATTTCCTACTAATGAAGATCTCTTTAAATATATATATTATTTTAAAAAAATACTCTCACAATACTTGACAAATATTGCTGAATTAAAACTCAAAAACTTACTTGATTTTTTTCCATCCACGCTCACCATCCAGCCATGACCCGTATTACTAATACATTTTACACAGTTAGGTTCCCAGTTTATTTGCAAAGATTTGCTTTGTAGACCAGGATCAAATTCAGCCACGTCAGCGTCTATATCAATTGGAGATTGGTTAATACCAGCAGCTGCAGGAAAATTATTTGCCCAGGTATGTGGACCTAAAAAACAACAACATACATTTTATTCAAACTTTAAAATATTTCATTTTTTATAAGTTTAAAAACTAATAGTAAAAACAAATCGAATCTTTCGACTATAAGTTATATTTTACATATTAAACCAAACAATTCTGAAAAATGTTTTTGTTTTATGAGAATCTTACTTAATAACGGAAATGCAATCGAAAATAGACCAAAAATAATTAAACTTTTTATCTCATTTTTACTTCTGGAGTTCAAAAAAATATGCTTGTTTATTAATACTCGTTAACTAAGATGTGATTTGTACAATTACACACGTTTCTAAATTATTATCCTTAGTACATTTAAATACTTTCACAATTAAGTATTAATTTTTAGCTTTTTTTATTTATAAAAATAGTGTTTTAATATATGGTCATCTTGAACTTTACCGAATAATATTAATTCAGATATCAAGATTTACATCTTCATTTGATTGGAAATTTGGGCAGATACATTTGAAAAAAAAAATCAAAATATTTTGACTAATAATGCCAGAAATTTTTTTAGCCTTCTGTATTTAAATATGTAATTTAATTAAAAGGCTGTTTCTGAAGATTGTTTAAATTTGTTAGATGAAAAAAAAAAATTCAAAATTAAAATTAATCAAAAAACTATGATCAACAAATTAGAATTGCTTCACTACATTAATTATTCTTTCAATAAAAAATAAAAGTGCAAGTTCTATTAATTATTTCAATATAATTAAGAGCTTTGAAGCAAAAAGAGCAAAAGAAAAAATGTTGATAAAATTGTTACCCGTTTTTGCTGCTAAATATTAGATGTATTTCAAAAATTTCTATAAAAATTTAAAAATATATATAAACGTCGTCAGACATCCCTTGCCCCTATCAAAATGTATGAACATGCATGCAAAGGTTCGCAATGGTTTTGAAATAACAGGCATCGAATAAAAACTATTACCGCCAATTAGCTTACAAAATAAGAGCTGCAAACCTTAATAAAATATCTGAACATCAGTGAGACATATTGGAATTATATTTTGGATGGTATGTATGGCCCCAAAATGAAGACATATGTCAAAGTAAGCTTTTTAATATATATATATATATATAAAACTTCAATGTAATAAGGAAAAGCATTATCAGTATGATGATTTTAATTCATAATCCTATGTTAATAAATGTAGTTATTTGAAATAAAAATGAGTTATTTTTGGTATGCAATTAGATTCACTAGCAGTTTTAATTGAGATGGTTCATATTTTAAAACTGATATTACCAAAAGTGATAATTGCATTCATTAAAACAGGCAGAACTCACTATGCGTATTGCCACACATAGCAAGCTAAAGTAATCAATGGATGTCAGAAGGCTTGTGCATAAAATCCCCATCTAGTGCCTACTATCCAATATCCCCAGACTAGTTTTATGCACAAGTCTTCTAGCATCCATTGATTACTTTAGTTTGCTGTGTGTGGCAATATGTATAGTGAGTTTTGCCTGTTTTAACAACAGTTATAAGCAAGCATAAGAAATGGTGATCATGTGATGTTTATTGCATTCATTAATAATAAAAAAATAAAATCAGCTTGAACCTTCCACTGATTACAAACCAACGTTACCGAAAGGACATTTAAAAAAAAGTATAATCAAAAGACATCATGAGCTTATCAGAAAATTATTGGTCAAGCCTTCATTTTAAAGCCATTAATTTTTTATAAAAATACTATGATGATCCATAAATTTTAAAATTAACCCATAAATAACTGGAAATCCTTCATATTGTTGCACAAATTGTCATTTATGCTTTTCCCATCTAAGACATACTTTTATAGCTGAGGTCATTCAAAAAATATCAATCCGATTGTCTTTTCCCTGCTTTCAGATAAATTTGAGGAAATGTGATTACTGAGTAATCATAACAAAATATTCTCTAATTTATATTAAGATTTCATTAATCATTAAGAGTTCAAAATGTTCTTCTGAATTAGAATTGTCCATGAGATGTTAAGAATATAAATATGGCTATATGATTGATTATCTTTTGTAATCTCCTAATACTAGTTGGGAACCTCTCTAAATTCCCTACTTATATCAAACATTACTTAATTAGAGCAATGTAAACCCTAGTAAATATATACTGGTGAGAGCAGAAAAGTGATGGAACGTATTTGTTTGAGTTGTAGGTAAAGTAATTACGCATGTTTGTTATATTTATTTAAAAATGTGGTTGTGTTCAAGATTCTAAAAAATCATATATGTAGTAATATTTACTTTTATTCTTGTAGTGGGGGATTGTGGCAACCTGGATAAATTACCACACATCATATAACTGAACTTAACAGAAAATGTATATATTTTAGTATGTGTAACTGCTAGTTCTCATGGTTGTTACTTTGCCAGAGGCTAATTTCTTGCTTTTCTATATGACCTTCACTCAGATTTAACAGCCTATTAATTCTTTGTTATCTTTAATATAGATGTTCACTTAACTTTCCAAAGGTTTTGTTCACATTTGTTTGTTTTTTTTTTGAAGAATCTAGCTTTTGACTGTAAAATGTTGTCAAAATTCTCTATAAAGAACAAGTTTTTGAAAGAGAAAACTATCTGGGACTTTCAAATCCTTCACCTATGGCAATGTCAATGGCCAAGATAAAACAATCCATTGGTTATGATGAAAAACAAACCATTGAAAATATGGGTCTAAAAATTTTAAATTCTAAAATATAAATTAAAGTTTACAGTTTAGGTATGCTTAAGAGACAAGAAAGATTTTTTATATTGTAAAAATGAACTCAGAATAAATGCATAAAATTGAATTTTCATGCTCTAAAAGAGAATCAGTGATATGAATGAATCTGAGACAGACACAGATTGGAATAAGAGAATAGAAAAAATGTCTATAGTTGCAACTACTATAATAAATTAATGTCTCCCAGAGCATTCAGTACATCATCAATTTGTTAGAATTTACATTAAAATATATGTATTTAAAAAGAATCTGCTTCAAGCCTAGAGCAAATTCGTCATCCATTACTACTATTTAAACACTAAAACTCAAAAATATAAAACTCAAATACTGTAATATTGCAGATAGAGGCCAATTCTGGCCATGTCATATATTAGAAGTTATAATTAAAATAAAATTAGTGTTGAGAAATATTTAATTTTCACATATGTTTTTTAATAATAATTGATTTAATTAAATATTTTCTTTACCAAATGATATGAAAATTCTACACACTTTCTGTAAATTAATAATAATAATGCTAATATTATTTTAATGAATTATAAATGGTTGTAAAAGGCATACAAAATTATAAAATAATGTAAAAAAAAATTATTTTCTCATTTCAGTAATTTTTTACTAGTTTTAATATTTAAAAAAAGATAATAGGATAAAAAAATTCTCTTCTTAGTAAATTATAAGAAAAACTTAATTTTAACTTTTGAAAAGACAATAAGAAAAGTTTTTCTAAAGAAAATAAAAAAAGGAATTTAACATTTTTGTGAAATTTTGTTTTAATTAATTAAAATTGATTTTTTTTCTCCATATCTTTCTCTGAAGCAAAAGGCAATGTTTTTTTTAAATCAGGGTGATTAACTGATTATCTTGTTTTTGTTTTGGCATAAGAAAAAAATAACTACAGATGATTTTTTTATGATTAGAATTTAATTGTTAATCTTTAACATGTTATTTTGCAATTTTAATTTTAAAGAAGAGAAATAGTCTTTTGTAAAAATAAACTCAATTGGTTAGGGTTAAATTTGTCAGGTTAGAGACAAAATTGTGATGGGATGGAAACAGGATTCTTCCAAAAAGGTACCATAAGGATGGGTAAGCCAGTAGACCTTAGTGTCCTATGATAGAGTAGTACTATCTGACTCAGCTGTTCAACAGAACAGAAGCAGAAGTTTAGCTGTGAAGAGCACACTGCAAGTAAAAAAGTTATCTAAAATGGGTTTGAGAAAAGCCATGTGCTATGTTTACCAAAAATCTGACCATTATCCAAACCTCATCATGTAATCTTCACTGGAAAAAATGTAAAAGAGAAGAATACCCCTGAAGTAATTCGCAACAAACTTTATCTATTCAAGAGGATAAGTGTCTTCTTCTATGCTTTAACCTGACATGGAAAATTATTAGATTTCTAAAAAATGAATAAATTCATTTTGTGTATAATCTTGAAAATATGCTATTGCTAAAATGTAGAAAATTGGACTGTGTGCACTGTCCTTGAAACATGTGTTAATAGAGAACTTCTATAATCCAAAAAAAGAGGAAAGAATACTAAAATTGCAACTATCAAAGAAGAACTTAAAACCCATGGTAAAGGTATTTAACTGAGCATATTATAACAATATTTATAAATAAACTTTAAATAAAGTAATAATTGGTAATAATTAATTATTTTATTAATTATTTTTTGTTTCATTGCAGCATGTTTTTTTCTTTATATTATTTTCCCTTCAAAATTATAAAAAAGTTTTTAGCTAATTTAAAATTTTTATCTTTGTTAGATACATTTTTTTATAAATAATAATTGGCCATAATGAACAATTTTATTTAACATTTTCTTTTTTATATAAATAAGTGGCTATAATGAATAAATTTATTAATTTAACATTTCTTTTGAAATATGTTTTTCTTTATATTATTTTCCCTCCAAAGTTCTAAAAAAGATTTCTAGCTAATTTAAAATTTCCTTATTTCTGATTGTGAAAAGTTGTTTTCCAACTTTAGTTATTGAAAAGGAAATACCTCACTGAGAGTAAAATTAAATTAATGAATAAAAGTCAACCAGTTAATCAATTTGCTAAGAGAAATTATAGTTTTGATAAAATGTATTGAAGTTTGAATAATCTTGTCATTTTAATTTTTTTAATTATTAATCTGTTATTTTATTAAATAATTGTTTTAAACAATAATAGTTTCAATATCTTTATTTCTCCAGTTATCTGTTCTATGAATTGGCAATGTGTGTGACTGTAATTCAGTATTGCACAGTGATTTAGGGATTTGTAGATTATCCCAATAAAGCTATTTTAATTATAAGAGATTATGTTTATAAATTTATACTTTCACTTATTCACAATCACAATTTCTAATATCTTGTGATCTTGAGTTAGCTTTAAAGAATGTGGGATTTATGTTTGTGTTCAGGCATTCAGATAGTTCTCTATATGGCACAAAGATATCATCTTTAATGTCCATTCCCTGCATTTTATTTTTTTAGAATATTTAGTGTATAGTTGGCCTGTACACTAATGGTATTACATGGGTTAGAGTATTGATGATAATCAGCATGTATCAGTATCCTAGCATTATTTATTGAGTGATAGATTAATACTTAAGTATGTGCATCCAGATGAATGTATTATATTTTGCCCTAAATTTGGCAATGGCTAGATAATTAGCCTGTTTAATGTACTTCTTTTTAAATCCAGTCATAAGATATGACTATTGATGAGTTTATTATTAGTAGTATAATTTCTGGTGATATTATTATTAATTTACAGATTAGAAGTATAGTCTATACAGATGTTCTTGCTTCATTTATATTTGTTAATTCAATGTTAATTGTCATTGACTATGATGTATTCATGGAGATGGTGTTTTCCCATTTCCCTTTATTTTCCCCTTTTCATTCATACCATTACAATACAGATAAAGATAAAATTAATTGAATACCATTTTAATGAAAACTAAAAAGAAAACTTTGAAGAAGGTAAAATAAAAATGTAAGCAGATTTATTGTAGTAAAAATTCACAGGAAGTTGATTTACCTAGTCATTTGCATTGTTTCATAAGCCTGTTTTCCATATTGAAAATTAAAATCAATCTTTTAAAAATTTATTTTTTCAGTTGTAAGATTTTTTTCATGGTAATAATTAGCTTTCTAACTCAGCTTTTCAAAAAGCTCTTGAAACATCTTGCACAAGTGTGTCATGTTAATTACATTTTGGGGTTCATAGATAGTTTTAGTTTTTTTTATTTGGGTTTTTTTATGTTCTGATTATGTTTTCTGCCTCATAATAAAAACTACTTTAATTTTGCTTTCTCACATGAATTTTTTAATTAAGTTTTTTAGAAAGATTCTAATCATCTTACAAATAGCTTTCTATATCAACCATTGGCATTTTTAATAGTATTTTTGTTCATTGACAGTTTTACAATCTTTTCCTTTGGATTTGGTTTTGGAGGAGATGAGAACAATATTAATCAATTACTGTAATTGCTTTTCAGATTTATGTCAAAATTATTATATGTATGTAACAGAATAAATTTAAAATATACTTTTTACTGTTAAAGGTACAAATAAACAAATAAGTAAATTAAATTAGGTAACTTACCTTTATTGACAACAATGTTAGAATTCATTTTATGTCTTTACATTTGTTCTATAAATTTAAATTTAATTAAAAATTGTTTTTCTTGTCTATACAATTTGTGCATGAAAGATCAAATTTAAATTAAAAGAGACATTTAAATTCTAGGTTACAGACTTCACTTTTAACAAAAAAGAATGATTTGGTAAATGACAATAAAAATGAATCCTATACTGATTTTTTTTTTTTTTTTTGAAGCTATTCTTGGTTAAATTTTTACCCACTGCATTTATGATAATATTGACCATCTTGAAATATGAATTTGCAAACATATCACTGAAAACTATGTGAGAATATTTGAAGATTTAAATCACTCAAATATAATATCCTAAAAAAGAATACCTATTTAATTCTAAGACAGTATGTAATTTGCTTATACTAAATATTTCTTGTATGTGTAATTAGAGGGAGTGAAACTCAGTATTTTTCAGTCTATTCATCCTCTACTTCATCTCAAGTAACCAATACTCATGAACACATACATGCAAAAATGATATATAATCCCCAATGTATGTATTTGATGCAGAACCATCACCCATCAGTTGAAACAGAACATAATATCCCACACATATATACAATCAGTGTTGGTTTGTATTAATATAGCAATTCCTCAAACTTTAATGGACTGTCTTCAATCTTCTCACCCTTCCAACTATTCAATTGTCCATTTTATTGAAAAATTGATGATGGTACACTAAAAGCCCTTACTGAATTTGATATTGTAGTTATACCCATGTAGACATTACATCAATCTAATCCCTCATATTATCAGACTATTTCATACCCATATATACTAATATGAAAGCTTATACAGATATGAAATCTATTTCCTAAGCAATATGTAATTCTAAAGCAGTATGTGACTTACTTATACTGAATGTTTCTTGTATATGTAATTAGAGAGATTTGAACTCAGGATTTTTCTGTTTATTCATCTTCCACTCCATCTCAAGCATCCAATACACATATATTGGAAATAGTGTCTTTTTTTTGCATGTGTGTAGTCATGTGTATCAGTTGCTTGAGTTGGAGTGGTAAGTGAATAGACTGAAAATCCTTAGTTTAAATTCCTCTAATAAATAACAATTTAAATTAAAATATAGAAAATATAAAAAGTGACTTTAATGATGAATTCATAAGTGAAATGTAAAGTTATCAAAACAGATAGTCTTGAAATAATTATTTTTTTGTGGAAAAAAAATATAAGATGTGTTGCAAAAATTTAATCAGAGATTAAATATGCTGGCAGTTCAAGTTTCTTTTGTGCACAGATGTTGTTTATTAGTTTTCATTCCCTAAGAAATTGGTTTTAATATAATAAAACCACTAAATGCCTGATCCTACAGTTCACTTCATAATATGTCATTCTATTCAAAAAAACTGAATTCAAAAGAAAAATGAAAATGAATTCTAACATTTAACAAGCTTGATATTCACATAAGCATATGAATGCTAATATCAATTTTTACTTTTCTTTTAAGTTGTATGATAATTAATACTTTTCTTTTGAATCCAGATTTTATATAAATTGACATATTGCCAAGTGAATTACAGATTGTTTTCAATGCTAGCATTTTCAAGCATAGATATTGATAGTCAAATTATAAAATATACATGATGAAAATTATGAATCTCATTATAATGCTTGTTTGATCTAGAATTCCAATGGATGATAAAATTACAAATAACAATATATAACAAAGTAAAGCAAATTTACTAATATAAATCAAATATATTTGATAGATATTGTCAAGCCTGATATAATGTATTGTGAAATTAAACAATGTGGAAGTAGATATTTTTAATAAGAAAATTTGTATAAATTCCAAATATATTATTTCAAATGAGAATTTGATGGGATAAGTGTATTAAAAGCCTCCAATATATGATCAGTACTAATGTGTTGCTATAGAAAAGATTGATTCAATGATTAAGCTAGATATTGTTTTATAAACATTTTAAAAAATTAATTTAATACTAACTGATCATTATATATATTTTTTTTGAAAAGACATATTGGTCTCCAGTGGCAATAGTGATTCTGTGATATTATAATCTTAGTTAAATAACATGATTAAAATTATACACTAAAAAACCCAAAATTAGATGTCAAATTTTCATTTATATTATTTTTGTTTATTCTATCTTTTATTTTGAAATTTGCTTTTGTTAATATAATATTTTATTTAATGATTATTTAATATTTAAAAAAGTAGAAAAACAAAATACTTGCAGAAATACCAATGAACAAAAAAATCTCATGGAGAAAAAAAAAATTTTAAATTTAAATTGTTAAAAAATATCAAGCAGTGAAAAAATTTCTCGATTAGCATAAGATTAAAAATTTATAGAATGGATGTGAAAAATTATTGAATACATGACTAAGACATTCAGTTGTTGAATTTACTATCAAAGTCTTACTAAAATTATTTTTTTATGGATTTAAAACAAACATTTGTGTTCTTTATCACTATTTTAAAATAAATTTCAAAATATTTGTCTTCATTCCTAAAAGATAATAAATTGTCTTGTATTAATTACCCTTGTCAATGTATTAAGAAAATCTTTTTAGATAACCTTATGGCAGCATGTATATTCAACATAGAGGGCTTAACTATGTCACATTTGTTTAAATGCTTTGCATTCATTTGATGGAAAAACATTGAACTGAATGAAATTTATACTTATGTAATAATTCCAACAAAAATTATTAGAATTCAGTATTGTTTAGAGGTAAAAACCACAAAAAGAGTAGGCATTTTTTCAAGTCAAAAGGTAGTTTCAAAATAATCATTGGGCTTATATCATCTTAGCTTTTGTTTAAAACCTGACATTGACAATCATAAGTTTACATGCAATTTTTTTATATTTATATTATTTTTGTAAAATTAAACAAAATATTTATTTCTTGATAAATATCTGATGCTTAGGTTCAGTTTTTATCCAAATACATATTTTTAGATGAATAGAGATCAGTGAAAGTGTAATTATACAAAACAGGAAATCATTATTAGCAGAAAGGTATCTCTATAAATATTCTAGCTATTTGTTTGTTTTTTTATTTATTTTTGTAATTATAAATGAAATTTTAATATTTTAAAAAATATTTTTTGCTTGAATGTATTCTTTATAAAAATGTATTTACCAATAAAAATGAAGTGGTTATAATTTTTATTTAGTTCAAAATGCATTTTTAGACAGAAGGCTAAAATTAAACCTATTATTCTGATTATTTATTTCAGTTTATTACTCTTTTTCTATATTTGCAAAGTTGATATAATAGTTTTAAATTTTCTTTCTTTTTATTTTTAAACTTACATTTGTTACAATTTTTTTTTTAAAAAAATACAAATATGTGAGAAGTAAAGATTTATTTATTAAAAGAAAAAAAAATATCAAATTAGTTTTTAGGCTATTTAAATATAAAAGGCAAAAACATGGGTGAATCCAGGGTGATGGAAAATCATCATCATCAACCCCAGTCAATGAATCAAATCCAAATATACAATGAACAATGAATATGATGAGCATGAGAGATCAGCAAAAACAGAGACTAACTATAAGTTCACCAGCATTACAAAGACAAATAATAGTCATTCATTGTCATGAATGATCAAAAAATAAAATCAACAATCAATCTTATAACTGGATTTGAAAATGATTCACTAAAAACCAGGCTAATTATCTAGCCATTGCCAAGCTTGGGACAGATTATATAAACAATAATTTGAATGCACAAACTTAAATGCTAATCCATTAGAATATAACAATTAAAAAAATAATGCCAGGATACTAAAACATGCTGATCATCATCAATGCCCTTTTGCCACTTAGTACCATTAATGTAATGCTCAATTATAAACTTAATTTCTAATAATAAAAACTAAATAAAATGTAGTGCATGCGGTTTAAAAGATATCCCTTTGGGCTAAACAGATTCATCATAATTATCTGAATGTACATAATGCTAAACATAAACTCCAATCTATATAATTGACCATTATGCACAAATCCAGGTCAGGGAACAAGAACTCTATAACTGTTACTTTAAGCAAAAGATAATACTAACATATAATCTTGTCTAGGATTGAATGAATTTACTGGAATTACTTAATGAAATATACATTTATTAATAACAATAAAATTAAATTAAGGTCTGTTGAGTACACGATAAATTCAGCATTCTGATTTTGATTAAAATAATACAAAAAAATATGTCATCACATTGCAATTTACATATATCTCAATAGATTTATACAAAATAATCTATATATAAGAACTCAGATGTGCTGAAAATTTAAATTGTTATAAACCAATAATAAAATTCATTTTTATAATACATAATTTTAACATATATGTCATTGATGACTGATTTTAATATATATATAGGTATCCATTCTAGTGTGTGTACAGACTGAAATTTATATGCTAATATTTTATTAGTTAATATGTAAATTTAATAAATCCATATTGCTATATTTTTATAAAACAATTTGATGTAAAAAAATATATACATAAACTGTGCGTGTATGTGTGTATTATTATTATTCTCCTTCAAATCAATGTTATTAATTCTCATTATACCCAATGATAAGTAAAAGTTTTCTTTTTAAAAAAATCACTAGATCTAGTTTGGAAAATTCTTTTAAAATTTAGGCTTTTGTGGCTTCATTTCCAATATTTAAGAAAGATTTCTGAGTTGTTGTTTTTTTAATAAAATAAAAAATTGAAACATTTATTATTTCTTTTTCCTATTTTAGTTTTAGTTGAATAATTTAGATAAGTTATTTGCTTTTAAATCTTTAAATATTTTACTGACCAACTAATATCTGTTTGTGAAATGTATCTCCTATTTCCATACTTTATACATATGACTGTAATAACATTGTTTGTGCTTCCTTTCATATTAAATTAATCAGCATATATATAAAGTCATATCATGATAATCCTTTAGTGAGCACTGGAATCTCTCTATGGAGAGATTCTGTTGACATCTTCAGGAAAGGTATAATCAAATAATTTCTGGCATACAATCAGCTCCATTCAGGAAATCCAGCCATCTAGTACACATTATGGGCTATGGACTACAGAAAAGCAGGTCATTTACTTCAATGTAAATCCAAACTATCATCATGACACTAGCAGCAGCAGTTAATTTGTATTCTGCACCTTCAGTTATAATTTTATAATGACAAATCTGTATACCCTTGTAATCTTTTAAAATCCATCTTTGTATACTGTATCATGGAATTAAAAAAAAACAGTAATTAAAAGTAAGTTTTCTTTATCTTAATTTTTAAAAAAGTTAATGACTTTGTTTAAATTCACTTTAATTAAATTCCAATTTTTTATCTAAAACTATTTCTTAATCCTTTTAACAACATCATTATAGGATTTTTATCAAAATATGTTATACAAGCTTCAATTTTAAAATTTTTTAATTTGATTAAAATAGATAGTGTAATTTTATAATAATTACCAGTATTTCCATTGTAACATAAAAACATGCTTGTTTTAATTATCAAAATCAGAATAAAACATCAAATAGACCTTTTTAAATGTTTAATTTATAATATTTTTTTAAATTCAAAATTATTATTTAACTCTTAATTGTTATTCCAGTGTAATATAATAAATATCTATAAAAAAATTTGTTTTTATTTTTCCTTTTCCTTTCAACATTATGTATAAATGTATACACACCCTATTATGTTATTGTATGCCATGAGATACATAATCATCTCAATATACATATATAGAAAAAAGATATAGCCAAAAATTTTAAAAGATTGACCATTTTAAAAGAAATTAGTAGATACATTTAAATAAGTATAAAAATTATATTTCTTAAATATTAATTTACCATTATAATAAAATATCTCAATAAATTGTTTCATTTTTTTTCCAAAATTACTTGTTCTTATATATAAATTAAAAATTAGTCTATATATATGTTTGTATGTAGAGTATAAATTTAGAAGTGCATATCTACATATATATACATTTATATTGTTTTATGTATATCTGCATTTTTAAATTATAATTTATTAATATTGTTATTAAATAAATATTTGTAAACAAATCATTACATAATCTAATATTTATTGACTTAGAAAATAAAGAGATGTCCTAACTAAAATGCTAAAATTAACAATTTTGAAACAAATTCAAAATTAAGAACTTTAAAAGTGCTTAAATTCATTGTTTTTTTAAATTGTCTTTTATGCTAATTATTAAGTTTTTCTGATTTATCGCATTCTCTGCTATGTTAGTTTTTTGAAAAATGTAATATCTTATTTTTGATATCAGGTAGAGTTTATTAATAGTCAACAGAATGCATGTAACAATGAACAGTTATTAAATTATTATTAGTTTAAAATTTAATTTAGGACATAAATAATTGGAACAATTCTTCATATATATATAATATCTATGTAAAGAAAACTAAGAATCATATTGTTTATTGTATCAAAATGTAATATCTCAGTCTAAAAAAATATCAAGACAATACTCTTTAATTTATCTTGGTTAATTTAAATAAGTTTCAGTCTGAAAATTCCATGATTGTTACGCTTATTTATTTTATGTATTAAACTAAATATGCCTTTATTCTTTTGGCTGAGATTATAATAAATTTTATATTAGTTTAAAATTAATTTTGAAATTAAAGAATAGTAGTATTTATAAAGCTAAAGATTTTATTTACTATTTTCAACAAGGGAACAATTTCATTATTTTTTTATGATGTTAACAATGTCTATGATTTATAATTATTCTAATTATTTAAGGCATTCTTGTTTATATTTAAAAATTAATTTTATTTTGACAAAATTGACTTCCATAATTTTTTCCTTGCTATGATTAATTTTTGAAGTTTCAGTAATCATTGAGAGTTTCGTATGTTTTCCTGAGTTTGAATCTTAGGAAAGCATTAATGTCGCATGTGTATATGAACGAGTGGCATTCTCATGTTTCCCTATCGTTTAATGGGAGCCTTCTCATTACTTTAATCATTACAATATATATGAAAATTCCGTTTTTAAATCTAGTTCCCATTTATAAAACATTTTCCCATCAATATAATCGGTTAAAAATATTAAATTATATATACACATTCGCATTTGATTCATATAAGATGTTTGATTGTATTACATGTAACTCTAAGTATCAGAATTCATTAAAGTATATTATAAAGCTATAAAAATTGCATTATAATGAAGATAGATTATGGAAAAGTATCTACTTCAGTGTGATCGAATATTATTATTTGATTACAATGTCATATTGTCTAAATATTCAAACCTGTGTTTGAAGAAAAATATAATGATAAAAATTGGCAAATACTCCTTTAAATAGTTCTGATATTTTTAGAAACAATTTTTAAAAAAACTTGTTAAATAATTGGGGGGGGGGGGCTACAAATTTTGATGTTTTCTTAATCTATTCTAAACTTTATAGAAGTAAAAAAATCTAAACACTCTTAATTATAGATAGCTATTAGATTAGCTATAACTAGATTACCTGGAAATAATTTTTAAGTTTGTTTGCAATCTGAAAATAATTTTTTATGTCTTGTCTAACTGTTCAAATTTAAGGTCATTGATATAGCCAGAAAATGTGTTATAAATCTGCCAAGAGGGTCATATATGTATACCAATTTACTGTAATGTTTTAAAAATAAAACTACTGCCATGTTTAATTCAACTTATTAATTAATTGGGGGGAAGGTACAAATTATGATGTTTTTCTTGATCTATTTAACACTTTACAAAAGCAAATCATTTAATTTTGGTTGGCTATTAGATTATCTTTAATCACATTACCTGGAAATATTCCTAAGCTTCTTTGAAATCTGAAAATAATTTCATAGGTCGTAACTAATTGTTCGAATTCAGTGCCATTGATGTGACCAGAAAATATATTACCATTAGCCAAGAGGGTCATATATGTATACGCTTTTACTATAATACTGCTAAAAATAAAACCATTGTCATGTTATTTATCCCTAATCTGATGTCTATTTATCAGAGTTATATAATCAAATGGCAACAATCCATTATTGCTCGTTATATTTTGAACCTGCTTGCTTTTTTAGACTTACATAGAAATTTTAGTGTGCTTGAAATAAGTAAAAAAAATCTGATAATGTTTATTTCTGCAGCGTTTTAGAGAATTTTTTTGCAATTATTTGATTTTTTTAAAAAATAAATAAATAAGCAGATTATTAAACGTTCACTAAAGATAATAATGAATAGATAGATACCTTACATTATTTACTTCTCAAAACTGATATAAAAATATGAATTCTCACAGAATAAAAATCTAGGTGTAATGTTTAAATTAAAATGTAACAGATAAAGTACATAAAATAAATTATGATGGGTCGACCATTTTTTGTGAGAATTAGTTTTTAAAGAGCATGAAGCTGAATCTATTATATAATTTATAAAACCATGCAAGAAAAATAACACTGCTTAAATAATAATTTAAATTAAAATAATTATATCCCAAAAAGATAAGTAAGTCATTTTATAAGAGATTAGTAACTTGTGGTTTTCAACTCTTTAACAGGTAGTAACTTGGATGATAGTAACATTTACAGAATGCTCTAATATTTTATACTTATAATTTCACTATAACATTTAATAAAGTTGTAAAATTTTACAAAATTCAAGATAATATTTATTAAAATTTTAAAAAGTATAAATTTTTGGCTAAATATTATTAAATCCTAAACATTTTTTGGGCTATCTGGTGGTAAAATAGAGAAAGTAGCCAGATCAACTTCTGGAATTTTTCTTAATTCAGAAGAGGTACTTGAAGGCCTGTACAAACTAGTTCCCGATAATGGTATAGGACTGCCAGGTCTGGAGAAGCTAGTAGAAGAATGGGGTTCTTCAGAATAAGGCAAAGGTAGATCTAATTTAGCATTTGCTTTTGTATAAGTAAAAAATTTGTCATTATATTTATTACTGATTTTATTACTTTCCAATGTTTTACTAAATTGTTTTAGCTTCAAAATATCAGCACTTTGTCTTTCTCTATATTCTTCAATTTCCAAGCCTAATGAGGAGGAAGGGGGAGGGTTGAACTTGATAGGTGTTTTACCTGCAGTAGATTTGTTGTAGTTGTGCTCATGTAATTGACTTCTTAAATTTTTACCCAATTGCTCTCTGATTTTATTAAGATCTACTGGTTTCTTTTTTCTACTTTTAATATCCAGATCGGGTTCTTCATCCAAATCTTCTTCATCTTCCAACTTAGAATTTAACACTTCCGCTGAAATATCTTGAGGAGTAATTCTAGAAGAACTATCATTGCTCTCAAAAGTGGGAGTTGATGATTGGAGATGTTTTACAGATTTATTTTGAAAATGTTTATCATTTTTGGAGAGTTTAGATTTACTATTTAAATATTTAGAAGACATCGCTTGACGAGTTTGCAGAAAAATTATTTTTGACTCAGAATCTTATAAATACTTTTAACCTCTGTGATGTATTTTGCTAAATTAATGATATTTCTTCATACCCCATGTAAAAAGTATTTGTATTATTTATAGCTAGGCAAAAAATATCCGGAATTTCAATAACCACTCCCCGTTGAAATGATATTGGCTCAGGCGTAATATTATAATTATTTAAAAGAAAGGTAATTAGCGGTTCAAGTGTATTAGTTAAACTGAAATTAATTATAATTCTGATTACTTTTTTTATACTAAAAACCATATTATGATGACAATTCTTCTTTCTTACGCTTGTCCATGTTTATTACCTTAACAGCCCATAGGGCTGAAATTATCCAGAGCATATTTAGCTGTTCAACATGGTTTTTAGTTATTTTTTTGTGTTTATTATTTTTTTTACTTGTTTGTTTAATACTTTGAAAATAATGTTCTTCCTTGCTCGAAACACTTATCCATTGTTTCATTCAAACATAGTATGAGCGTGATTTGCTTCTCATCTTTAAAATAAAAATTGTTAAATATATGGACAATTTTAGACATATAATACTACGATTTAGAATTTTACATTAAATGTTTTATAAGTTTAAAATGGTGAAATGAGAAAATTAATATGAAATAAAGTCAACATTTAAACTACTAGCTCTAAGAAATTAGAAAATAATTTGCTAATCAAAAATTCTCTTTACTTTTTCAATTTATAAACTAAATATTTCATTAAATGCAGTTGTAATTGAAGTTATAATGATTTGTTCTTAAAATAAAATTATTTTTTCTATTCAAATTCCGATTTATATCTGCATTCATAAAATAAACTAAAAGTCTAAAATACTATTGCTAATGAAATCTTACCAAAAGTTATATTATTAAAAATATATTTAGAGTTCAAAAACAGAAGAGATGAATTGGAATTAGTCAATGGTATGCTAGTAAAATATGAAGATTACACTATACCATCGACTTTACAAGTTCCTATCAAGCGTATCTTCGCTATCCATCTTCTTCAAATTTTTTTATTCTAAATTATAATCCACAAAGCTAATATTTCCACAAAAACTAAATTAACCAAGTAATGGGCTTGTTCAGATTACAATCTTATCTTGATCTGATTGCTACAGACCAATGAATATATATGTACATATAAAATGTAACCAAATAACATAAACAAGTCAATACATGAATATGGCTCACTGAATGCCATTGCTACCATTAGGGAAGAGGACCTTGCTGTAAATTGGCAGTCCCTTTGGAACTAACGTCAGGCAACAATAGATATTATACTCGTTGCCCCATATTTGATTGCAAAAGCAGTGATGCACATTCGCAAGCTGCTAGATACTAAATCTGATAGTGCAATTAGAAGTATTGATTGTTTAGAAAGAGTACTTTGAAGTTTTTGCTTCAATAGTTACATGGCAATTACATGTTATATGAATCAGTGAGTTTTATCAGATATTTATGTAAATATATATTACGTTTTGAATTACAAGGATCAAACTAACTCAAACCACATCTTTGACACCATCCACTTTAGATAAATACAGTAATGATTATTACTAATCATTTACTAAACAATATATTTTCTCTATCACAGATATAAACTTTAAAACTCAATTAAAAGATTAATATATCTGATTTTTTTTTTAATTAAGCACACCCATGGAGTTACTCACATTTCTCTTTCCCACATGTAATATCTTTATAAATATATTAAATAACCTCAATACTACCACATATTCTTTTAAGTTCATATAAATAAAGATTCAATAAAAGACAAATGACCCCCCCCCCTGATGCATTTCATGCTGAGCCAGCACTCAACAGTTGGTCCAGGTCATCAGCTCTCATATATATATTACATGAAAAATATTTATCTATATTAAATAATTACATTTTGAATTACAAGGGTCAAACTAACTTAACTCACATCTTTGACACCATTCACTTTAGATAAATACAGTAATGATTATTACTAATCATTTACTAAACTAGAAATTGTCTCTAGCACAAGTATAAACTTTAAGACTCAATTAAAAATTAATATATATGATTTTTTAATTAAGCAAACATACACATGCTGAGTTTTCATATTTTTCTTTCCCACGTGTAATATCTTTATAAATCTTTTAAATAACATCAATACTACCACATATTCTTTTAAATTCATATAAAGATACAATAAAATACAAATGTATTTATCTAAAATGGATGGTATCAAAGATGTGAGTAGAGTTAGTCTGACACTGTAATTATTTCATATAGACAAATATTTTTTATATAGTAGAGATATATATGAGAGGTGGTGACTTGGATCAACTGATGAGTTCTGGTTCCGCGCGAAATACATCTTGGAGATCATTTGTCTTTTATTGTATCTTTATTTATATGAATTTAAAAGAATATTACAGTAGTATAAAAGTTATTTAATATATATATATTGTATATAAGTAAACGGTATTGTGGGAATCTATGTTTATTACAAGCTCATAAAAGTTATTTAATATATATATATTGTATATAAGTAAACGGTATTGTGGGGATCTATGTTTATTACAAGCTCATATAAACACAATAAGTATCGATTTAAATTCATCCCTAATGTATAATATTTAATATTCACTTTCTAAAAATTTCTTATACTAAATTATAATCCACAAAACTATTATTTCAATCAAAATTAAATTAATTATTCATGTTTTTTCATTCTTATTTTTCAACTTGTCCAAATTATGTCAAGCGTTGTTAGCCGAGAGGTCAGCGCAACTGCCTTGCAAGCAAGCAGTTGGTGGCAAACAGTTGTTGCGGGTTCGCCTCCCGACCGATGCCATGACATATGGAAAGAAAAAATAATAATTTAAGTTTTATTTACATCACCACCGTTTATTATCCATCTTACATTTATACCAAAAAATCAACAAATATGACACTTCATATGCAATTATCATCCTTCTATAAAAGGAAGATGGCAATAATATTACAGATTACAAATATTTAATTACTCAATACTCCAAATATACTAAAATTCCTATTTCAAAGCAGCAAAAGTTTTCTAGATAATAACTCAACATTAAATTCCGAGGCTAATTAATCATTAATTTAATTATTTCAGCTTTTAATATTTTAAAATCAACATTTCTATTTAATTTTATATCATTTTATGTTAATAATAATAATGATGATGATGCTCAGTCCCCCATAAAAGAGCATAGCCAATTCTAACTCCAAGAAAAAAGAAAAGATGGGAGAAAGAGAAAAAAGCTGCCTCAGAAGTAAGCTTTGCAATAAATATACAAACCTATCGTAATATAAATCACAAATACATCCACATATAAAATATGCTGGCCCATTTTTCAGTTTACTTAATATTTTGCAAATTGTTTTTAAAAATTTTCAGAAAATGTTTTTTTTTTTTTTTAAAAAAAAAAAAATACTTCAACACTACCCACAATTGTAACTTTTCAATGGATTCTGTTTTCTGTCATATATTCTCAATGGAAATAATTGTCATAGCGCTTCTTTAGAAAGTCTTCGAAATAATTTTTATAATATATCAGATAGTGTTTATCTTTTTCACAAAAACTATGCCCAAGTTTATCATAAAATATTTTTTTAAAAAGTCTTGCATAGTTCCTTCGTTTAAATTATTCAATACAATAAAGATATGATTTTACAATAGTGGACTTTATACTACTATATCCAGCAAGTTGAAGAACACACTAATTGATTTTATGATCCTGAAGCATCATTAAGTGAAACTTCTCTAATGTCTTTACATTGTTATCAGATATGGTTTCCACGTTTCACTTCCACACTATAAATTAAATAAAGTAACAGGTCTATATTCATTTAAGTTAGTTGTAATAGTTATTTTCTCTACTCTATCTTTTAACATACTAAAAGAAGCATCATCACATTGGAGACAGTGCTATACCTCAGCATCTAAATTTACGGTTCTACTTATAAAACTACTAGGGTGTTTAAACTGGTTTATATTCTTACATTGATAACCATTCAAACTAACAGTTGCTGAGGATTTTTCATCTGTCATTGGCTAATAAAAATCTGAGTTTTTTGAACAGTTAATTAATAAAATCAAAGTCTTTATATGTAGTATTCAAAACATTAAGCCTTTTCTGTAAATTGTCTTTTGAACTGACAAAAATAGAACAATTATCAGATATTGTAAATTCAGAATCTAAGAAAATGAAGTTTTTGTTTGCTGCTTTTAATCGATTAAAAATTTAAAAATCCATCATTTAATCTTTGTCATGTTTGTTTCCAGTTTCATTAAGCTGCTATAAACAATTCCAAAGATCACTCTCATAAAAACTAAAAATATTGTTGGAATAAATACACATCTTGTTTAAAACCAGTTTTCATTTCAAATACCTTTGATTTTTCACTGATAGTAATCACATTTCCTCTCATTCCATCATGTAGAAGTTGTATAATACTAATAATTTTGATGGACAATCAACTAATTTCAAGCATTACCACTAACCTGATTGATTAGTTGAGACAAATGTCTTGACCATATTAGTAAAAGCAATATAAAAGTCATTCTTTTGTTCTTGATATTTTTCTTGCCTTTTCTTGGCAACAATAACTATGTCTATAATGCTTCTTGATTGTATAAAACTACACTGAATCTCTGGTAATGATACAGCTAGATTGGAAACAACCTATTTTTAAAAAAATCTTGAAAGTATCTTTACATTAGCAGATAATAAGGTTATTCCCTAATAATTACTGCACTCTGGTTTATTAATGTTTATTTTTTAAAATTATACTAAGAAACTCCTTAAGATCGGGTGGCAAAACATTATGGGAACATATATTTTTTAAAAAGTGCCAATAATTTTAAAGCTCATATATCATCATCTTATTTTAAAACTTCTCCAAATATTTTATAAGGACCTGCAGTCTTTTCGTTTTTTAAGCTTACATAGAACTGATTTGACTTTATTGAGCTGGAAATATGTTCAAATCTAAATAAATACTGTACATAAAATTGATATATCATTAAAAGTCATTACCTGATTTCTTGTTTCATTATTAAAAAAAATCAAAATAAACCTTTCATTAAAATATCATAGTCATCTTATAAGAGATTGTCATTGCTGAATTTAAGAGAATTATGATAGTTTCTCAAATCCATATGTTACTTTCAATGCATCAAAAAGATTTAGAATAATAAACGACTATCTTTTTTTGCAGTTTTAATTCACCAATCGTTTTAAGCTTTCTTCTTAGTCGTTAAAGTTTTGCCTTCAGATCTCTATATTTATTATGAAGTTCCATATTTAATTAATTATTCTGTCAAACAGAAATGCTATAAGTTTGTTTTTAATTAAATTACTAACAATATGATCACTGTCAACAAAAACAGTCATTTCTCAGTTTTTAGTGAATCCAAGAATAGATTTGCTTGTACCCATAACATACTCCTTAAGGGAATTTCATGCTTCATTAATATGATAGTCCTGAAAGTCCAATTAGCAATTTTCACGTGTTTAATAGCTGTACAACCATCAAATAATATCTATTCTCAATGCAATGCTTATTTTAATCTTGTATTGCACTAATCTATAATATCTTCCCCAATCTGTGCTTTGAGTGCTGTATAATGTGAATTTTTCATGTATTCTGGCTCCTAACTATAATGTAATCTACCAAATGCCATTGCTTTGAGGGTGTGTGCATACATGTTTCTTTAACAAAACGTTTGTGATAGCTAGTCCATGCACTATGAAAAAATTCAATAGTAACAAACCATTTGAATTTACAGCACCAATATCATTATTTCCAATGACTTGGTCAAAGACTACTATTTGTGTCAGCACAAGCATAAAAGTCTCTAAGAAGAAAAATTCTATCTTTTAATGATACTATTGTAATAATACTTATCCAATAAGAAATAAAAAGATCCCTTCCCTGAATCTAAGATGGGAGTATAGGAACAAATAAAATGAGCACTAATACAATTGTGCAATGTAAATTTTAATACCATAAGCTTTTCATTAATATAATGAAGAATATCAATAGAAAATACTAAATTAGATTTTATAGCATATCCAATACAAAGCATACCCCAATTCACCTGTCGCAGTATACTCCCTTACTCTGGACCATGAGTTTCATTACCCCAAAAATTAGATTTGCAATAGTTACCTTTAGTATTACCATGTCCTCCTGCTTTACAACTTTTTGATATTATTATTACTATTGTTAATATTTCTAACGCTATAAGTAAAAGTTACTACAATTGGGATCTTTAAATAGGCTATCTAAACATAAATCTTTGCTAGCTGAAACTCCTGTCTTAATCAAAGATGACTCATTAGTAATTGTACTACCTCTAACAAATATCACAACTAAGGTCTACCAATATACTAAGTCTGTCTCTGCCATTGCATTTTTAGTTCTGGTTTTGAGTTTTCAAAAAATAGAAAAAGGGAATTAGAAGTCAGAAATGCTGGCATGTAGGAGGTGGAAATGTGGTTGCACAAACACATAATCCAATTGTCAGATGCCCAATGGTATGAGTGACTTATAATGATTAGGCCTTACAATAACTTAAAGGAGAGAGACAAAAGACTGAATAGGAAATAGTATCTAGCCTTTGATGAATCAATAACCTATCCCCAAAGCAGAAAGGGATACTCTTGGTCAGGCATGGTTTATTAATTATTCATATTTGGCTTTCAAATCTAAAGATAACTCCACTATGTGCCACCTGAGGAGTCCAATGGTAACCTGAGCACAGCACCTGACAATGTTCTAGTGACATAAAATAACTAATTCTTCCACAAGTGGTATTTTTTCCTAGGTTTTCCATTCAACAGATAGAACAAAGAAGTTATAAATTGTGTCATTTCAATAAATTCTAAATGAATTCTTCTGCAAGACAAATAATAAAAATCATAAATAGAAATAGAAATTTTTTTACAGTGTTTTATCTTATTCTTACTCTTACCTTAAACATCAACTGAAAAACTGTAAGATTCTTGAGTTATAAAAATTCAAAATTTAATTAACTCAAAGGATCAAAAATTATAAACTATTAATAAATTTTATTTTCAGTTGCTGTGAAACAACAGTATAAGCTTAATTTATACTGATCAAAAAATTATTTATAAAACATATATATAAGATTTGTAGTACAGTTGTAGTATATGCTGGATTAAAACTTGGAACATTTTTTCAGTTTCAATGAAACTTACAATTTTTTTTTCCTTTCAGGCTTCAAAATAGCATCAACCTAATTAAGTAATAAATATTAATAATTCAGTGAGTATCCAATCTAGTCATTCTGAAAAAATATTCAAACTACAGTACATCATTTGCGCGTTTAGTTAAGTCTGGTAAATAAAGTTATTCTCTTTCAGCTTCTGTACAATAGGCTATTTAAAAGTTGTTTTAATTTTTTATATTATTGCGATCAAATAATTTCATTTCCAATTAAGCTTCAGGATACAATACAAGAATAAAATTATTTTGTATCCTTTAGAAGACGAAGCTTATATTTTTGTTTGTAAATCTATTAACACACTCATTACAACATCTTTTTAATTTCAGGCTTTAATAATTATTACTAACGTAACTATATTTATCATCATTTTGTTTTCTCCATTTTCCCCCTTACATCAGACAATCACTTAAATTAGACACCCAGCTAGCATCAGAGTTTTGTGCCAACAGCCATCTCTCAGAATTAACTGACTGTCTGACTTCATTTTTTCCCTTTGTTTATAAATTTTTATTGCTTTTTTTTTTTTATATAATTTTTTTTTGGAATTAAAATGCACACACTTATTTAGGAGTGTGTTTTATTAGTGATAATAACAAACTTCTTTATAACTAAACCCAAATATTCCCTGTTAAGTCGGTAAATCCACATTTTTTTTTATGTCAAAGCGTCGGCCGGGAAGCGAACCCCGGGACAACTGCTTAGAAAGCAGCTATGTTAGCAACTAGGCTATCAACGCTTGACAATCCACATATTTTTAACTGAAAAAACTCTGTCAGTCAAATTTGTAAAAATTAAAGAAAAAGTAAATGATTTATTCCTAGCAATTTGGCACTTAAGATTTAATTAAATCTATAAAATGACACAATTCTGCCCAAACCTAATAAATGTCTCTCTCTCTCTCTCTCTCTCTCTCTCTCTCTCTTTCTCTCTCTCTCTCTCCTCTCTCTCTCTCTCTCCCCCCCCCCCAATCTTTTGATTTTGATCCTGATTTGTTTATGATATTATTTCTTTTCAATATTTTTGGAACAGTTTTTTTTTAAGGCTTTTTGATCTCCCAATAATTTTTTACCTAAATTTGAAGATATCGAGTTTCTATTGATGCAACAAAGTCTTGAAGGAAAAAAACTCCAAAAAGGATTATTAGCAAAGCAAAAAAGAATAATGTCATTAACGGATCGGGATGAAGAAACCGTGTGGTCAACTTCTTGAATAATATTTGAAGACTTCATTGATAGATTTACAATTTGTCTCCATTTCTTTTTTGAAGATAATCGAATTATATACTTTGAATTATACGATTTATTAAAAAAAATTTGCGATACAAAAAGAACTAATAAAAAAATTATAATAATGATTGCTAATTTAAGGCAACTTTTTAATAGAAATATTAATTTTACTCTCTCTGAGAAAAAGAGTTAGATTTAAGTATATAATGTCAGAAAGTAAGGAGAAATAGAGGAGTTTAAAACATTAAAATTTTAGATTTAATTTTTTTATTATATAATTTGCTTAGAAATTGTTTTCATTTTTTTGTCAAAACTCTTCTTTCAAAATATCTTTAATTAGTAATTAATAATTCAAAATAGGAACAAGCAATATTGGCATTAAAATATATATCAAAATTAAAATAACTTATGCTTTCACTAACAAGCATTGTTATATTTTAAATTAATGCGATTGTTTATTTTGAGTTAATTAATTCCGTTATTACAAAATCAATTAATTAAACATTTTCCGTATTTGCCCGTATTTATTATTGTACAGATGAGTTGTCAAAGAAAGAAAACTGTCAACTGGTAAAACTTGAAAACTATAATTTTTAATATTGTATTTATGTAATTAAAAATAAATTGAATTAATTTTAAAATCGCAGCTCTAAATCCTTGAATAAAGCCTACAAGCAGAATAGCTTGTTTACAAATAAATGTAATTTAAATTATATATACATAAGTATAATTTGTAACCTATCAAATCTTTACGCACTTCTACTTTCTTATACCAAATTTTGAATTATCAGTCAATAAAATCATCCCCTGTCACTATTTACATTTCACAAAAAAAAAAACTCTCTGTAGCCTTTGTTGTCAAGTAACTTAAAAGTTGAATCATCTGAACCCAGAAACATTACTCAGACTTATCTATTTATATGATTTCATTATATTCAACACGATTTTAGAGAGTTTAAACACCTTATAAATATAAATAACCATTTGCTAAAACATCTAATCTCTGAATTTAAATTGGTTGTATTTACTATGTGGATGCTCACTCAGATGTTTTAAGACTCCAGTTCATCTGATAAATGTGGTCGTCTGAAAGATTTTACAAAGAATGCAAAGCAAATCTGAAATATTTGATTGGTTACAAATATTTATCAGGTCCATTTGTCTATTTATATATTGAACCATAAAAAGATGCGTCTCAACTGAGATGTGCCAAATTTAAAACCAATAAGTATGAGAAGTTCAGTCGGAAATAGAGTGGAAAAAGTGCATCTAAGTCAGTAATGTGAAAACGCGATTGAGACGCGGTGAGATCGATAATGTGAAAGAAATGCGATTACCAATTCTCACTTGATTTGCAATTATTATGCATACAAGTTTTATCTATTTCCACATAATCTTAAACTATTCAATATTTTGATAATAGATTCGCATTTAATAAAATAATAAATATATTTATCAGGGTTTTATAATAATATTGTTTTATCATAAATTGTTTCTTATTAAGAGCACTAAGAATAACTTAACCTGTGTTTTAAACAAAGGATAGCAAATTTAAATACAAAGTTTGATTAATAATTTATCTCGGAGTTATATAAAATAAGAAAATAAATGCATGGATATCAAATGTGTTTATGCATTCTATGATACGACAATGTAAAAGGGATTTTATACACACTATCCTACCCAATACTTCTGTATTTCATATAGCATTAATACAATAATCCAGATAGATTTTACCTGTAAGTTAATATTTCAAATTCTATCTTTATATCGTGAAAATTCAGTGACGATGCTTCTTTAATAATAACAAAGAAAAATATTTTTAAAAAATTAACAATTACTTTATTATACAATATAAAATAAATGATAAAAACCAATAATAACAATATTAAAAAATTATATAAAATATCTAATAAATATTACAGTTTGTTTCCTAAATCTAATTTGAACTTGAAATAAATAAAATGTGTTAACAAATGGTGTTGTGAAGACACTAACATTTATTAGGAATAGTTTGTTTGTTTTTTTATTTCAAAATAAATAATCTTCAACTCAAATACTGAAGAAGAATAATTATCATCATAAAAGATAAATGTTTTATAGACATTCTTAATTATTAATCAATCTCACTTAATAATTTTGAGAAGTTTTCACTCTTTTAAAAGAAGCAATTACAAATTATTGCTTAGCATACCTCAATAATATTTACCACATTGGGCTTATTTATTTTACCTCAAGATCATTTACTGGATTCAATTGCAAGCTTAAACGTTATGAGTGCTACTCTACTAACAAAATATAATTAGATCATTAGGCTATCTTGTCATATACTATATAATTCATATATCTTCTTCATTTTTTTTGCATTTCTCTTCATATATTCATATATATTAAATATATATATATCATTTCCTCATATGCATTTTAATGCAAATTTTATATAATTCCTTCTTTACTTTGCTTATATGATTATATGTTTAAATGTTGTATCTCTGATGAAGATTGCAGGACAGTCAAAACTGTAGGCAAAATAAAGAAGGAATTATATAAAATTCGCATTAAATTGTATATGAGGTGATAAAAAAAATTTAATATGCTATATAACAGTGAAAAATTAATACCAACATGTAAGAGTGATGCATAAATATTTCTTATAGATTTACTCATCTACATAAAAATGATAAACTCAATTTAACTTTGAGGTTGAAATTTAAGAACTCATAAAACATAATATTTGCAAGGTAGCAGCTATGTATAAATGTAACAATTACTTACTTGTTTATACAATCTAAGTTTAAAGTAAATCACATTTAATCCCATTCAATAATAACATCAAATAAAGTATTACCTGTATATGGTATAGTAATATCTGAGAAAACTTTATTACATTAATAACAACTATAATATTAACTAACTAAGAAAGAATGGATTATGAGAAAATGTATTAAATACTCGGTTTATTGCACAATTAATTTCATTTTTATAATATCATCCTTTCTGGAAACAGCACAAAGAGTAATAAATTCTATTTAGCATACTTGTTAATCCAAGATAATCTATATTTAACACATTAATCTATAACTTGGAAATTTATCATATTTAATATTTGATTTGATAATTCACAGTTCAGGTGTGGCATTTAAATATTTAGCTTTACAATCCATTATTCATCGAATGGTATTTGAATATTTAGTATTGATAATCTGTAATGCAATTTTTTAAAGACTGGATACAAATTCATAGTTTTATTCCAATTTATTCCATACATAATTTAATTCATTTGAACAGATGCTATAATTTTATCCAAAAGATTAGTGTTCATTACTTCTTTAATTTGAGATATAAAATTAATCTATTCATTTATTGATATTTAATACACAATGTCAGTAAGACTGATTGTATCTTTGATAAGAAAATAGTTTATTATTCATAACAAAGTGATTTTCATTACTTTTTGAATCAAAATTTGTTTTCTAAGAGACAACTTTATAGAGGAATATTGAAGTTGAAAATTATTGTTTAAAAAATGTTTTCTTAATTAGGGATGAAATAAATTTCCACTATTGAAATAAATATACATCCTTTGCAGCAGTGCAGAAAATAATTATTTTTATAATAATTTGGCAAATAAACATCAGCAACTTATTTGAAATTAAGAAATATAATTTCCCAGAAATATATCTGCTATTTATACCATTACTTTCAATTAAAGAAATTCAGTGATTTATAATTGAAATGGTTATGCAGCATCCCTTAAGTCAATTTGTCCATTTTTATACTAACAGTTGACCATAATAAATAAGATTTCTTAAAATAAAAAATTAATAAATGAATTAATTGATTAATGGTGATTTCAGGTTTATTTGTTGTGATTCATCTTTCTCCTAGCAAAGGATATTACCTACCTTGTTAATTAGTCAGTCACCATCATGTAGATGATAAATAAAATGGCTATTTAAAAATTTGAACCCTGTTTAGGTTCTGACTGCTATAAGAATTTTGTAGAGACTGCCTGGAATTTCCAAACTTCAGATTTTATAGCAGTTATTATATGATTTCTGAATTACAGAATATTCTTTCCATTATGTATTGGAATTTCTTTATTTGTCTGTGAAATATTGGAAGAGATCATGTATGGTTTCTGCCAAGGTTAGAGTGAATATTTTTGAATTAAGGTAATACAATTTTAAAAACACCATTCAAAAATAAAGAAGATTATTATTATTATTATTATTATTATTATTATTATTATTATTATTATTATTATTATTATTATTATTATTATTATTATTATTATTATTATTATTATTATTATTATTATTATTATTATTATTATTATTATTATTATTATTATTATTATTATTATTATTATTATTATTATTATTATTATTATTATTATTATTATTATTATTATTATTATTATTATTATTATTATTATTATTTCAGTTATTTTAATCTCTTCATTATCCATTTCTGGGTTTTAAAAAATAATTTTTACAAATATTTATTTAAAATAGATAATCATAAACTATAAATTCTCAGATATTTATTGCAATTAAATTTTAAATTGCCTTTTAAATAAATAATTTATTATTTAATAAATATTATAATGAACAAGTCACTTAATTTTATTACATCTAAATATATAAGCTTTTATGCACACACAAATATAAAAATGTAAGAACTGTTTATTCTACACATCCTCTCTAATTATATGTAAATTAAAAGTATATATAATATCCTTATATTTAAATTCTATTCTATATTTCTATTTTTGAATTATTTGTTTTTATACACTGTGAGAATTTCTTTTGATTTATCAAATTTGATAACTATTCCTTAATAAAACAACAATATATAAGTGGATGCTTTTTTATAAAAATATAGGCCTATCTAAAAAATCTGTTTGGTAAGCAATTTAAAATGTTTTATAAAATTAAATATTTCTCATAAACATTAGAATGAGAGACTATTTAAACATGATATCGACTATATTCTATGCTACACAACCAATGGCAGTGATAAATACATTTGCTTAATTATAAAAATTAAAACCAATAAAATGTTTACAGTTTTAAATTTATAATAGCCAAATCACAGTGATATTATAATGTTACAATTTATATAATTGTATCTTGAAATAGCTTTAGCAAAAATAGACAAAGATAGTGTCATTTTGAAATAGTTCATTTATAAAGTCTATTTATAATTCATAATATCTTTAATTACTGTAAAGAACTGGATGTGAGCATCTGTAATCCTCAAATATTGAGGATATTTTAATTTAGGTTGTACAAAAATTTACAGATCATTTTAAAATAATTTAACTTTGAGTTAATCGCTCAATGGTTGCTGATATATAAAATAATTCCTAGAGTGATTTTTAGTTTGTTATCATGATATTCTATGCACAGGGGAAATTTTTGTAAATAGTGCATATTAACATATTTAAATGTAAAAGAGAGTTTTTGCAGGAATTTTTTTTTTATAAATAATAATAATAATAATAATAATAATAATAATAATAATAATAATAATAATAATAATAATAATAATAATAATAATAATAATAATAATAATAATAATAATAATAATAATAATAATAATAATAATAATAATAATAAGTTTTGTATTAGTTCTATTTTTAGCAATATTTAGACCCTGCACTACATATATATGATATATTTTTTTGTTTCATCCATGTTTGATTTTTATTATAAATCTATCCATAAAAATCTTCGTATCAGCATATATATGTATGGCAAACCACTTTTTTCCTACTTTAATTTATACAGAGTTTGGTAATAAAATATGTAAGTTCATATTATGACGTATGTATCACATGCAAAAAAAATTTCACCTGATATTATAATGGAGATCATTTATTTTTTTCACATGTGTGTGGTAATTTGTATCAGTTGTACAAGATAGAGCCGATAATTGAAGGGTACTTGAAAGTCTGTGTTCAAATCCTCTACAATTACATCTGATTTCCAAGTATATTAAAGTATACTTAATTAGATTCCAACCAGTATTTCTAAATTATACTTGTATTCTAATACTATATATATATATATAAGATTTTCAGAAATCTAGTTAATGAATAAGAAAATATTTAGTGATCAGTGAATTAATCTTTAAAAATTAATTTTAAGAGTTTTGTAGAATTATTTACTTGTACAAATTTATTCTCCTCATCAGTCTTTTAAATACTTTGGAGGCGGGAGTAAATTAAAGACCTTAATTTTAAAAAATGAAGTAACTAAAACAAAATAAAATCTTTAATATATTTGTGACTTTGGGCTTTAGCTGCTAGAATTCAGCTAACTCATCTTGGGAGGAAAAATAAATTAAATAATATTATTCTCAAATTTCATTTTATTTGTCCACAATATATTTTTTATTATCATTCTAAAATCTTGTTTAGTTAATAAAATCCTAATTAACAATTTGTATAAAACAATAAATCTTCAATCTTAATATTTGGGTCTATAACATCGAGTCTTTTAATCACATTCAATACTATTCTGTTAATATTACTGTGGTCTAAATTTAAATCTTCCTAGAAAATGGGTTGAATTATCTTGTTTTATATATAATATATAGGATATATGAGCACAGACTTTCACACGACCCACCATTCTCCACACTATCCCATAACACTGATACACTTGAACACATATATGTTGAAAAGATAAATAATCACCAATATACGTATTTCATGCTAAACCAGCAATCATCAGTTGGTCCAGATTACCATCTCTACACATATATGCTATAAGTGCTCAGATATATATTAAGATAGCCAAACCTTATACTTTAATAGACAGGCTTCAATCCACTTCACACTCCAACTCTTCAACCGTCCATCCAATTGAAAATCTGATGATGGAATGCTCAAAGGCCACCCTGAGGCCGAGTTATATAATAAAGTTTCATTTTACTAAACTATGGATTTAGAAAATGTCAAATAGATCCTTTTCAAAGCGAATAAGAAATAAAGTGATACGTTCATGGTTTATATATCCCTACTTTTCACGCACACATACAAACAAACACATATGTAAATTATTCTGCTCTCATATGCAATAAAATACACTTGCACGCGATAGCAAAACGATGATTTAGAATTTTATTAATTTGTACTATTTTATAATTTAGCTTTATCTGAGTACTTTCAGTGATGTGCATCTAAATTACAGCTTAGAGATTATAGATTGTTAGTTATCAAATAAGGATATATATAATTGTAAACCGATATGTTCGGTTTACAATTATATATTTATTTTTGGTAAAACAATATGCCATATCTTTTTTATTTTTTAGATCTCATTCCTGGCAAATATTTTTGAAATTTAAGTTATTAAAGACTGACTTGTTGTTCTCTGGTGATCAAGAAATATGGAACTATATTTACCATTTACTTTCTTTCATACCGTAAGTATATTTTATCAGGATTCACCAAAATAAATAGATTGGCAATGAGAATTTGAGTATCTAATAGTTTAAATAGAATTCTTTTTCATGATCTGCAATTTTATCTTTAGAATTATTAATAGTGATAAAGATTAATCCTGGATAAAGATTAATCCTGGATTCATCACCATAGTTATAGGAGACTTTTTTCATTCAAAATGAGAACTTCCTATTGTACAATTTGAATATTGGATGTATGTGTATGTTTATAATTATCACATCCACTATAATCTGATACAGCCATATTTGCTAAAACGTTTTTTTATCTTCCAATTAAAAATGTCTACAAACTCATTAGAAACTAAAACTGGATTGAATATCAGTCAGCTACTTGAAAAAAAAAAATCAGAATTCCCTTCTAAAATCATGTTATCTGAAAAATCTTTAAGTTTTGTCCAGATATGAAAACATTTTATCAACATGTCTCTAGCAGATTTAAGAGATATTATAAAATAATAGTGCATTCATGGATTTGAATAAATAGAGACTATTGTATTTTAAAAAATCAAATAGAATTATAAAGGTTTATGGGAATTTATTATTATTATCATTGTTATTATTACTATTATTGTTGTTGTTGTTACCAACATTGAAAGTAATTGACATTTTTAATTAAAATATACAAATATGTATGAATAGACATACTTTTGTTACAATAAAGTTTTTAAATGTCAATTAAGGGTTGTTGATTTTTATTGATATTGGGATTGTCTAAATGTTGACTGATTTTAATGATATATATATATATATATTGTAGCTATTATCATAGTGATGACAAAGTTACATTGTGAGTATATTTTGTAAAATAACATGTGTGTACGTACTTACACATATACATATAATATGAAAATAAACAAACAAGAAATGAAATATTCACATGAAGAAAATGATTATTGAATAAAGATTTTATTTATTCAGTCATGCTGATATTTTCGTTAACTAATTTCGTACAGGAGACAATCTCAAAAATTTACAAATAAAGCCAAAAGGTTTCATATGTAAATGAAGTCAATAATATGCAAAGAAGATCTCTCTCTCATTCTTGTTTGAAGAGATAGAAGAGGAAAAATAATTAACTATCAAGTTAAAAATTATATAAGGAGTGACAATTTTTTTAATTACTTTGATTTATTAAAAGTTATAAAAATACTCATTATATTTGGATATTCTTTTAATACAAAGCATTAGACTGAAACAACTAATACATCAGCTCTTATCCTTGGTGCATTGTCCAGTGTTTTCCCTGTCAACTATGAGCAGCTGCTAGGAAGGAAAAGAAATAGAATCTTGCAGATAAATTGCCAATAAGTTTTTTTTTTTAAGCAAAATAAAATACTAACACTATGTGTAACTATGTTCAATGTTTGTGTGATATAATTAAAAGAGGAAAGATATTCAAAGGAAAGAGAAAGACTTTCAAGATAAAATGGTAAGATAGTTTAAAAGGGAGAAGTTTTATTGTTTTATACTGTTTTTGAATATTCAAAATAAATAAGAAAGACATACTGAATTATAAGAAAATATAGGGAAGGAAAACTGAAATTTGAAATGGTCAAATAAGGCATTATATTTTATTCATGAATGAATAAGAATAATAAAATAATTAAATTTAAATCATTCACAGAGCAAAATACGTTATAATTCACTGAGAATAACATTAATGAAACTATTTCAATGAAAGTTGCACTGAAATAAATAATAATTTCTTTTTCATATACAGGTGTGAGAAGTTTTAATGAACAGTTAGAGATATAAAATATTTGAACTTCTGTTCTGATATCCAACTTAAGAAGTATTCAAAAGGGAATTTACAAATAATACTCTATTGATTGATTGATTTTTTATTAATAGATTATTTTTTTATTTTTTTATTTGTCTGATTGTTATTTTATGCATATACTAAACAAGTACTGGATATAATGCTTTTCTATTTTCTAAAAATAGACAAATTAATTATATCTAATTAACATACTGTCATAATACCTTGTTTTATATAAAATATGCTAATAATTATACAACATTAGTGCACATGTATGACTCGCAGAAAGAAGCCATCCACCCCATAGCTCTGAGAACATGTGTGAAGTTTAAAATGTATGATTGTAGAAGCAAATGGTTAATATCTGTATTGTGATGATTTATATATATATATATATATCAGACTCCAAATATTACTCTTCAATTTTACCACTATATAATTGTTGATTAATTATTTAACAGATTGCTCTAAAACTATCATTTGCTTCTCATTTTTGCTTATCCATATAACCAGTTGACTGCTTTGCATATAGTTACCATTACAATATATGTATTATCTGGGGATTCATTCTTTTACACAGTAAAGCTCTGATAAAGAAAAAATATATAATGTATGATTATACATTATTTCAGTTTTATGCTATCCAAAAAAAACATTAAAATTAGTAAAATTAATAAATTTTATCATACAGCTGTACACATTTTTCCATTTTGAAGTGTCATATACAATCATTTTTTTTTTTTAAAAAAGTATAAATTTAATAAATTTTATAATACAGTAGTAATTATTTTTATCTCAGATTTATGTAGTGATTATATTTATTAATAATATTTCTTTGCTTATGTTAAAACTCATACATTTCATTCTTCCTTCATCATCCTTTCTGAATTGTAATAAAGTGTTTTATATGTGTAATGCAAAAAGTTTTGTAAAATTTAACATGGATTTAAAAACATCAAAATAATTATAAGGTATATATATAGTCTCTGATAAAGAAACTGCTATTATGTTCTATAGGATGAAAAGGTATTGAAAATAAGATTATTTCCAAAGCATATTTAATTGTTTTGAATGTTAAAACTCATTATTCATTTTATTTTAAAACACAAGAATATGGTATAGTAAGTTTTATTTTTTTGAATACATATGAAAGTGAACACATACAATAAATATATATACAATTGTTTCCCCTTAATCTATTGTTAATAAGTACATTATTATTTTTTAATTTTGCCTATATTGTTTTCTTAATTTATATATGCAAACTATACATATAAAAACATTGATATATATATATATATATATATATTAGAGAGAGGGGGGGGATATATATATATATATATATATATATATATACAATAAAGTGTCTCATGCCATAAAACAACATATTAGTGTGCATGCATATATAAAGTTGAAAGGAAAAGCAGAAATAAACACAAACAAAAAAAATTTGTAGATATTTTCTATATTACACTAAAATAATAGTTAAGGATTAAATAATGTGAAATTAAGAAAAATTATTATAAATTAAACATTTAAAAAGTCTAATTAATATTTTATTAATTCTAATTTTGAAATTAAAATAAACATGTTTTTATGTTACAATAGATATACTAGTAATTATAAAATTCCATTTTTGGTTAAAGAAATGTTTTTAATTAAAGTTTGTATAACATATTTTGATAAAAATCATAGAAATTTGTTTTTGAAAGGATTAAGGTGAATTGAAAAGAGTCACTTTTTTTAATGAAGATAAAGAAAACTTACTTTTAATTACTGTGTTTTTTAAATTCTATCCTGTCTATAAATGGGTTGGAAAAAAAATTAAAGGAGAGTTTTAGAATTTTACAGATTATGATAACAGTATTACTATTAGTTATAACTGAAGGTGAAAGACAATTTATTTAGCTTCTGCTAATGGTACAATGATGGTAGAGTTTGGATTCATGCAGAAGTCCAGCTTTTTATGTAGCTCATATCCCACATATGTGTGTATTAGACTGTGTAGAGACTGAAGGAAACTCACTGCAGGCCAACAGTTACTGAATTATATATTTCCTGAAAATGATAATAAGCTAGTTTATGGTTTTAGAAGGGAACAGCTTAGCAAGAGATTACTATGCTATATACAGTTTTATCAATATGCAAAGAAGCACAGACAAAGGTGCTACTTTATATATATATAAAGAACTTACAGACTTCAGCTGGTTTTAAAGGTAAATAATTTTTGACTAAATTATTCAACTAAATCTAGAATATTGATAGAAAATAATAAATGACTATTTGTAGTTTTATTTATTACAAGTGAAATTCTTTGGTAAAAATGACAGTTAACATCTCTAATTTAAAAGTAAAACAAATAAATAATTTTGGCTTAAATTATAAGTCTAAAAACAAAGAATTGATTTATAGATAATTTTAGTTTGAAAAGAAAGTAAACTCCAAAAATCATTCTAGATTAGGAAATAAAAGAATTTGCTGGGGTATTTTTAAAGACATTTACAATTAATTAGGAGTAACCTGGAAAAAGAAACTTTTATAATGGGCTGTCAAAGAAGTAATACATATTTTTTAAAAAGATAAAAGAAAACTTTTTTTGCCATTAGAAATAACGAATTAATAACTTTGATTTATACTATCGATATTTTTTATATACACACATATGTGCATTTATGTATTATAAAAAAAATGAATTGAATTTCATTATTAATACATCACAATTCTGATATGTAATTTTAGTTTATGTAGCATGCCTGGGCTTATGTAAATGAGTGTCATGAAGACATATATATATTAAAATCAATCATACTTTATGAATTATTACAATGAATTATTGAATTTTATTATTAGTTTATCCTAATTCTGATATGTATTTTTTTATTTAGACACAACTATGTGTTTTATGTAAACCTATTGACTGACACATTGATAAATCACAATGTGATAGCTTTTTTTGTATTAATCAAAATCAGAATGCCATATTTATATTTATAACACACTGAGCAGAACTTAATTTCATTTTAACTATTATTAATAAATTGATATTTCATTATTTAAATTATTCCAGTGAATTTATTTAATCCAAAATAGTTTTAGAATATTTTATGTTTGTATTATATCTTTTGATTACATAACAGTTATAGAGCTTTTTCTCACTGAGCTGGATTCATGCATAACAATCTATTATATAGAAGGGGTTAAGTTTAGTTATAGACATCCAGAAGATGATGATTCCGGTTGGTACAAAGGAGACATACTTTAAAGTCCATGCACTATATTTCATTTTAGTCATTGATTTAGAAATTAAGTTTATAGTTGGTCAGTACATTAATGGTATGAAGTGACCAGAGCATTGATGATCATCAAGATATTTTACTATCCCAGCATTATTTTTTTTGTTATATTTTTATGCATTCACACTTAAGTTTGTGCACCAAATTGTTTAAATAATCTACTCTGAACTGACAAGTGTTAAATAATTGGCCTGGTCTATAGACCCATTTCAAATCCAAACACAAGATTGACTGTTGATTTATTTTTTATTGTTGATCATTCATGATGATGAATTATTATTGCTTTTGTATAATGCTGGTGTACTTACAGTTATCATAGTGTTTTGTTGGTCTCTAATGTTTATCATATTGATCTCTCATGCATTGCTCATATTTATTTATATTATTTGTAAATTTAAATTTAGATTAGTTCATTAACTGAAAAATAATGATGATGATTTTTCATTACCTCAGATTCACCCATGTATATCCATACCATATATATATATATATATATATATATATGCATGTTAAGAAATTCTGTACATTTGCAATTCAATAAACAATCCATATTCTATTGTAATCAAAGCTTATAAATAAAATGAGAAGTATTATACATGATGTGCAATGTACGTGATAGGGGCTTGGAGCAAAATATAACAAATATCATAGCTACATTGTAAATAATAATAGTATTGCACCAACAATGTTCACCGAATTGGCATAAACTATCAATTTGATATTTATAAAATCAAATAAATTCACAGTAATCATGCACTTCCTAATCTCATAAGATATTGACTTAAAGAGCTACAAAACTGGCATCTCTCACAATATATATATATATATATTGAAGGAATAATGTTCTATTCATGTCACTGTCAGCCTTGAGGTCTTCCATATGATTGTGAATGGTTTGACAGAATTTTGAGGATTGCTAAATATAGGATTTCAAAAGTTAAAAAATTCATATTAAGATTAACAATAATGAGAAATATTTAAATGTTAAAATGCATTATTAAAATTCATATTTTCAAAATAATAGGTTTGTTAAAAATATTAAAATTTAAGATAAGTTAATAAATTATATAAACTATATTAAAACTTTCTCTCGTCAAAGAATGTATGGCATATACTGAAAAATTCAGTTAACTATACTAGTGTAAAAAATAGATATTAAATAAGTAAATTAAAAATAAGTTAATAAAAAGATTAAGGCCGCTTTATGATATGAGATTCGAAAACAAAAAAAAAAATTTTGTAGCAATTTAATAATTACTGTATTCTGAAAGTTCAATCAATTAAATAATGATGGTGTTTTTAAAATTCGTGTCGTAAGAGTGTTGAAATAAGAGATTATCAAAAATTTAAAAACAAGATCAAAGGAGTTAAAAGCAAAAGGGCAAATCTATATATGGTCAATTTTTTTTTAATTAGCCAGTCTGAATTTTTGTTTTAATTTTCCCATTTTATAGACCAATGTTTTATCAGGCCAAAAGTCAAGAAATCGAAATTGTATTTTTCATTCTCTACTGAGAGATATTGCCAACTTTTTTTTTTTTCAAACTTTAAAATTTATGTATTTTTTTTAATATTTTAATTTCAAAAACATTCTAAGACAGGATAATCAAAAAATCAGGAATTTCAATGTATGATAAGCTCCACCATGATGAATGCTCAAGTGTATTCTTGGCAGTCTCAAGCTTTGCAATAACTTTATATTACTTCAAGAAAATATTATGAATGACAAAACTTAATTTTTAGGCAAGTGTGTGAATATTTTTGCATAGTAATTGTATAATAATTATTATAAATTAAAAATATATATTATTACATATTTGTTTTCTACGGAAATGTTTTATTTTTAAATATAAAAGATTATATCTTTCTGACTAATGTTACTATGGAAATTATGAATGTGAGAAATACAATCTCTCTAAAAAATATTATCTTTTAGACAATGTGGCAATATCATAAAAATTACTTAAAAACTTTAAACTTTTAAAGTATAAGTTGATAGACTTATTAGATATTAATAATTATTTGTTGAGATTTTAAAAACAAACATCAATCAATGATTTTGTTCATTTTGCAAATTTACTCTGCTCCTCCTGTAATTGGAATGATGAAATGGTATTTTGTTTTCATTAAAATTTAATTTTTAAAATAATTCTGACAATCAAATGTGATTTTTTAAAATTTATATAACCTCTAAATAAAAATATTTATCAAATGAGGTTACATTTTATTATATTCTGATAAATAATAATGGTTTAATATTAAAATGAAAGTTGAAAGCTTAGTGCAAGTGAGAACAAAGAAATCTGTCAAAGTACATGTGGATTAATCAAGCTAAATTGAACCATCATTATATTGGCAAGTAGAAAAGAGGAATAACTTCTAACCACAGAAATCTGATCCAAATCTCTATGGAATCTGACCAAGCTATTTTTGAAGGAATCTCTTATCAAGATGAATAAAAATGTTTTAACTTCAAATTTCAAAGAAAGGAAAATCATAAAGCACGTTACAGCAACTTGTAAGGAAAGAAATAGAATTAATTAATGAAAACTATTGTGGAAAAATATTATCTGCAAAAAAAATCCCTCATCATGAATTGTAGAAAATTTCAGTTTCAAAACTCTTGATGTGTAAGTTAAAAAAAACTGTTCCGATTTTATTCTGATATACTAATCATTTTAAGTTTATTTTTATGACCTCTTTGTATATATTTAATTCTAACAACTATGTGTTATTATGTATAGAATGTTGATATAATACATTATTTGGTTGGTTGATTAAAAGCAGAAGTGAATGTTTCAAAAGAAAAAAAGTTAATTGCATTTTAAAGCAGCCAAAATTTGCTATTTTTAAAAAAAACTTTGCTTCATCTTGTCTTTATTATATATAAACATGCCTTGTTAAAATTTTATTTTCATGTGAAATTATCAGAAAATATGTAAATTTTTAGAAAATTGTGCTGTAATATTCATTTTATATACACAAAAACTGTGCACATGTGTAAAACATTTAAAGTCAAGTGATCAAGAGTTAAATTAATGAGTGTAATGTAATTATTGGTATTTTAAATTAAAGATTTATTTTGAAATTCGATTGACTTCATTTGCATCTAAATTAGCCCTCTTTTTGATTACTGTGAATTAAATTTTATGTATGTTAAAACTTATTGTATATATGAAATTGTTAGATCATTGTTGAATGATTATTATATACTATTTCTAGGCAAACATGAACTTACCAGGTCATGACAAAATTTGAATTTTTGTTTCAAATCTTTCTCACCAGAGTGTTTCTTATCAAATTACTTTCCATTGAAGTTTTCGCTTAAACAAAAGATAAAATTTGCAAAGCAATCACTATTATAAGTGTAAACTACAATGGACAGTAATTATGAATGAACTTAATAATTATGAATGAATTTATTAATTATGAACTTATTAAACTACAATGTTCAGTAATTATGAATGAACTTATTACGGAATATGCATAAAATGTTGACTGCATAATATCCGGGCCATTTATTTTGTTATTATTTGAATAAATTATTTTTTATCAGATATTTTTTATAATATAATTATTTGTTATTAATTATTTTTTTATAATATAATTTTATGCCACCCGTGTATTTGATATTTCACAACAAATTTTTAAATAATTCAACAAAAACCACTCTGGTGGAAAAAATTTGAACTACAAAATTTTGTCATGACCTGGTAAGTTCATCTTTACCCTATTTCTATATAGTGAATTTATTCATGGTTTTCTTTAGCAAATCAAGATGAGATTCAAAAAACTAATTAGTTTGGGTTGTTGTTAAATTGGGATTCAAACCTAAAGTGGACACTTTCTAGAATTAACAAAAAAGGTGTATTGGTTATAGTAATACTGTATTAGTCATATATGTATGGCTGTGGTATTAAGCTAATGACATGAATAAATATATTGCATTTATAAGGGTCAGCCATATGTTGGATTATATGCCATGAATAAATATATTGTATTTATAAGGGTCAGCCATATGTTGGATTATACAGGATGTAATAAAGGCTAGGGATCTAATCTGTGGCAAGTCTGCTTGATATAACCATATTAATATTATAAAATATACTGTAGCATAAAGCAGTGATGATGAACCTATGGCAGCATGCATGCCATTGGCATGTTCAAATTTTTTACTGGCACTCAAACTATTTATATATAATTTCCTATGCTTTAACGTATTCAATATTTTTTTTGTTGCTCAAATCTGTACTAATAAAAATTTATTGTAAACTAAAGGTAAAATAAATAAATAAATATAATATTAAATTAGAATTCAATTTACAATTGAACTCTGATTAGAAGCAATCAGTTATTATACTGTAAGTCAAATAAAGTCATACTGATATATTGTGGTATCATATTCTATAAACCTGTCAAATGATTCCAATAAAACTAGAAAGTAACTCAGTAAAATATTTTATAACTCTTTGAAGTAAATTTTTTCAAATCTAAAGTAAAAGTAATAAAATGGTCCTAATCTTTTTTGATCTAAACCTGTTGACACTATTAATTTCTTTAATGTAATCAAAATCACTAACAAAAAAAATGAAATGCTTAATCAATGCCATCAAATTACTCTTTTTTTTTTGCTTTAAGTTTTGCTGTGAAAGTGAAATGTAAGGATAATAATATATTTTAACATATAATAAATCTTTGATTTATAAAATTATTAAAGCTCATTTAAATTTACTTTTAAATAAATTTATTACCATTATATTAATATGACTAGTGAAAATAAAAAAAAAAAAAAAAGATGTCAAGCAATAGAGAATTTCAAAATTGGTGGACTGATGAGTATAGAATGATTAAAAAAGGCACCAGGGAAGTATGTGTCTTATGTTCCAGAATAGTGGTACTGAGAACATTATCGATAAAATGGCATTATAAGACCAATCATAAATCGCTCTGTGGAAAAAGTAAAGATGAACAAAAAGAATATATTGCCCAAGCATTTAAAAATATAAATATTCAATCAACATCTATAATGAAATTTATTGAAAGTAGTTCAAATATAACTGCTACTAGTGTTTTTATTTCAAATGTAATTGCTAAACATGAGAAACCGTTTTAATGATGGAGAATATATGAAAAAATCTCGGATGAAATGTGCCCCAGTTCTTTTTGAAGATTTTGAAAACACAGCAAAAATTATTCAGAGAATAAAAAATCTACCATTGGCTAGAAATATAGTTAAAGAAAGAATCCTGCAAATGGCTGACAACATAACTTACCAACAAAAAAGAGATACAAAATCTTCTAGTTTAATTTCTCTCTGCCTTGATGAAAGTGCAGACATAAATGGATGGACCCACTTGTTTGGCTATTTTTATTCACTATTGTATTGAAAATAGTATCAAAGAAGAATTGATTGGTTTAACTTCATAACAACAACAAAAGGAATAGATATTTACAAAGTTTCAAATGAACTCACTGAAAAAAAAATAGACGTTGCCAAAATTGTATCAGTAACTATAGATGGTGCTTGAAGTATGACTGGAAAATAAAATAGTTTTCTCAGTTTATTTATAACCATATTGGACATTCAATTTTGTTTTTCCATTGCATTATACATCAGCTAGTTTTATGCATGAAACCAAGTTTTAAAACACTGAATGATATTATGAATGTTGTGACTAAGTTAGTTAATTTTATATCTACACAAGCTCTAAATAAATGAAAATTATTAAATTTATTGAGCAAAGTAAACTCAGTATACAATGGTTTACTGATGGTTAAGTCAAGGAAAAGTTCTTCAAACATTCATTGAGTGTTTAGATGAAATTAGACTGTTTTTATGCAATGGGAAAATCATTAAAAAATATAATAAATTAATGGATGTTGAATAGCTTTCAAAATTAATGTTTTTTACTATGTGTTCACATCTAAATGAATTAAATATGAAACTGCAAGGTTATAATAAGACAATTGTTGTCATGTTTGATTTGATCAAAGCATTTGAAGTTAAATTACAAATTTTCAACTGTAATGTTATTTCTTACACCTTCAAATATTTTCCAAATATAAAAAAGTTCTTGACTGATTTAGAATCTCATTAGAAGCCAGATCAAGTAAAAGTGATGCAAGAGTTTTTTGCTATTATTCAATCAATAAGTGATTAATTTTCTTTAAGATTTACATAGTTCAGATAATTTTCAGAAACAACAAAATTTATTTTATACCCACACATAATATCAATGAATAATCTCAAGTTAGAAATGTTTGAGTGGCTTAATTTGGAAGATATGGTAATGCCATCAGTCGAGTTTCAATCCATTTTTATATGGAAACAGAAATTTGTTTAATGGGTTAGAAACAATGAAAAATGATTGATTATTGGGCTTATGAAAAAGGAATACTGAAGAAGAATTATTGACTGCCTGGAATGATATTCCTGAAACATTCAATTGTTTAAAAAAAATAGAGACCGCTACATTATCAATTTTCTCATTATTTTCAGAAATGAATTTAATTAAAGACAGTTCGAGAAATAGAATGACAGATGAATTTAGTTCAGCATGTATATTATTAAAAATGATAAAATATGAACCAGATATAAAACATTTGGCAACCAATGTACAACAGCAAAAAATCTCTTTAAATAATATCTATTTATGTTGATTGCCTTAGTAAATATTACTTATGTTTGATTTTATATATTTATTTCCAAAATTTTGTTTTAATTACTATTAATTTTTTGCTATTTCATTTTATTCAACTTGGCTCTTCTGAATAAATATCGTTCACTTGTATTTAGCTTATTTAGAAATTTTGTTTTGTTATTATTGTTTTGTTATTATTGTTATTATTATTTTGTAAGTTGTTTATATTTTGATTTAATAACTGTATGTCATGCCAATCATTCAATAAATATTTTTTGGAAATTTTTGGCACACACATGTAAAAAAGTTCAACACCACTGGAGGATGTAGAGGTATATAAGATGCATTCTCTTTTTCAATACAATTTAAAAAATAATAATTTTCTGTATTTTTTCATGAATTTCCATAATGATTTACTGTAGTAATTTTATAGTTATTTATGTCTACAAAAAATGTAACTAGTGAACACTGTAGTTAGGTATCTTTTAATCCTCATCCTCAAAATCCAGAAATTTATCTTCAGAGCTAAATGAAAAATTTAAAGTCTCTTCTTTAGAAACTGAGTCTTCATATAACAAATCATCCTATATGCCATCAAGTAAATTATTAATTCCACACTTCTTAAATGACTTTACAACAGTCTCATATTTCACAGCATCCCAAGCAGTTTTGACCCATTCACAAATCTGTGAAATGCTAGGCCTCTTTTTTTTCACTGATGACATCACTTCAATATCTGTAAACTGCATTCAATTGTTCTATTTCTCCTTCATGAACCCTTTTTATGATTTATTAATGCAGACATCTAAATGTTGAGGATAGCCCATTAAGCCACCTGGAATTATAACGAATTGAGTTTATTTGGTTGATTTTATTTTTCACAGCTTTTTTTCTGTGACTTCAAAACTGATCCCATACTTGCAAGGCAGGTTTCTTTAACAGTCCACCAGGATGACTAAACCACACATGGTCTATCCACAACTTCACCCCCTTTTCATCCAATCAGCCCTTAGGTTGCACAAACTCACCTTTATATATATATATATTAATATAAACCAGAAATTTTAGACTAATTGAAATTTCAACTCATAATTTTGACTAATACTACCTAAGATTCATGCCATATTTTAGGCATATTTTGAAGGAAAAAAGTGTGTCCTATATTCTGGACAATACGATAATTGAAAAATAATCAAAATAAGTCTTGAACATTTTATAAATAACTACCATTGATTTCAACCACATATGTGAACTAAAAAAAGAAAAGTTAAAAATTAGGGAAGAAATGACTTATTAAATTTTTATGAGATAGTTTGTAGTGTAATCATGCTTAGGGAAAAGAACATTATATTTTGTATTAAAGTTATGATACTTTGTAAATAAACTATTGATGTTATTTGTTTAAATGGTATGTTAATTTCTTTATATGTAATATTATTTGGTTTACATATTTATTCAATGCCCATTTCATTAGGAATAGTGGCTCTGTAATGGTCATCACCACATTAAAAATATTTTTTAAATCTTATTTAAATATATATATATATATATGTGTGTGTGTGTGTTGATCTCTTTCCTGGTGTTTAATGTCAGATAGTGCCTGAATTATTTAAATTAAAATAAAATAAATTTAAATATACATAAGCTGGTCATTACAGTATATATATTGAGAAGAATTATTTCTTCTCATGTTTATTTTTCAGAATGCCAATTATTAAACTTATTAAAAAGTTACATTCTTTAAATAATAATATGACAGATTCCAAACATTTTAAATAATGAGAATATGAATATTTATAGTTTATTAAGGATAGTTGCAAAAAAAGAGAAAAATATATAGGAAAAAAGAAAAGCATAAAATAAATATTAATAATTTGTTTCTTTCTCTTCAGTAATTTTATTAATCTATTAGTTTTAATTTTTTTTAAAATAATAAGAAGTAAATAACATTTAATGTTTATCAATTTTTAAAAGAAAAGAAGAAAAAATAGGTATTAACTTTTTTGTTAAAGAATGCTGTTTTTAATTAAGTAAAGTTCTCTTTATCCCTCTCTCTAAAAAAAATGTAATGTTTTTTTTTTTTCAAATTAATATGTAATTAAAGGGTTATATATTTCTAGTAATTAAAAAAAGAAAAAATAGCTACAGAAATTTTTTTAAATGATTAGGGTGGGATTGGAAATTTTAATTAAGAAAAAAAGGAGGGAAATAATTTTTTTTCTAAAAAGAGACTCAATTGAACTAGGCTCAATGCTATCATGACTGAGATAATATGAGATTGAATGGATAACAAGATTATTCCAAAAATAAGATAAGGAGACAGATTAAAGCAGTAAACTTCAGTGTTTAGTAGGTAACAATCATTTTTGGACTATATGTTGAAAAGAAAATAGTGGTAGCAGTTCAGCTGTAAAGAGAACAGTGAGAAGTTAAGTTGTTATTTGAAGTAAGACTAACCTCATCTGTGGCTCTATTTTTTATTTGACAACCTCACTACTAGTTTGAAAAAAAGTTTTTGAAATGGACTTGGAGAAAACTATATACTAAGGTATAGGTAAAAGTTGAGCATCACCAATCTAAATATATAATCTATTTACTAAAGTATATGTATAAAGAGAATACCCCTAGGAAAAATTGCAACAAATCTTTGTGTCCATCTAAAATTATGTCTAAATCAGTCTGTGTTAACCTGATCTGGAAATATGTGTTAATATGAAAAGTATTATATTATATAGTGGATAAATTCAACCTGTACTAATCTGACTTAGAAATCTGTACTAATACAATAATTATTATATAGTATAATGTATAAATCCAACCTGTGTTAACCTGACCTGAAAATTATGATATTGTAAAATGGATAAATTTAACTTGCATCAATCTACTTTAGAAATCTGTGTTAATTTGGAAGTTATCATCATAATGAAAATTTGAAGCTATAAAAAAAATATAATGCAAGAATTTTGAATAGAAATCATGAATAAATTCAACTTGTGTTATATTTACATTGGAAAAATCATATAATTTTAAACTGAATATTTGACACTAGAAGAAGGAAAAAATTAACAGAAAGAGGCTGAAAATTATAACTGCAAAAGAAAAACAAAAAGAATGAAATTCATGGTAATAAGTGTGTACATTTATGTTTATAATTTCTAATATATGTAATCATTTGGTATATCTTTATCATTTATACATTTGCTTTATATCTTTGCCAATATTTCTTTACTTATTTCTTGTAAAATATTAATTATAATTTCATCATTTCTTTGGATTTTTTCCCTTTTCATAGATTTAATTGCATATCTCACTTCTTCATTTGGGTTTCTTGTACTTTATTATTATTTAATTCTTTATATGATATCCCTCTTTTTAATAATAGTTACATTTTTCTTCTTGTTGCAGAAATAACTTTTCTTCCAATACCAAGATATTATTTTATACTTTTGAGATGTTTATTTTCTTCTGTAGCTTTCCTTGATAATTCACAATTATATTTTTTTTTTGTACCATTTTACAAAATTCTAGATGTTCATTTGTTTTTAATGGATTATTTTTAAAATTATTCATATTTTTTTCTTTTAATCATATATTGTCTTGTCTAGGGATAAATTTATTGATAAAGTTACTGCTTCTTTGTACCAACTATTTATTGCATTACTTAATAGTGTATCAGTCATCTTCTTAATGGATTTCATTCAAATCTGAACCATCTTCAAAATATGTTAAATATTTTTAAATTATTTTCAAATCCTAATTTAAATTTATTGAAGTGATTCTGAATATTAGCAATATCTAAATAATTTTGATCTTTTTACTTTTGCTTTTGCATAACATATATTTCATTAGTTAATGATCACTTGTTGTACTGAAACTATTAAGAACCTTGCATTTTGAACATTTCATATAAAAATGCTGTACTTCTTTATTATGATGAGAACTTGTTGGGCAAAAATCTGAATTATCTGCATTTGGGCATCATCATCAACAACCATTATCAATTCATTCAGGATGAAGGTCTCTCCAAGTTCAATCCATCTTCTCCAATTTTTAGCTCCTATTCTCCACATCATCCCTGCACACTTTCTTATTTCATCCATCCATCTCACATGTGGCCTCTTTCTGGGTCTTTTATAATCTCTTGGAATCCAGTTTAATATTTCAATTGTCAATCTATTATCATTTCTTCTAGCAATATGTCCAGCCCAACTCCAATTCAGTTTTTTAATTTTTTCAATGAGATCAGTAACACCTGTTTGTTTTCTTACCCACATATTGTGTTTTTGATCTCTTCTTGTTACTTCCAACATGCATCTCTCCATACTTTTTGAGTGGTCTGAAGTTTCTGTACTGCTCTTCTATTAAGTGTCCAAGTCTCAGATCCATAAGTAAGAACGGGTAAAACACATTTATTAAAAACCTTCCCTGGTATCTTCTATTAAATTGAATAATTAGTCTTGCCATTCTAACTATCAATTTCTACAAATTCTACTTTTTACTTATGATTAATCTTATTCCATTTGTGCTTCCAAAATGTAGACCTTTAATGTAAGTCCATTTGTTAAATCGTCTTTTTACCTCTTTTTCTAACTTCACAAACCCCAACGATGCCTCATTTAATATTAGACAGTTTTTCCAATTTGTGCGATCTTTCTTTACTCAAAAGTGATAAGAGGTCATCGCTGAATGGTAGTCTGAGTTCTTAATTAAGAAATTTTTAGTACTCTCCATCTTTGGCCAGTAACTGTTGCTTTGGCTAGTGACTTTGTAGTTTCCTGGGAATAAGAGCCATAATTTAGTTTTATCTGTCATGATTTAAAATAACTACTTTTAAAAAAAGTTCATCATGAAGACATTAATACTATCTTAAAAAAAACTGATATTTCAGTTAAACATTATTAGACAACAGAGAAGAAAGACCATAGTGTTGTAATTCTAAGCACGGAGATAAAAAAAAACCATTGAACTCATAATATTGATCGATGTATGTCAGTGAGCATCCCATTTACTATATGAAAAAATATAAACAGCAGCTGCAATGACAAGAACGTATGGAGTGGACAATTGGCATTTGCCCTGCTCTGTAGCTTTAAGGCCCTCATTGAGGAACAAAAGGATATCATACAGCAAACTCCAACTTTCATTAAAAACATGTTTAACTATAGCATTTATTGGTCTAATATCTATGTTTTCAACATTTCTTAATTACTATATGGTTGTATAACGTAGCTTAATGAAATAATCGTAATGGCAAACTGTTATTAATCAAGAGTGAAAACTTGGTCGTAGTATATTATTGCCTAATTATTTCTACGTCTTGAGCAAAAAACTTTACACATATAATAAGCACAAATATATATATGCTTCTTTAAGCTATAGATAAAAATTTGTATCTACAGGATGTGGCAATATTCAATTTTTATAAGTTGAGGATATTAAATTATTGTAAATTCCACAAAAAAAAGGAATTAAAATTTTGTAATTTATTGAAGTCATAGCATTCTATTAATTGCATTCTTTAACATTTTTAAATAGCAATAAAATTCATTTGTTGTTTTATTAAAACTTGACAAAAGTTTTATATATAATCGTAAATAAATGCCTTAATAAATACCAGGAAACGCCAACACATAATTAGAATTGCTCTTACAACTGATTTGTATGTGTGTGCGTGTGTTTTTAATTTAACAAAATTATCTCTAATTTTAAATGTAAAAATTCAGTGGTAATCAAGATTTAAACTATGTACAAATAAAAATTTCATATGTATAAGTTATTATAAAGAAATCTACTTCTTTTTTTTTTTTTTTTGTAATGTGTTATAATTTGCCTTCAGATGGCAGTTTTAAAGAAGTTGGATATAACAAAAGTTTTAATATTTTATTAATAAGGAAATTACAGAAATGGCGGAGTAATGATAGAAATTAATTTTTTTGTTTTAAAAATATATTTGTCGGTTTGTTTAGAATAAATTGTATAGACATAAAATAAAATTAAACAAATATAAATGGTGTTCTTATTTTTCTATTGCATTTTCTGTGTGTGCCAGATATATGCTTTGATGTTTATATGTCTTTCAATGCATTAATATTGATAACTTCCATTATTTTGACTATATAATTGTGCACGATAAGCATATTTCATGCCTCCTACAAAAATAGTCAGAAAAATAATTAACTGAACGATTTCTGCATTTATATAGTATAGGAATAGGACTAAGCCTATCTATTTTGTTTACTAAGTTAAGCCTTTAAAACTGCATCTTTTATAATTATTTAAAAGAATTTCATGATGCAAAAATAATGCATCTTTTTACCAAACCTATAATCTGGGATTCAACTCCAAGCCCTATAAAAAAATTGTAAGAAGTTTAGGAATTTTTTCTCAGGTAACTGGCCTTCAACCAGCTTAGCTAACTAGTCACCATGATCAGTAAATGGATATCTAGATATCCTTAGCTAAAGAGTAAAACAAAAATGGAAAATAGCTTAATTCTCCCCACCTAGCAAATGGTCAACATGGTGAATACTGCCTTCTTTTTCACTGTTCCTTTATGAGGGGCTGTTGTAGAAGTCTTTGCAGTTGCATTGGGCTAATTATTATAAAAAAACTGTTTAACTATTTCAAGTAATCTAGTGAATAAAACAACAAATAATAATAGAAAAAATATGTAATAAAGAGAAATATCTTTATGAATGAAATACAAAAAATAACAGAATAAAAAAGGTAGCATCATAGTTGCTTTATAATTTGCTATTTTAGATGTAGCCTTTTCTATAGAAATAATTACTAGATCACTAATTTTCCTTTTAAAAAATTGGCTTTAAGTGCTTTTACATTTACAATTAATGTGAGTAATTCTTTAGATCACAAAAATAACAATTTTCAACTGAAATGAGACAATGTATATGATAAAGAAAGAATATGAAAATCAAGAAAACAAAGTAATCTCTATAATTACAATATCTCCCAAATTGCTAACTATTTTAAATGAAGAATTGAAACACAATTAAATCTATGAAGAAGAGAAAATTTCCAAAAAAATAATGGAATTACTATTATTATCTTTAAAAAAAAAAACAGGAGAATAAATAGAAAAATTGTTGGCAAAAAAGATAAAGATGTATCATATGACTGGTAAAATGCAATAGTGATATTAATATTTAAAAAAGGTGATGAAGATATTAGAAATTACATGTTTATCAGTCTTCTATCAGTTATATTCCAAATCTTTACCAAGATAATTACATGTTATCTACAGCAAACATTGAGTTCAATATCAATCAAAAAACAAACTAGATTTAACAGTATTTTAGCATAGTGGATGACATTCAAATATTGATTTTAGTTGTAGAAAGGACCAATGAATATGAGCTGCAATCGTGCTTTAGATTTTTAGATTATAAAAAGCCATTTCTAAGTGATTAAAGCTTTGAACTATCAAAATACAGATCAAGAATATTTATCAAAATGAATTAGTGGTAACTTGATTACATTATAAAACTACCCTGCTGATTTGGCTTAATTATTATAGCACCTGATTTGGGATCAAGTGGTTCCAGAATTGATTTTGGAGTTTGCAATTCTGATGCTCAAACTTCTTATGAATTCTACATTCTTTATTTCTTTTTACAATGCTTTTTTACAACCCAGACAGTTTTGATTGTCCCAGCAATCTTCTTCAGAACTTCTATCAAAACTGTCTGGTTTGTAAAAAAGCATTGTAAAAAGAAAGAACATAGATGATATTAATATTATATGGATTTGGCAATGCAATAAGAAAGATAAAGTTATAATTCTTATAAATTCCTGATCAATAAAGCCATTAACCTTTTTTTATAGTAACACTGAGATTAAATATTGATGAAGTATATTTACAGCACTTTTATAAGATTTACATATTAAAATGGGAAGCTAAATAAGTTTATTTAAGTAATTTAGATTTTGCAAAAGATGTGGTTTTTGCAAATAATGCTTCCAATTTTCAGAAATATTATAAGTTATCTAACAAAAGTAAAAAAAAAAAAAAAATTGAGCTAATAATATATACTAAAAAGTCTAAAGTAATGTTCAGTGGATTTTCTCAAAAGAAGAAAATAAAGATTGGTAATCATGAATTAATATGTGTTAAGAATTACAAATACTTTGGTCAAGGTATTAATACAGATGAAATATAATGTATGAAAATAATCATAAAATTTAACTTGGATCATGTGTTTTTGATAGAAATAACTTAATATTAAAAGGAAATGTGCCTATGTGTTTGAACAGGAAGGTCTTTAATAGATATATTTTACCAATTTTTACCTATAGATCCAAGACTTGGATATTTAACAAAAGACCAATATAGAAACTTTAGATCACTCAACAAAATATAAAGATATATTTATTGAAAATAACAAAAATAGTGAGAATAAATGAGATCAGATGAGAAAATACATGGATGAGAGAACAAAGAAATATTACTGACATCATTGAAAAAAACACAAGATTGAAATAAAGTTGTGCTAGATATATTGTTAAAAGAGATGATAATAGAATAATAAATGAAATCTTAAACTAGATTTCAAAATTTGTAAAAGACTTTTAAAACCTCATATATGGTACGGATAGATGAAATAAGAAAATTTGCTGATGTGATATGGAGAAGTTATGAATCAAGCAAGCAATATTAAAATTGGAGAAATCTTCATTATGCATAGATCAATAATTGTTGAAAATGAAGGCGATGATGATTAACAATTTTAGATTCTATACGATCATTCATTACTATCTAATTATTAAGATTTTCTTTTATTTATTATATTAATTTAGAAAATCAAATTTACCTTCACAAGTCCAATTTTAAGTATCCTGAAAACAATTACTTGTTTAATTAAGTACAATTTTAATTTAAAACATTTAAATGTGAAAGAAATTATTTTCCCTTTAAACTTTATTTTATCTGGTAAGAATATTTTTTTAAAAAAAAACTTCTTAAAATCCCAGGTAGTAAGAAGATATGCTTTCAGTGGATTGTCAAGTACAAAACGTTTTGCAGCACAAATATAAATCATCATGGAATCATCCCACTTTTTGTCATTTTTATGCTCTTAAATTTTAAAAAAAAAATTTACAAGTTAACATACTTTGGTTGTTGTTTTTTTCTATATTATTTCTAGTTTCTTCTACCGTTTTTGTTTACATTTCCTTTAACACCTATTTGTTTATTAAAGTATTCATAAAATTTAAAAGTGAATAAAAGTATATGAGAGGAAATATTCTTTTATTAAAAACTTCCCAAATTTTTTATATATATTTTTTATTTAGGTATTTTTCTGCTGCTATAAAATGTCTCATCTACATGCTTATCTGAAATTCAGTGTCTGAAGTAACTACTTATTTGCCTTATGTATTGAAGTAGCCCTGTACAAAAATGTATTAAAAATAAAGTTATGTTTTATTATCAATATTAATAATTTACATTATTATAAAAAATAAAATTATATATAGAGATAATATTTAATAATTGATTCACTCTATTAAAAAAAACGCTATACAGAATATTATTTGCATGGTATCTTACAATTTTCTTTGTAATTTCTAATCTCTTTCCTCTGCATATATAAAATTCAAGCTTTAAAGAGAGAGTGTGGCTGAAATATATTGTACACGTTCAGACTCCTTTTAGAAATAAATAAATTGTGAGCAAACAAGCTTTCTGGCCACACACTAATATGTATATAAAAAAGAAAGACAGAAATAATATGAATGAAAGTACCCAGATCAGAATTTATATATATAAAAGTTGCAAGCCAAATATTTCTTTCATTCTTTTTTCATACCTAAAAAATACACATTTCTTTTAAAAAATGTAATTAATTAAAACTAATTTATAACAATAGATCATGGTATCCAGATTTATTGTATGTAATCTTGAATAGTACAGCTATAAAAAAAAAATGTGATAGATGCCTTTTTTTTTTTAGGTTTTTTTTTTTTTTTTTAGGAGTTTTCTTGGTTTAAAAAAACTGTAACATTGACATAGTCAAGGACTTTTGGATCACCTTAATTAGCAAAAATTCTGTTTAACTGCATTCCAAAAAGTTAATCTGATAACAATGCCATTTTCAATTATTTAAGAATCACTAATTTGAAAACTATTAACTACAGCTAATAAGAAAAACCATGAAATTGCTGGTGTAAAAAATTTATTTAATACCCTGGTCAACTAAACATGAAACTATGTAGTCTCCTGAAGATGTCAATTTTAAAAGTGTCTTGTACCTGCGTGCACCAACCATTGATGAACTACAAAAAGCTGTACCTATCATCTTAATTAATACTTATTTTGTAGGATAATTTTCACTACACTACTGTCACATAAAGTAGAGATTGATTTCTATGTACTTTTAACACCTTGTGTGAGAATGAATGTAATAAAAATTAAGTGTAATTTTAAAAAAATATTCATTAAGTGGATAATCTCTAGTCTAATCAATAACTAATAAAAATTATTAATGTAAGTACCTATCATGTTTCACATGATTTTTATCATCTTATTCATGATGAATGCATAATCCAGTCACATCATCATTCTAACCAGAGAAAAACTCAAGAAAATTAAATCAAATGAAGCCTTAAACCTTCCCAATAAAAACTCTTATATATTAAATTTTCAAAAGGGTTTAATCCTATTTTTTATTGTCATAGGATAAAATCAGAAACTTGATGATGTGGTAAGATCAGTTTCTATTTATGACAAAAGACCTTTACAAAATAATAATAATAATAATAATTTATAGCAAAATAAAAATTAATAATATTTTTTTTTAAATAATTTTAACATTTTTTTCTCTTAAATATATATTTAAATTTGTGTTGTTGTTTTTTCTTAACATTTTTTTTTTTTTTATGTTAGAGCAAATAGAATTTATAATTAATTTATTATTCACTGATTCATATTTAATATTTATTATAACTTGTACATGTCTGTTTATTGAGATTGATTTATATTTTTGCCAATATTTATTTGTATTGTTAAAGTTATGGTAGATTAATAATAATTCCATTATTGTTTTATATTGTACATATCAGAGTTCTTAAGTTGAATTCTATTTGATTAAATGAACTGCCTCAGATATGAATGTATATCCACCTAAATATATATATATTATGTGTTGGATTTATCCCTAAGTATCATACAAGGAGTGTAAATACTGTAAATGTGTAAAAAAAAAATTATTATATTATTAAATCTAATTACTTATTTTTCTCCATCATTTCAAAACATCCTGAGAAGCACTGCCATGTTGTTGTTTTTCAAAGTTAGTAATGGATGAATAGAGGGATTAGCATCTAAGAAGTTAGGAAAATTTTGAATCCTACCTATGATGGCTAATATGCAGTATGGCAGATGTTATAAATAAATAAAATAACATCTATACAAGGAATAGACTTTCTATATATTTGGACATGTTTGATAGAAATGATGATCAGGAAATATAGCTGGATACCCAATCTGATCATCATTACTTAGGATATTGAGTTCAAAAATATTTCTAAACCCATTAACCCCAGAGTTTAAGCTGTCATATATTCTAATATAAAATTTTATAAATCTAAAAAAAAATGGGAATAAAAACTTAGGTCTAGTTCATTTGTCATCCTTAATATGTACAAATCAGGAATTTAGAACCAATTTTATAAATAAAACTGGACAGATTTTTTGTTTTTTGTTTTTTATTTGATAGCATAATCACAATTATGTGCTGGATAGATTTGAAATAACTGTTTAAAATAAATTTAAAAACAAGTACACCTGGGTCTCGTTTTATGCGGTAGATAGGTTCCACGAAAAACCTGCATTAAAAAAAATCGCACAAAAATAGACTTAATTTATCTTGAAAAATGGGGGATAGGGTCTATAATTTTCAGAATTTGCATAAAAGCAAAGCAACAAGGAAACATTACTTTAAAATCTGCATTAAAATAATAAGGAAATAAAGTATGATTAATAAAAAATATCAAATATTTGAAAAAAATTGGTACAAGACAAACTTTTTTTACTTCTTTTTTTTAACTACAGTGTTTAATTTGACATATTTTCATACGTATTTTAATCATTATGCGGTTCGTTTGTAAACTGATAAGAAATCAGATTCGTCGATGTGATGTAGCTTCTTCTTGAATGAAGTCAAGAATCTCTCAGCAATTATGCCCAAAGAAACTTGTTAGCCACTTTATTTTCCATTCTCCACTCTAAGTTTTTCCATATTCTGTTCCATCCCATTTACACAACTAGCACCAATTTCAGTCTTGTGCTGTGTTAATGGTTTTCTGTTGACAACTGATTTTTACTACTGAAATAAATTTTAAATGTTCACATTTTGTTACTATATTAAAAAAATGAGATGCAATCAAAACAAAAAGATTATACATTATCATTAGAAATATTTTCAGTTTATAAAATCAATAAAATCTTCCTTATTTATTTTTAAAATCTACATTATTTACTTCTGTTATACCTAACAAAATACATTTTAAAAGTTTAAAATTTTTGAATATTTATTGTGATATTTTTATATGTAAGTATAAATCTATTATTAATATTTACTCATTAGTATAAGTAGGTTATTTATTCTAAATACAGCTTCAGGCCATATTCACGTTAAATGCTAATATAACGTTATATTTTTGAAAAAAAAAAAAGTATTTCAAATCAAAATAAATTATTAATAATTTTAATTTTTTGATATCTAATAAATATAGTGAAATATGAAAAATATTAAGAAGAAACATGAATCGCATAACTTCAAAATCGCATTAAAATAATCCGCATACAAACAAGACCCAGGTGTACCTGAATGTTTTCTACTAGCAAGAATACTGCCTGTTTTTGCCAAAATATTGTTAGGTATAATATTGCTATTAGTACAAAAAAATCTCATTCATAGTCAAACCATATATATCAAAATGCATATTACTAGTTCATGCCCTCTGTCAATAAATATAAAGTTTGAAGTTCAGATTTTATAATTATTTACAGAGGATGTTGCTGAAATATCTTAACATCATAATGGGTGATATATATGAAGAGACATCATTTGTACCAAAAATTGAAATAATTTAATGTGTGAGGGAATTATATAATATTCGAGTCTTTCCTATTAGAGAAAACTGCAGATTCCCTAAGAAAAATGTCAATAGAAATTTATTAATATTAAAATGATATAATTGGTAAGATCATATGATCTGTCTAACATCACTTTCAACCTAATATTTGTTTATGTGAGTTACATATTGGAGTATTAGTATATTGAAAATATAACGTTGCCTGTAAAGGATGATTGCATCATGAGATGAATTTGATGGGACACAATTCAAATATTTAAATAGTCAAGCATAGTCTGCAAATATAATATATTCATGACAATTTCATTATTATTTATAACAGCATTCATCTCAGAAATAATGACATTTAAGTTTTAACTTAGCCATAGATGCTCTTTCTATGAAGGTTTTGTTATTCACTGGAACATTCAAGCATTTTTTAATTTTTATGGTGATGTGTATCACTTCAATTTTGAGACAATCTATCATAATGTTCATTTGTACTTTTCTAAGTAAGCATTGTCTGTGGGGTTTTATGTAGTAGTAGAATAGAGGATTTAAAAAGTAAAGGTCCACAGAGCAGCTTGGTCCGGTCATTTCTATTGTTTAAATGCCACATGACCTTCCAAGTAGCTACTATTCATTACATTTAGTAAGCATTCATTTCTGGCCACATTTGTATCTAATAAGTTTGATTCTTTGATTTTTAAGAGTACAATCATCACTCATAAACTGTTAAATAAATTAGCAATGTAAGAATCATTTTTCTTTTTACATATTAAAATAAAAATATAAAAAGGTAGCTAATATGTATTTCCACTTCTATTCTGAATAATATCAAAAATGTAATGTTAACATAATAGATGTTCATGTTGGAGTATACATGACTTTCATAGAAGTTTTACAAAACTCAATAGGAAGATTAGCTCTCTATTAAAAATAAAATTAAGAAACATCCTAGTGATTTTTCCAAAATTAGTGCAAATTAATTTTATTTTTTCAGTTGTAAATCTTTAAAAATGCAACATTAAAACGATATGATAAAAATAAGGTATAATCTTTATTGTTAAAAGGAGGTTGCCTTGACAACAGTTTGAAATTGTTAATTTGTTATCGATATTGGGATTATCTAAGTATTGAGTAGTTTTTCATGAACCTTACATTAGTATTAGCATTGATAGTAATAATAAAAAAAGCTTGAAAATATTTTTCTTTAATCTTTTGCTAAAAATAATTAGATACCCATTTGTCAGGTATTATTGAGTTATTAGATGTTTGATTAATCTAGATGAGTTGGATACCTAAAAAAAAAAAATCAATAGTCTCAGTAGTTAATTCAGTAATCAATTGTTTTTATGGCCTGAAGTTTAAGAATTGAATAAAAGTAAAAAAAAATTAAATAATTGAATAATCTTAAATTCATGGGCTTTTTCATGTACATAACTGACCTAACACAGCCAGTTCATCTGGACATTCAATTGTGTTTGTTAAATTGGTGTCTAGTAATTCTTTTGAAAAGAATAAACATCTCAGGTTAACCTAGATTAGTGATATGAGTATCAATGTTTGAGGTGTAACATCATGCAGATTTGCCTACTGGGAGAAAGAATGCCATATTATAAAATTATTATATCCATAGTTATCTTTATTTTATTAATTTATCTAGTAATTCTTAGATAATAATAAAAACTAAAAACAAAATTGGAGAATATAAATTGAAAGTTAATAAAAAAAATAATAGGCAGTAAAAATAGAAGAAAAATCATAAAGGTAGTCCAGATGAAATGAGATTAAATTTTAAAAAATTACATAATTTGGATGAATGACAGAACTGGCAAAAATTTTGTCATATATTGTCACTGGGTCATTTGCAGGAAAAAAATTAAGTTGGTAAAAAAAACATTTATAAAAGTTCAATCCATATAATTCTCTACATCTTACAATCCAAAGATGTCAAAAAAAAAAAAAAACAACATAACAATTACAATTCCATATAAAGTAATAGTAATATAAGAGCATGCCAAAAAAAATCAACTAGAAAAAAATTCTAGAATAAAAAATGGCAAAAATAAGTCAAATAATGCAAATTTTTAGAGTTCATAAACCAAATTTACTGGAAATCATCATCAGAAGGAGGAAATGTTAAACCCTAATAAGACAAGTCATATATCAAGCCTAAAAATATTTTGTTTGTAACTTTCCATAAAGTGGATATACATAATCTCTATAAAAAGATTGGCCATAGAAAAAAATTAACATGCTTAAGGAATCAGAGTCTGAAAAAAAACAGTAGAGAAAACTTGAAGATATTATAAATTAAAATAGATTAAATCAATCAAAAACTAAAAAATAAAAGTCCGGTATATGGAAGAAATTAAAGCAGAGATAGATTTTATTGATTTTAAACCTGCTTTTGATAGGTTTATAATGACATACGTTTATATATATCTAAGTATTTATATATTATAAACAACTATTGTTAGATTTAAAATCCCCTAAAGAAGAAATAGTTTCTTTGATTCAAAAAGAAATTAGCTTAATAATAACACATTATGTCAACACATACTTTCTCATTATTTTGATGGCTTGTAGTCATTTTCTATTATCTTTAACACGAATTATTGTAGCATTTAGATTTTAATTATAGTAAATATATTTTACTTAATGTGACATTATCCCCCACTCCCACAGCTAGACCCATCTGAACAAAAAAAACGAGGAGAGAAATAAATAAATAGCTAGATATAACTCATTCGTTAAAATGTATTCAAAATAGCAAATTACAAATGTTACTGTTAATTGTGTATTTAAAAACAAATTATTCGCCTAATAGTTCAGCAACTCAGATTTTTTATAAATAAATTCTTCCATCATTATTTAGACTTCCTACATCTTATTGAGCTAGTCAACTTAAAATAAATTTTAGATATCGTGGGCGATTGAACAAAGTTTTATTTACTCCACCACAAGGTATATACAATTGCGTCAAACCACTAGAAATAATTAGATTAAGGAATAAATAAAAAAAAGATTTACCCTTTTTTATAGGTTTTAAAAAAAAAAAAAGAAATTTGAAGTGAAATTATTCTAAATGTAATGAGTAAAATACATTATACTACATGTTAGTTAAAATATGTTAATACTAATAATAAAACATTGGAGTATTTCCATTATTAAATTAATTAAATATTTATTTTAAAAAATCAAACTTTATACCTTTCCAAATACATTCACTTATTATTAACAACATTCAGAATAGTATAAAAGCACTATGAATATTCAATTAAATAATGATTTAGTCCAACATATAATTACAATTAAAATGACATCAGGTAAGTATGCTATTACTAGTATAATTCAATACAGTAGTTACTACTTTTCTTTTTTTCTGTATTTTCATTTTACCAGGTATTACTAACACTATTATTTTTTTATAGATAGACAACTTCCATATTTTTTCATTCTTTTTTTTATTTCATAAATAATTTCATATAAATAAAGATACAATAAAAGACAAATAACCCCCAAGATGCATTTCGTGCTGAATCATCACTCATCAGTTGGGCCAGGTCATCATCTCTCATATATATCTTTATTACATGAAGATCATTTATGTAGAGCAAATTGTCTCATTTTTATTTTCAAGCGTCAATTTACTCAACTCCCAACTTTTATGTTATCAACTTTTTGATAAACACATAATGATTATTACTAATCATTTATTAAACTAGAGATTTTCTCTAGCACAGATATAAACTTTAATCCAAGTTAAAGATTAATATATCTGATTTTCAGCACACACACATGGCTATTTAGTTTCTTCTTCTCCCATGCGTAATATCTTTTTTATAGATAGACAACTTCCATATTCTCCATTCTTTTCTTTATTTTAGTACAATTATTGTTAAAGCTAAACAGTCATATTTTATTTTTTATTCTGTAATGATCGGCCTATGTGATTAAGAGCAATATCTCATCCGTCACATCCGGTGCTCAAATGTCACATGACTTCCCAATTGACATACCATGCTTCAGCAGAGTATGAGGTTTTCAGGATAAAAATTGTGGATTTAAATGTCACAGCAAACATTATAGAATTTTCTTTTTTTATTTAGTACTTTTAATATATTCTTATAAATTATTTTAATTTTTTAAAAAATTACAGGATATGAAAAGATAAAATATAAAACATGATAAAAAAACAAAGATTATAACAAAAGCAATGATAGATTACTTTAAAAATGATGGTGAGACCATAAAAATTATAAGCAGCTTTTGTTTATTGGCTGATTTATCACAATAATGAGTTCTAAAACTTAAAAATGGAACATTAAAGCAGTGGGTAACAATAAAAATAAGTTATTCTTGATCAGAACTATCATGTAAAGCAGTAAATGACTGGTTTTCTTCTTATTATGAAATTATGATGGTTCATTGCAAAAGGAGATAATGCTAAAAAAAAAAAAAGTTGAAGGAAGAGGCAAGGATATTCATTAACTAGGAATTTGGACTCATTTACAATTTAAAGGATCACTGAAAAGCATAATGATTTTTAAAAAAGGTAATGAGCTACTCTGATAAATAGCATATTTCCAGATGTTAACATCAATTTGATTAGCATCTAATTTTGATAATAAATAAATATATTAAAATAAATAATTAGTCATTAATAAAAAAACAAATGACAAGATTTCATTAACAGCAGCAGTTTGACTATTTCTATGCATATAGAGGATTATTTGCATTATTTTCTGAAGATACTTTGATTCAGTACACAATGTGAATATATTGAATTGTTAATTATGCTTTTCTATGCATTGATTTGTGGAGTGATGAATATTAAATTAAAAAATAAATTATTTTATGCATATTGAATGATACAATTGAACTATTCATTTATTTAATATATATATATATTGTAATGAAGTGAGCCTGAGATCTAGTCATTTATAATGCAAATGAGATGTTTTTTATCTTTATCAGAAACATTAGATAGGATAGTATCCCTCAAAATTGCCCCTGATAGATACATTAAGATAGACTTTCTAATAGTAAGTAAATCTAAAGTTATGTTATTTATTAAAGCAAACTAATTTTATAAGTTTTTTGGAATTAACAAAATAATAAAAGTGGGATCACTAATAGATTTATTTGAAAGAAATATCATTAAGGAAAGGGAGGGGGAATGTCCCCTTTGGATGGTTGTCCGTGAGGATATAATGAAATTCCTCCAAGATCAAACCACATATATTACCCTTAAATAAGATTTAAGATTCTCACAATTACTAATGTCAGCTGCCATTAACTTCCAGTTATAAAATATTTACAGTGGACATGTAGAAATAATGATAATTATATTACTTTTGATCAGGCACCAGAAGATAAAAGTATGTCAATGATGATAATCCTCACCCTTGATTCACTCAATCAATAAACAAAATAGATGAATGGTGTGAGTGAAATAGAATTTGAATTTTTTTTTAATCATGAGAATTCAGAAAGCACTTTTTTGATACAAACACACATTAAAATAAAAAACTAGGTTTAAACTCCTTTTCAAATGCAATTTTTTTAATAAGGCAATTAATTAAATTATTCAAATAAAACACATAGCAATGATGAAAATAATTTCATAAGCTATCATTTTTAGTGATGATGATAACATAATGCATGTTTATATAATAACAGTAATAATCTGGGAGAAAATATTTTTTCCTCGGTACAAATAAACAAAATAAATTAAGAATTTATAGCTTGTTCTCTCATATCGATTAATAGTTTAAGAATATATTATTTTTGGTTAATATTAAAATTTCAAATACACACATATATTGTAATATCCAGTATTTGCATGCACGATCCTCCTTTTCCTCTAACCATGTCATTATTATTTTTTGTAATAATGCAAATATAATCATAATTACAAATTTAATTATACAATTATTTTATAAGAAGTTGTTATAATATACATATATATTCCTTAATGTTAAAAAATAATACTACAGTTTTTAATATTATTCCTTAATCAGTCGATGACTTATTAAAATATTCGTTGGATTATCAAAATTTTAATGTAGATAACTGACATCAAAATACTTATTCCAATATATTTCCATAATTAAGGCTGAAGTATAATTTGAGTATTCAATTACTAAACTTTGTGTTTCTATTATTTTGTTATTCCAGGTAAATCCACTGTAAACTTTCTTATATTATTTTTATTTTATTGAAGTATGGTATATCACTAATTTGGGCATTTTATTTTGAATATGAGGTATTGGCATAGTCGTCCCCCCCTCTTTTTTTTTTTAATGAAATTCAACAATGAGTTAAGTGAATTCTGTTGGCATTCAACTTTTTCTTTAAAAGTTTACAGTAAAGTTCATAATCCAATTGTGAATCTATTTGCTGTATGTATAATTTTTAAAATAAATTTGTATTTTGAAAAAATAATTATTCCAATTTTTCCAAACATTTCTTTTTAACATGCTGGCAATGAGTTTTCTTTTTTCAATAGAATTAAATTCCTAAAGCCTTGTTTATTTAGCGTTGCATGATAAATAAGAAAACCATCAGAAAAATAATTTAAGAAGAAAAATTTTAAATGACATGTATCATTTCATAACTTTAGCACATCTTTTTATCAAGAGCAGTGAAAGAATCTTTCTGAAACAATCACTGACTATATACATTTTTTTATTTTTCAATTATTTAGATATTCAATAACTGAAATTTCATTTTTTCTGTCAGATTTCAAATGGAATTAAGAAAGATTTATTATAAATGAAAACGAACATTTTTATAAATTATTTTTGTATAATCTTTTGAAAGTCAAAGAATGATAAAATTATTATTAATATATTATTTTGTAGTTTCATAAAAAAAATTATCAAATGATTAACACAAAATATATCTGGTGCACATATAATCTTCTATTACCTACACCCATATACATATCCAGGATATCTATCTGTTATAATATAACTTTAAAAAGCAGAGAAAATAATTATTATTAATTTTCAATCAACCATTAATGGTTATTATACTATGTATAATCATTATCTTTTCTTTTTATATGCATTTTTTTTAATATACAATTATATGTAAAGCATTAACTTGATATAGTTTCACCCTGAAGCAATATATATAAACAATGGATATGTTTGTTTAGATAAAACAAAATATTTTTCAAACCAAACTTATTCCTACATCTCTTGGGGTATGTAGGAGTAGGGTACTGTCACCATTTATATAAAAATTGTGTTATATTACAAATGCAATTTTTAATTTTACAATGAGCACACTAGTGCTCTGCAGACCATCATAACCTTCTAGATATTTCTAATTAACATTAGATCTATTATGTCACAATAAACTTAATATTACTATCTAAATTTGAGGGAGTTGTAAAGAAGTAATGTCATAAACTTATAAAGTCATTGAATAAATGTGAAACCATTGACCATGAAGTAATTAGAGATAATATATTTATAAATTTTTCAGAAGTGTTACTTTTAATACAATTTGATCAAGAATATGAGATTTTATATCATTAAAAATTACAAATAACTAAACTGATTTATCATTTTTATACAACATTGTTTTGGTCTAAACAACAAATGAAATTGATTTCATTTTTATTCATTGTATTGATACCTTTAATAATGAAGGAATTGCACAAAATTGGCCAGCATTTAAAAGTTAGCAGGACTTGAACTCAGACTTTCAAGATCCTTACAGTTATCCACTTCATTTTATACCATCAATAAATGACCTCTACTATACAGACTTTGTGCTGAACCAGTACTCATCAATTGGTCTAGAGATCACCATCTCCCACACATATATACAACCAGTATTCAGTTTATATTAATATAGCAAATCTTCAAACTTTAATGACAATCTTCTCCACCCTCCAACTCTTCAGACATCCATATCACTGAAAATCTGAGGACATTAGCATGAAATATAATCTTTTTCACATGTGTGGGGTCAAGCTATCAATTGTATAATATAGAGTGGATAACTATAGGGAGTTTGAAAGTCTGAATTCAAGTCCTAATTACATTACATTTAGTATACACAATATACATATATTTAAATATTATATACATATAAATTTCCCAGCAGTTAATATTTATATAATACATCAAGATTAATACTTCAATATTGGTCTATTAAGTAAATGAAATATTCTCAATCCAAAGCATAAGATAAAACATTTTTAGAGAAAATTTCAGATTATTTTTTCTCTTTACCTCAATTTATATAGAGAGGCTAATCTTAAGAACTTTGGAGAGAAAGCATGAAGATTTTAAATCAATCATATTACTTTATTAAAGCAAGATTACAATTTGCTTTATATTATTTTAATTGATATTACCAAAATTTTCCAATTTACAGCTTGTCAGTTAAAATAATATAGAACAATTTGAAATATAGGATTAATAAATTAATATGCTTGATTTAAAATCTTAATGCTTTATCTCCAAAGTGCTTAAGATTAGCCACTATATATAAATTTTTAAAAAATTTGGTCTTATCTTTTCTCTAAAAAAGTTTTATTTTGTGCTTTGCATTGAGAATATTTCATTTACTTAATAGATCAGAGTATAGAGGATTTGAACTTAGATTTTCCAGCACCCTTTAACTATCCACACTATCTCATACAAGTGATACACATGACTACACACATGTAGAAAAGATTAATAATCACCAATATATAGAGGATTTGAACTTAGATTTTCCAGCACCCTTTAACTATCCACACTATCTCATACAAGTGATACACATGACCACACACATGTAGAAAAGATTAATAATCACCAATATACGTATTTCATGCTAAACCAGCACTCATCAGTTGGTCCAGACTATCATCTCTCACACATATATATAATCAATGCTCAGTTTATATTCAGATAGCAAATCTTTATACTTTAAATCAGGGGTCCCCAACCTTTTTGCACTTAAGAGCATATTCTATAATACCGGCCAGTTGGCGGGCACCATTTATTTTTTCAACCAGGGGGCGGGCACTATTTATTTTTTCAATGTAAATTTATAGTAATACACACATAATATACAAAAAAATATTTATTTCAAAAATAAAATTTTAACGTTTATATTTTAACGCTGTAAAAGTATAGTATGTTCTTCAATTTGATTACAATATAATACAATAATTTATAAGAAAGTTTAAAAATTAAATTTATTTGTATCAGATAAATAATTTTTTATCGTATTCGGTTAGTGGCGGGCACACATAAAATGGTCTGCGGGTGCCATGGTGCCCGCGGGCATATGGTTGGGGACCCCTGACCTGCTTTAAATGGAAAGGCTTCAATCCACTACAACCTCCAACTTTTCAGCCATCCATATCATTGAAGCCTGTCCATTTAAAGTATAAAGATTTGCTATCTTAATATAAACTGAGCATTGATTATATATATATGTGTGAGAGATGATAGTCTGGACCAACTGATGAGTGCTGGTTTAGCATGAAATACGTATATTGGTGATTATTAATCTTTTCTACATGTGTGTGGTCATGTGTATCAGTTGTATGAGATAGTGTGGATAATTGAAGGGTGCTGGAAAATCTGAGTTCAAATCCTCTATACTTACAATTAAGCTCCCAGGTTTGTGAAGAGTGCCTGGTTTCAAATATTTAATAGATCAGAGTTAGATTATTAATATCAATGTATTATATATATAAAATCTAAAACCTTATAGATTTCATTCTAATATCTAATGTATATGTATGTATGTATATATATATATAGTAATAATTTATGTCCCTATCAAGTTAATCTATTTTTTAATTTAAAAAAATGGGTATATATTAAATCTATTGTCATACTAACTTTTTTATGAAAATCAAATAATTAATTAATCAAAAACTAATAATTATTTTCTTTGTTTACCTTGCCTATATTTTACTTTTTTAATTTTTAGCTACTGATAATAATAATGCTCTTGAAATGTATGTGTGTATGTGTGAAAGAAGGAGAGAATCACACACAATATTGAGTCCATTATAAATTCTAATTTGTCAATTATTTCTTAATACTACAAAATAAAATAATATTAATTTTGCCATTTAATAAATATTTCAATAAATTTGTAAAATTAGTTATTACAAAAATAAATATTTTCTTTTTTAAAATATCACAAATAAATCAAGTTAAAATTGTTGCATAACTAATTATTTAAAGAATCAAGAGCTATGATTAGTTAGTATATCAAGATTGTTTTGTAAAAAAAAAGAAAGATGTTACCCTCTTGCTTTTTAAAAAGTAAGATATCTGAAAAGGACTGTATGGAAAGAAAATAGCAACTTTAAAATAGTTTCTTAGTTTTGAAACCATTTTTCTACGTTTGCTAAGTTATACTATTTTACTAAGAATACTAATAATAATTGAGATGTAATGCTAATTAATCAAGATCTATAAAGGAAATTTTTTTATAGAGGAAGGCAATCATTTTTATCATTGTAACCCACCCACCCCCCCGAACTGTATTTCTCTAAAAACAAATTTCTCAGAAGAAAAGCTATACAATCAGCATATAAGTGCACAATAGAACAAAAAATTCTCCTACAACTATTTGAAGGAAACAAGAAATACCAAAAAATTTCTTAATACTGGATTTATTTGAAAGAAAATAACTATGTTGGACTTTCTTGCTCAAAGTACCTATATAACAATCTTTATTAAAGTGATATGTGCTAAAAAAAAAGTTTACATTAGAATATAGTATAAATAAATGAGTGGAAATGGAAATATACAGGAGCTTCTAGTAAAATTTTGAAATACCACGTCAAAATAAATACTGAAAATCGATATGAAAACAATCTTACTTAAATGGGTATTTCAGCGGTAGTTATTTTTATTAAAATCTTTCAGTCCAATAGTCATTTTAAAGAGACATTAATTAATTAAAGAAACATCCCAAAAGCAGTAACATTATTTCTCAGTAAAAAGAAAAATGATCACCATTCTTTATACTAACACAAGCTGTTTTTATGTAGCAAAACTCTCCATACAGTAGTGCTACTCAGTGCAAGACAGATTAATCAATGGATGCAGGAAGGTTTGTGCATAAAATCCCTATCTAATGCCTACTCATCCAATATCCCCAGACTAGTTTCTAGCTTATGGCTTTCATCAGTGAAGAGCTTAGCTTGAAAACATTATTGTATTTTTATTTTGGACTCAAAGCTTTATAGTTAGCTAAAAAGATAAAAGATGATTGCTGGAGAATTGCATTAGACCCTAAGATTTAGGTGCAGTGTTTTAAAATTCAAGGCTCCTCACTGATGAAAGTTACAAGCAAGAAACTAATCTGGGGATATTGTATGAGAATGCACCAGATAGGGATTTTATGCATAAACCTTTCTGCATCCATTGATTACTCTGGCTTTCAATGAGTGATGCTACTGTATGGAGAGTTTTGCCTCTGTGAAAAACAGCTTATGTAAGCATATAGAATGGTAATCATGTACTGTTTTATGGGTTTAATGCCAATCCTGCCCAATAGGATTATGGTGATCCATGGTTATTAAAGAACCAAAGACACCAAAAAGTATAGATGCTGAACTGAGTTCAGATCTATCCAACTATACAAGCTAATGAGCTTAGCTTGAAAACATTATTGTGCTTTCATTTTGGACTCAAAGATTTATAGTTAGCTAAAAAAAAGTAAAAGGTGGCTGCTGGAGGGTTGCATTAAGATTTAGATACAGTCCTTTCAAATGCAAAGCTTCTCACTGATGAAAGTCACAAGCTAGAAACTAGTCTAGAGATATTGGATCAGAAGGCACTGGATAGATTTTATGCACAAACCTTCCTGCATCCATTGATTACTCTCACTTGCACTGAGTGGTGCTACTGTATGGAGAGTTTTATCTCTGTGCATGCTATGTTATAAAATAATTCTACACTATAATCTATAGTTGTGTTTATATTTATTGTTAGAAAATAATAAAGCAATTCTTAAGGAAAATATTACTAAAAAAAGGAAAGTATGTGTGCTTGAATTAAATATTAGAATATATGTATGATTATGTGAGACTCAAATATTAACTGAATCAATATCTAATTTAACTAATAACTCATATGGGTACTTTAGCTATAAGTTTATTAAATGATTTTATTTATTTATTGGTATTAGTTTTTCTATTTAAGTTTGACTATTATTATAAAGCTCAATTACTGAAAATTGCATATGGAATTACTTTCTTTTTTTTTTAAATCAATAATTGTCTGTTAAAATAATTTGCGTTTGAAATTGGATTTAGGTCGGGTCTCTCTTTTTATGTGTGATTGTGTTACTTTCTAAAATTTCATAATCTAAATATTTAGTTTTACACTCAAATTGTATTTCATCAAAGACATTAGCTGATATTGCTCACTGATTAAGTGTAGCAAAGGTAGATTGTTATCTGAATAAGTCTTAGAATCATCATCATTTATGTAACTTTGTTTGCTGGTCCAGAAATAAATAATGATTGTAATTTACATTATATAGCATTAAATGGCATCAAATTATTAAAATATACCTAAATATTCATATTACTAATCATATTTGAAATAAAATAATAGTTTTTACTTCACCTTTGATTAGTAATTAATTGAGATTGCGCTTTACGCAAAAAAGTGAAGATTGTCTAACTCTTACAAAGTTATATGGCTTCAGTTAAAAGTAGGCTATGATTATGGAGACTCAAGGTCTCCGAAAGCCCTAAGCCATATAACTTTGTAAGAGTTAGACAAGCTTCACTTTTTTGCGTAAAGCGCAATCTCAATTAATCATATTTGATTTCATTTTTTTTTTTAAAAAAAAAAGTTTGTAGTTTACAATTAAATGTGGAGATATTAAACTTCAATCAAGATAAGTGTGAATAATCTGATCCTGAAATAATCATTCTTACATCAACATGATCTATGCAAGGGAGCATTCTTTTTCTCTTTTTCTTTATTGTATTTGTCACACCATGTTTTTATATTGTTATTGTTCCTATGTCTTAGAAATTCTTATAAACTCTGTTTAATATATGAAATATTTGATTACTTATTAAGTTATGATCTTATTGTTTTCATCAGAGGTATTGATTCTATGGAATACTACCTTATCTAATATTGCTCTAATAGTTTATGGATATATCTATGATTATATTCAGATACATCTATTTTAGTGGCTGCATGTATACATGCAGCCACTAAAATACATGTATACATGTATGTTTGTTAAAAATATCAAAATGTATTTGCAATATGATAAAGACTCCAGATTTATTTGGGTTAATCAGAAAAGTTTCATTGTGCTGATTATTATAAAAACAAAAATTATGATTGTAATATGGCCTTCATTATTAGTTACTGAGTCCACATCCCTAAAGATACAAGAATATGGTAAATTTTATTTAGAAAATATTTTGCCTTATCCCAATAAACTTATCCATTGTCAGTATATGGGTATATACACAGTATAACATAAACATCCACTATTAAAACAATAGGGTTTTATCTGTATTTTTTATATTGGACTATTTCCATCATCTAATATGTGTGTTGAATGTCTTTAGAAAAGTTTAATTTTTAGTTAAATATTCCAAATGCATTCAACTGTTAGTAATATCACAGCAAACAGGTTAGTATATGCACCAACTGTTAGTAATATCACAGCAAACAAATGTTAATAATATCACAGCAAACAGGTTAGTATATGCACTAACTGTTAGTAATATCACAGCAAACAGGTTAGTATATGCACAACGTTTCGAGAGGTATTTTTCTCCCCTCTTCTTCAGGTGTTGCTGGCCTGACCAGTGACAGTACTAGCATGGGATTCGAACCTGGGTCCTTAGATTCTTGATTATTGAAATTTAAGGTAACGCTCTAACCAACTGAGCTATCCTGCCAAAGGCAACAGTATGTAGTAATTTCATATACTTATCTATGAGGTTCCTCCTGATTTCTCCACTTTTTCCTCAGAGCAAAGTTGATTAGTGATTTCCATACATTATGTATAGTCACACTAGGTTGGCTTATGGGATTTTTTGCCATTGTCATGTGAGCAGCTTCTTTAAATTTTCTTCTTTGTACCTTTTCTTCTTTATCCAATATTTTTGTATTTTCCCAATTGAACGTATGTTCATTGGTCCATACATGGTCTGCTACCTTAGACACATCTGTTTTCTCTCTTCTAATCATCAGTTTATGTTCTTGCAAGCGCTTTTTAATGGGACGGCTGGTCTCACCAATATATGTTCTTCCACATTCACATGGTATTTCATAGATGCAGTTTTTTCTTTGCAGCATTTCAAGTTTAGGCTTTGTAGATGTTAGAATTCCTCGTAGTGTGGTATGGCTCTGAAAAGCTGTTCTGATGTTATACTGATTGCAGATTTTCCTTAATTTGTCTGCTATTTTTGGAATGTATGGATACACTACAGTACCAATAATTGTCTTTTCTCTTGATGGTTCTTTTTGTTGTCTGTTTAAGGTTTTCTTAATAACAGCTGATGGATAACCATTTTTCTTAAGAGTTTGTTCTATATAGATCTTTTCTTTTTCCAAATCACAAGTTTCTGAACAAACTTCTTTTGCTCTGTTCCACAGTGATAGTATAACTCCATGTTTTGTGTTTCTGGTGTGATTAGATGTATAGGCTAGGTATTTTCCTGTATGTGTAGGTTTTCGGTAAACTGTAGTTTTGATTTTGCCATGAGGGAGTCTTGTTACAAGAACATCTAAGAATGCCAATTTTTGTTCTTGTTCTGGTTCTATTGTAAATTTAATTGAAGGGGATATGTTGTTGATGTGTGTCCAGAAAGTTTGTAGCAATGCTTCACCATGTGGCCATACAACAAATGTATCATCCACATAGCGAAGCCAAACTTTAGGTGGATAAGGAGTAGTTTTTATGGCTGTGGTTTCAAGTTCTTCCATATAAATATTGCTAATCAGGGGAGACAATGGTGAGCCCATAGCCATTCCTTGATTTTGTCTGAAGAACTCTGTGTTATATTGAAAGTAGGTTGTTTTTATACAGAAAGTTAATAGTTCCATTATGCTATCAATAGGAAGAGCTATTCTGGTTTGTAAACTATTATCATCATTTAACCATTTTCTTACAATAGACAATGCTTCTTCACATGGTACATTTGTGAATAAACTTTCCACATCAAAGCTTACCAGTAAGTCAGTTCTTTCAATTTTCATGTTCTTGATTAATTCTACAAAGTGTCTAGAATCCCTAACGAATGATTGGGTCTTGCATGCCAAAGGACTTAGAACTTTGAGAAGAAATCTTGCCAAATTCTGGCAAGGTGAATCTCTAGAACTAACAATAGGTCGTAATGGAACATGATCCTTATGGATTTTAGGTAGACCATAAAGATGAGGAATTTTGCTGAAATATGATGTTATTTTACTCTTTTCTGAATCAGTGAGGTACTTGCGATGCTTTCTGAGTAATGCTTGTAACTTTGTTTCCGTACTTGGTATCGGATCTTTTGCCACTTTTCTATATTGGCCAGCTGTGAGGAGTTCTTGTATTTTGTTGTCATAATCAGTTGTATCCATTACAACTGTTGCATTGCCTTTGTCAGCAGGGAGAATAATTATAGATTTATCTGCTTTGAGAGATTTAATTGCTTTCCTCTCCCCATAGGATATGTTTGACTGCAATTTTTGTTGCTTGTCAAGTGTTCTTTTTATTCTCCAGCGCAATTCTGCTGCTTCTTCTAAAGGCAATTTTTGAGTGACTTCCTCAGTGGCTGCCATTATATCTAATAAGGGGATATTAGATGGTGTTACAGCAAAGTTTAATCCTCTTTCAAGAACAGAAATTTCAGTATCTGTTAGATGTTTAGAACTTAGATTTTTAACAGATGAAGCTGTTACATTGCTTGGTACATTATGATTTTTGATATGCCCATGTAGGTTAGCAAGTTTTTTCTTTTGACATTCTTTTATTTTTCCATGTAATATAGAATATGATTTTCTTACTGCTTGAAAAACTCTCATGTAGTCATCGTCAGTAAGTTTATTTTTTAGAAGACATTCTACAGTATTAATTGAATGCATTGTTTGATACTTAGAAAACCTTTGAGCATTTATTCTTTCTCTTAACAGAGCTTCACTTGCTCTCAGAGTAATTTTCTCAGCTCTCTGAGAGTGAATTGGAGGTTTTAGTTGCAAACCTTTAGGAATTATCCCTTCCGATTTACATTTACATAGGAAAGTTAAATGATTTTCTACTTTGGCCAGCTTTAGACATAGTTTTTCATAATGTCTAAAGTTTAATATAGTATCGGGTCCATACCGAATACTTAGTGTTTTTCTGAAGGTTTGTGATGATGGTGTTCTAGCTGTATTTTTATATTGGACTATTTCCATCATCTAATATGTGTGTTGAATGTCTTTAGAAAAGTTTAATTTTTAGTTAAATATTCCAAATGCATTCAACTGTTAGTAATATCACAGCAAACAGGTTAGTATATGCACCAACTGTTAGTAATATCACAGCAAACAAATGTTAATAATATCACAGCAAACAGGTTAGTATATGCTGTGATATTATTAACATTTGTTTGCTGTGATATTACTAACAGTTGGTGCATATACTAACCTGTTTGCTGTGATATTACTAACAGTTGAATGCATTTGGAATATTTAACTAAAAATTAAACTTTTCTAAAGACATTCAACACACATATTAGATGATGGAAATAGTCCAATATAAAAATACAGCTAGAACACCATCATCACAAACCTTCAGAAAAACAATAGGGTTTTATATTTGTGACAATACATTAGACTATTTCCACCATCTAGTTTTAATTGTTAATTTAAAAAAAAACTTTATTTTTAACATAGGTTAGTATACAACAGATGAATGTATTTGAAATGTTTAAATAAATTGTTTTTTTTTTATTTAAAAAAAAAAACATGTAATAATTAAAATTAGATAGCAAGAATAGTCCAACATATAATCATTAAGTAAAATGTCAAGATCACAGACTTACAGTCAAAAAATGGTATCTTACAGTTTATAATACTGCAAGGAATCAAAAGATAATGTTGCATGAGCAATTCAAATTTAAAATATTAAAAATAAAATCACATCCCAAATATAATTTTTATTTAAATCTTTCAATTACATACAACTGTTAATAATAGCATACAAATTAGTATATGCATAACGTTTTGAGAGAGATTATTCTCCTCAATTTTTCAGGTGTTGCTGGCCTGACCAGTGTCAGAACTAGTGTGGAAATGAACCTGGACCATTATATTTTTGAATATTGAATTTTAAGATAATGCTCTAACTAACTGAGCCATCATTCCCATGCTAGTACTTGTCACTGGTCAGGCCAGAAATACCTAACGAAGAGAAGATAATAATGTCTCTCAAAACTTTTAGCATATACTAACCTGTGTGCTGTTACTAACAGTTGGATGTAATTGGAAGATTTAAATAAAGCTAAATTTTAAAAAAGTAAGGAAAGATTTTTTTAAAAAAATAGATTATGAGTAAAATAAGTTTAATCTTAAGTGATTTTTGAATTTTAAAAGATACATTTATTTCATGTTGATTATAATAATCCTGTTAAATCGTTAAATGACTCGTTTTTGTATATTAGAAGAGATATTTTGACTAGATAGATGGAATATTTTTATACTAGAAAAATGTATTCAATGATATATTCATGGGACAGAAATATTCAAATTTTTGTATGAAGCTAAAATTATTTTTTGTTATTTAAAAATATGATGTGAATCTTAATGGATTCTTGACAAAAATTTAAAATACAGAAATAACAAATTACTTTCAAATTTTTTGATTTTTTAAAAAATAATCAAGAAGTTGTACCAGTAATCTTAAATATACTTCTTTTATTTCATTTTAAGGGGATAACAACCATTACCGTAATTACCAAAGAATATTATTGTTATAGCAAAATATTTTCAATGATGGTAGAAAAGTTTGCTTGCAATAAGTATTATAGATAAAAAAATTTGTTACCAGACAAATATAAACAAAAAATATTATTAACAAAGATGTATACAGTATTTCATTTTTACCAATTAATCAAAAAGATGTATGCTGATGTTTGAAAATAATTTATTGTCCTTGAAAGTTTAAAATGATATGAGAGGCAGTATTAGTATTGGTGAGAAATAAGTTAAATGTATTTTAAATCAAAACTGGTGACAAACAGGTATTTATAATAGATCCAACTTCATGGCAGCATCGCGAAGTAGGCATCGATTTGTATATAGATTTGACATGAGATTTTTAATATGAAGTAATAAAAAGAAAAAAGAATAAACTTCATTTTCTTGACTTGTATATTTACAATGCTTAGATTGTATTTTTTTTTTTTAATTCAAAGAACGATTTGTATAATATTTTAAATGTATTTTTACAAAGTTCTATTAAAAATATTGAAGATGCATCATAACAAATTTATATATATATATGTCTACATTTAACAAGTCAAAAGCTGAATTTGTAAAAAGTCACATCACTAAGTCAACAGATTCTAAAGATCCCCCCTCCCCATCACTAATTTATAAAACAATTGAGTTTAAATGCAACTTTTTTTACTTTATATGCATGATGATACTAAATCTGCAATTGCCAAAACTATTTTCATGGGTGGTAATGTGAAACGGACAGAGAGTAATAAATGTGCTAATAAAAATATTTTAAGGCCAGCTCGATCATTGGTTTTTGTTTTTTTCTGAAATTAGCAGATTTTGTTGAAACTATAAAAATTACCTCAATGACATTCTAAATTTCAATGCAATAGTGTGTGCATTCATTGGGAGAATATGATTGAAAATAGAATATAATGGAGAAACGCAATCATGTAAAGTGCTGAAAACTTTTAAAAAGTAAGATTTGCTGCATATGAGATCAAAAGATATCTGAAGGTGAACAGGTTTGGCTGTAATTAGTTACAAAAAATAAGCACTTAATTAAAGTACTTAATGGATAAGATTAGATAAAATACAAAACAACATTGATCATATGTACTAACTGAACTAAAATAAATAGTTGCTGACTTTGTAGTCAGAATTTATTGAATCATTTTCATTTGTCCAGTTCCGATCTTTAGCTAATTAATTGATTCATCACATTCAAGCATAAATCAGAAAACGATGCTGAAATTGGGGGAAAAAGAGAGAATTCACCAACATTTTCAAAATGAAAGTAAAATTGTTGATAATTGATCTGTTTATTATAACTGATAATACTGTAAATATTGTTATTTCTTTGTAACTTTAAAATTATGACATTCATCAAGAAATTGGATCAGGTAGGACAGGTTTCTGCCAATCTGTAATCTTGCAAGAAGTATGAAGGAAGGACATCCAATTAAACTTCCTAGACCTAATGCCTAAGAAAAAAGATGTCATTCTTACTCAACGTTGAATTTGCAAAATAGTTAACTTGTTTATAATATAGTTTTTAAAAATTATAAAATATTTGCAGTCTCTACAAATCAGTAAACTCAACAAATAAATGATAAAGAAAGAAGGAGAAACTGACAAGAAACACAACTTGATAAGTATATATGATATTTAAAAGCTCATATAAAATCCTATAGAAGTCTACAAATACAAGTTAAACTGTAATGAGAATTTAAAATTTTATACAATTTGAAAAACATTTTAAAAGATCAATTAATCTGTAATTAATTTTGAATATCAAAATTATTAAGTTTTAAAGTCTAATAAATATATCAGATTTTAAGGAATATAATAATTTAATTCCCAGGATGTATATTTAAAAAGCATCATCAACCATTATCAATCCACTGCAGGATGAAGTTCAACCCATCTTCTCCGATCTCTCTTTTTTACATCATCCTTGCACCCTTTCTTATTTCATCCATCCATCTCACATGTGGTCTCTTATTTTACAATCTCTTGGAATACAGATTAAGATTTCATCTCTTCTAGCAATATGTCCAACTCAACTCCATCTTTTAATTCTTTCAACTATATCAGTTAACCATGTATTGCATTTTGTTACTTCTAACATGTATCTCTTCATACTTCTTTGAGTAGTCTGAAGTCCTATAGCACTCTTTTATTGTGTCCAAGTCTCAGATCCCATAAGTAAGAAATGATAAAACACATTTATTAAAAAATTCCTTTTCAAACATATAGGCATATTTCTTTTTAATGTTAAGTTATTTCTATCAAAAGCACTCCAGCCAAGTTTAATTCTATGAATAATTTCTTCCATTATAATTCCATCTGCATCTGGCCAAGGTATTTGTAGTCATTAACTTCTTCCAATTCATCATAATCAATCTTTATTTTCATTTTTTGAAAAAAATTATTGAACATTACCTTTAGTCCTACTTTCTTACTTCCATCTGATAACTCTTGCAATATCTATTGAAACTCTGAAGTATTATTTGCAAAAATAACTACATCAGCTGCAAAATCTAAATGAAAAATAATCTCCATTTATTTTTACTCCTTTAGCTTCCCTATTTAATCCACAAAATACTTCTTACAGCACTGCTATAAAAAGTTTTGGAGTGTGGAGTCACCCTGTCTTATGCCCTTCCCAATGTTAACATTCCTAGTACTAGCATATAATCTAATTGTTGCTGCTACATTTTTATATATATTCTTTAGGATATGACAATATTCTGGATCTATACCTTGATGATCTAATGCTTTAATCCCTGAAGAAATACTTACAGAATCAAATGCCTTTTTATAATCCACAAATCCAAAGCATAATGATAACTCATATTCATTGGTCCTTTCTATAACTTCTCTCAATACTTGGATATGATCTACTGTACTAAAACCACTTTTAAATCTAGCTTGTTCTTTTGGTTGGTTGAAATACAGTCTTCTCTACAGACGAGTTGTAATTATTTTGATAAAAATTTTGTATAAAACTGAAGGACTGATAGGTCTGTAATTTCTAATATCTTTTTTATCATCTTTTTAAAATATTAATAATGCATTTTTCCAATCATCTAATATATCTTTATTATTTAGACATTTGGTATATAACTTTGCCAAACTTTTTTTTATTTCTTCATCTGCTTCTTTTAACATATCGATTATAATCCCATCATTACCTGGAGGTTTTCCCTTCTTCATAAATTTAATTGCACATCTCATTTCTTCATTTAAAATCCTGGGCATTTCAGAAGATATAATAGATATAAGACAGACGTAACTTGTTCTTTATTACTATATAATTCTTGATAAAACTCTTCTACCCATTTCATGATGTCATCTCTCTTCTCAGTAATAGTTCCATCTTTTTTTCTTACGCAGATATAAGTTTACTACCAATACTAAAATGTTGTTTTACACCTCTGAAATTTTTATTCACTTCTACAGTTTTTTTTGTTAGTTCACAATTATACTTTCTTATACTAGTTCATAATTATACTTTATTATATTATTATCAACTCTTTTTCGCACTATTTTACAAAATTCGAGATATTCAATCCTTTTTAATGCCTTCTTTTTATATATCTTCATATTCCCTTTTTTCTTCATAAATTATCTAGTCTTAGATTATCGGTCAATTGCTGCTTTTTTCTATTAGCTATCGTTGCTGCAGTTTTTAAAAGAGTATCAGTTATTTTCCTATTAATTTTATTCAAATGCGAATCATGTTCAAAATCTACTAATACTTGAAAACGATTTGCAAGTTCTAATTTAAATTCATTAGAATGTTTCAGAAAATTAGAAATATCAACTGTAAATATTGGTTTTCTTAAAAAAAAATTTGTTTCTCTAGTTTTGCATTAACACATATCTTACATCTTACTAATCGATGATCACTTCCTGTGTTGAATTTATGAAGAATATTGCAATCTTGAAATAAGTATTTCCTGTTAGTCAAAATAGAATCCAATTTTTCTTTTAAAAAAAAGGGCAGAGATTAAAAAAATGACAGAATAGAATGGGAAAACATCGGAAGAAGAAAGAAAGAAGAGAAGAGAGAAAAGAAAGGAATGAAAGGATGAAACAAAAACAAAGATAGACCAGATTAAAATCGCAATCCCAAGCACAGGAATTAAAGGAAAAAATAGAAAATCCACAGAAAAGACTTTAATTAGTTAAACAACAGTAGTTTGTTTTATGTGTCAAGGCATCGGCCAGGAAATGAACCCGCAAACCCGGGACAACTGCTTGTAAGGCAGCTGTGCTGACCACTCGTCCACCAACATGTAGTTTACTTGAATAATCCTGATTTGTTAATAATGTAAATAACTTTTTTTTGTAACCTATTTTATCATGATTTAATATCTAAATAAATTTTGGGAAAAATATATATATAATCCAATTCTGCTGTGCCTTCATTTGAATGCTTCCATGTCTATTTCATTTTAACATTTTTCTCAAAAAAAGGAATTCATAATATAAAGTTGTTGTTGTTGTTTTGCAAACTCAACAACTTTATGTCCTCTCTCATTTCTATTAACAAAACCAAATTTACTTACAGCACTTTCATCTTTCCTTTGTTTAACAATTCTAGCATTAAAGTCTCTCATAAAAAATTTAAAATGTTGTTACTCTGATAAAAATCTTCTACTATGGAGAACTTGTTAGGACATAAACCTGAATTATCTGCATTTGGTATCTGCTGTTAAGTTGAATAACTAATCTTGCCACTCTGTCCAATCACCATCCATCTCCACAATGTTGTTCTTCCACTTTTTATTTATAATGAATCCTACTTCATTTGTATTTACAATATTTGTGCCTTTGTAGTAGAGTACATGTACACTTTTTAAATCACTTTTCTTCTAACTTTATAAAGTCTAGTAACTTATTTAGTTCTTCTTTCAATTCTTGCAATCTTCATTTAGTTGAAAGTGATCTGCAGTTGTAAGTATGTAAATAAAAAGTAATCATCAAATGGCAGCCTGGGTTTGTAATAAGGGGGATCTTAGCACCCTCTACCTTCGGCCACCAATCACTGCCTTGGTTGGTGACTTTACAACCCCTGGTTGTCTATCATGATTGTATACATCTATTAGAAAAAAAATTTCATTCACACACATTCAATCTGCCTTATCAGGCAACTGAGAAGAATGATCATAGTGTTTCTTGCAATAACCCCATTACACTGGCTAATTCACATTGGTGAGCATACCATCCATGTTCATATACTATATGAATAATCACATAGTAATAACAGCTGAAACAACAAAAATGTATGGAGTCGATATTTAGAAATTTGTCCAGCCTTCAAGAGGAAACAAATGGTCTATTTTCAGAACTCCTTTCTACAGCCTATACACTAGTAGCTATAATCATTTTCAATCTAGTCTCCTTGTGTATCTATACACTAGTGGCATTTTCATTTCTAAAAGCAGGCCTGGAATTCATTTTCTATAATATAGTTGAATACTATTTTATATTTTATTGGATATTAGTTATATTAAAAAATCTTCATTCCTTCAGTGCAGCTTTAAATTTTAAAAATAGCCAGAAATAACAGGAACTAAGTTATTTGAATAGGTAAGATGATCTAATTAGTTGATTGCTTTTTGGCCAGAAAGTCTTTCATTGTGAATGTACTATGAGTTGGTATATTACATGTTGAATAATTCATTTAACAGGACCCTTTTCAAAAAACAAAAACTTATAATCTCTTCAGTACCTCTAAATAACATTGTTAGTTGACTGTTTGCCCCTATTCAATACACTTTTGGTGGACTATTCCCTTGTGATCAAAGAAAGACATCAGCTTTATCTTAAATTGCGAGAATAATACTCATGCTTTCTTAGGATATAGAGAACTGCATGTTCTGTTTTGTTGCTGGATTATATAGGAAGTATCAAGTTTCATTATCTATAATTACTTTCAGAAAACTGAAATTTATTTGAAGAAAGATCAGTCACAATGATGCTACTTCTGTTTATCCATCAAAATCTGATGCATAAACTTCCCAGGAATCTTTCTCTTACCCAATTCTTCAGTTGAAACTAGCCTAATGGTTTTTTCATTAATATAAATTTTCAGCTATTAATTTCACACTTAATCATCCGCTAGACCATATCATCTAACTCATTAATGTTATCTTATCATTGGTTTTTTTATCCTCTTCTGATGTCATCTGGCATATAATTCCCATCTTTGAATCACTTATTCCACTCAAACAATCTCATAATTTTTCATAGCATTTTCACCAATATCTCTTTCAACAGCTGCAATATTTTATTAGTACTTCTCTTTACTTTTTACACAAAATTTGATATTAATATTCTGCTCAAAATTTCAACTGCTTATTTTTATAACAAATCTGTACACGTAGCCTTATTTTCCCAATAGTTAACTTAAAATTGACTCTATCAGCTTGAAATTTATGCAACTATTAATTCAAACATGAATACTAAGAAATTTTGATGCAATTACTTCATAGATGATATTGTTGTCCCAGCTATTCTAAGGATTATATAATTACACTTTGTCATATTTTTAAATGTCGTGGTAAAATAGTATGATTTAATCTTTTAAAATAATATATAACAAATATGCCTCACCATTGCTTTAGTTTAAATTTAAATAAATAGATTTTTTGAGTATTATTCTTGGTTAAAAAATTGATTGGCCAAAGCAACCATGGATGGACATTATATTAATATATAGATTTGTAAGGTTAATTTTATTATTATTACATAAATAATTAAAAGGGATTAGAACTCAGATTTTCAAGCTCCTTACAGGTAGTCACTCTATCTTATACAATTGATATACATGGCCATATACATGTGAAAAAGATAAATGATTTCTAATATAGTAATTTGTTATGAACCAGCAGTCATCAGTTGGTCCAAATCATCATCCCCCACACACATATATAATTAGTGTCAGATTATATTAAGATAACAAATCTATAAATTTTAATGGACAGGCTTCAATCTTCTCCACCCTTCAACTTTTCAGCCATCCATATCATTGAAAATCTGATTACATTATGTTTAGTATAGACAATATATTTGTATTTAAATATATAAATATCATAGTACTATAAACTGTACTATAATTTTCATTATAAAAGTAGAGTATATCACTCATATACTTTGCTATGCAGATAGTATAATAAATTTAATAGCATATTTGGCTATTCTTGTTTTTTAATAATTTGTGGAGCAGAACTAAATATGTGTATAGGTTTTAGCTTACTAACAACATATTTACTTAACTTGTATTATGGTGGATTATATTTGTTATACATATTAAACTTCTGCTAAGTTAAAGTTCTGCAGTCAGATACACTTTTTATTTTCTTAAATACATTCTATATTAAATGTACATTTTTGTCCAGTACATAATAATAAAAGAATTGTGCTGTGAAAACTATATTAAATAACTAAGTAATGTGAGCTATTGTAGAATTGGAAATGAAAGAAGAATTTGAAGGCAGCATATTAAAGAAATGATAGTGGCCTATTCATATAGTGATTAAAGCTGCATTTTAAATAAAAGCTATACTTCATTATATGATTATTTCTGTATATATGTATAAATCTTCAAAATATGGGATATTGTAATTGTAAGCCATCACCACTGACTATGTGTGATCTCAACTTTATTTGTCACATAAAATGATATGCCAACATGTGACAAGCATATATTTAAATTAATTTCTTATCAATAAATATACCATTGTAATAGATATATAAGTAATTAATTACATCATCGATTCATTTAACAAGTGCAATATGATACAATAGTACTTTAATATATAAATAAAACAATTTTCAACTAGTCCCACTATAAAATAAGGATCTCTGGAAATGCTGGACAAAGAGGAACTGTGAAGAAAAAGACATTATATGACTTGCCAATTGCTAGGTTGTAATGGTTTACTATTCTTGTTTTTTCTTCTAGATTAGAATTGCTAAAGACCTATTTATCAACCAATAATTAGATGTATATATATTATATAGATCCAAACTACCACACACCAATAAAAAAAATATGAAAATAGATCTATAAATTAATACAGCATGCAGCAAAGTTTTTAACAAATTACTTTTCAATAGTAAAAGAAATTATAAAAGTGGATTTCAAATAGTCGATAAATCAGTTTACATTTTATAAAATATTCCAAAAATTGTCTTTTCTTTTTCTTTCAAAATTAGCTTAACTTCAAAATATCAACATATAACTTGCCTCATTCTTTTTTTCTTTTTTAAACTTGTTTATTATTGTACTAATTTAATATTAATAATTTTTTGTACAGTACTAAGCCTGCATAACAACTTTTCATTAATGACTACAGCTTAGTCATGATGCAAACTACCAAGATATTTTAGAAAATTGTCTTGAAAGACAGTAATAAAAACAAAAAACAAATAAAACAAAATAGTCAAAAGGAATCATGTAATTTATATATTAATATTTCATAAAATACAAAATTGAGAATACATTTACTTTATATAAACAAAAAAGAGTTTAGTATATCAAAATATAAATAAGATTAATTACAAGTATAATAAAAAATAAATTCCAATAAATTACAGTTTTCAAAGTTAATAAAATAATCACTTATGAAATTGAAACCTTTTAATTTTAGATAAATAAAAAAAAGTGAACCTTTTCATATTCAAATGTGATTAATTTTGGACAAAAGTCAGTTCTTTTAGTTTTATGCTAATTAATATTGTGAAGCACTTACATGAAACACAATTTTTTTTTTGATTAGAATTAACAAACCCGTCATTCTGCAAAGACCATATTTTTTTTAAATTACACTTAAAACAATTTTTTATCTAAATACTAAATTGGCTGTTAAATAAACAAAATAACAATTTTGTCAAATTTATTATAAAAGATCTTCAGAATTTAATCTCACTTAGAAAACTTTACTAAACATCGATTATAAGTTAAATTGTGAGGTTCTCTATTATCAAAACTACTTTTTCAATTTATGATATATCGAGTTATTTTTCTAAATATCCACACACAAAAAAAAGAGCACTAGCTATGCTTTTATATTAAAAATGTTTCCGTTAACTGAAATTTATAATCCTTCAGTGGTTTTTATTTTATTTGCTATAATATTGGTGGAAATTTTTCAAGGTTTTATTTAAAGAAAATTATATTTTCTTTACTGCAATATTACAAAAAATATTTTGAATATACTTATTTTGATGTAATCATAATCAATCCCAATTAGGTTTTTGTAAATATCAATAATGTATATAATCTGGTAAACAGAACTAAATTCATTATAGAACTTTATTCATTTTGAAACTTTCCAGAAATGCATCTTAAAAATATAATGAAGTCGTTAAGAAATAGACATGTAAATTGTAAGTCATTTTGATAATTTGTGATAAAAGTCTATATTTTATAACTTTCTGTTTTTGTTTATATTAGCATGGCCTAAAGCAGTGGTACAATCTTTTTACACTTATGACCCTCTTCCTCAGATGGATAAAAATTTGACATGATCCTCACTTATGACACCTTTCTCGATGAAAATTTGACATTACCCATTTTTTGTTTTTACCATACCAAATTATAAATAAAACAATAGTAGTTTTAATTAATATGCAAATTTATATTTCCTAATATTTTAATATTAAGCATATATGATTTGAAGTGAAATTTTTGAAAAAAATCGTATACTTAGAAAAAAAAAGATACAATATAAAAACAATTTATTTTCATGTGATTGTTTTCTATTTCAAAAAATTAAATTCTTTCAAAAAAAAACTTAATATTATCCAAAATTTAAGAAAGTTTCTTAAAAGATGTGATATATTGGACTATTCCCATCATTTATGAGTGAATGTTGAATGTATAGAAAATTTTAAACTTTATTTAAACTTTCCAAATACAAACAACTTGTTAGTAATAACTCACAAATAAACAATACAGGTTAGTAATCCCCTGAGGGATCATGACCCATGAGTTGTGCACCACACCGCAAAGCACTAAATATAGATATCTCAACTCGTTTTTTTTTTTTTTATCAAAATGACTAAATAATTTTTCAATTGATGTTAATACTTTTTTAAATATTATTTTAATTTATTTAAATTTTACAGATATATACCATTCTATAAATAATATGTTTGAAAGTTCTCTAATCATAAGCTCATAGAGATTCTTAGATAATCGAATATTATAACTAAGCAATAACAATTAATCATCGTTTGATAATTATCTGCCATTGTCTGTCACTCTCTTAATTCAATTTATTTTAACATATCTATAATTTTAAACTAATAAAACAATAGCTCTGAGATTATAATTTAAATATTAGACGTTTTTTGAGTGGAAAAATCGAATTCGATTTGAAATGAAATATGGATATTTATGATAACGGGCTGCGAGATGTTTTAAGTACCCCCCCCCCGATAAAAAAAATTTAATACTGATTTAATAATTCTTGTAGAAAAAAAAATTTGAAAATTATTCAATTGTAGATATAATGTTTTATGTTGAGTACTTGATCTGTTAACAATTTAAAAAGCTATTTGCCAATATTTTCTTGCGAATTCAAGAAATTGAATCCAGAATTTAAATTCACATACAATCTTCAGTAAAGTTATCTAAAATAATAATATTTAGTTTAAAAACACTTTTTTTTTAATAATTTGAATTAATTTTTCAAAAAATTATAGGATTATAAGATAATTTGTCTTACAGTCAGAATATTACATATATAAATCTTTCTTTTTAAGATATTTTTTATTAATTAAAAAAAAAATTATATATACTGTATATTATTCACAACTTTTACCAGAAAATAGAGTAACTAAATAGTAAAATACTTCGCTTCGACCAGATTAAACTTTCAGTAGAAATTTACCATCAAAAACTGTAAAGAACTATATCACTAAAATATATAGTTATTTACCAATTTTAAATTTTAGTGCAGCAGCCGAATTAATTGTTAAACTCTATATATACCCACTTCTGGAATCTTATTTTATACTTATAGGATGAAAATGATTACTATCACTCTGACATTAATTCCTTGTCATTAGTTTTATATTTAGTCATTCTTTTCACTTTATCTTAAATTATATTATTTAAGGAAAAAATGTTTTTGAAAGTATGAATCTATAAATAACATTTCAAAATCTATTGCAGTTTAATATTACTTCGAATTGCTGGCACACATCTTATATTAGTAAAGTTATGTATTAAATTTTTTGTTCTTTGGAGTCCTTCAAATATAAGTGATCTTAAACATTAAATAGGATAAAAAGTTTTTAAGAACTGACTAGTTTTACTCTTGATGAAAAGCCTATAATTTTCTATTACATTAGGTCCTAAAATTGTTAAGTATGGTTTTCAATGGAGTATAATGGTAACCCATTTTGATGACATTCGGCCAATGTTTGCCTCAGCTTTAAACACTTTATTTTAATGTTTCCATTTATAATAATTATTAGTGTGCCAGTAATAGACAATTTAATTCAGAATATATATATGTCAAGTTCTCTGGCTGAAAACAATTATAGATAACCAAACTAAAAAATTCTTCAACAATCCTACTTCATATGAAAAAAACAAACTAATTTTTAAAAATGATTTGGGATTCATAAAATTATTTTATTCTTTCATTGATATTTTTTCTTTTTTTTTTTTTTTTTTTAGATATATATGAAATTTACTATCTCTTACTGCTCAATATTTTTTTTAGGACAGAGCAATAAATATACTGTGACTTAAGACTGGGAAATTTTTTTTTTAAAAGCTCAAAAATATTTTTCAGTACATTTTAAAATTTTATCACAATTTTCTTAAAATATAGATTACTTTTCGGTTACAAAAAAGAATAATAAAACAAAATGTTTTAAACTTTACTGGTGCTAACAGAATCTACTATTTATTCATAGGATGAAACCACCTACCATATATATACTAATGATAAAAAAAACCTAATTGATATGCTTTTCATAGAATATTAAAAATTTTGGGGGAAACATGAAAATGATAATATATTTAGAAAACACCCCTAAAAATAATCAAATCAATGCACAATGATTGGCAAAATAAATACATTAGATAACTGTGGTTAATAGAAACTATTCTGTAAGAAATTTAGTTAGCAACAAGCTACATATAATTCTCTAAGAAATTAGAATACAAAACTAATTTGTGAATTGAATATAAAGATTTGACAACCAAGACAATATATAAAAATAAGTCTGTAATCAGTAATAAAGCAATTGACAATAAATTCTTGAAAACTTAAATTTCAAAAAAGCTGTTTATGTAAAGGAAAATAAAAAACATAAATACCATAAAACCATAAAAAGTGCCCAGGTAAAACACATATTTACCACAATATCGTTTGGCATCCACATTTTTTTATTTTTCCCATACATAAACAACTTTTTTGGGGGGAATTTATAAACGTATCGTCTTCATTTGCTTCCTTTTGATTAGTTTTTGCATTAAATCCTTACTTATATTTAATTTATGGATTATTTTGTAGTTAATTTTGTATGTAGTTGTAGGTCGCCTCGACTAATTTAACTTCTTATAGAATGCATTTGTTTTGTAATCATTGGACTTGGTGGGTTTTCTACATATGTTATTTTCATGTGTTTTTTTGTTTGTTTGTTTTAGATTTTTTACTTTAAAAAAAATGAAACATCGATTTTTATTTTCAGTCATTGATACATGGTTAGTGACTCTATTATACTATGGATAAATCACAGGCTCTACTAGCACACTTTATTCTATTTAATAATACTTTCATCAATAATACTATTCCTGCTTTTTTAATTTCAATTTTTTATCTTCTTTGATTTATTGCCATTTTAGCTAGTAATTATTGAAATGAAATGCTCACTTAGAAAACAACTTTTCATTTGAAATTAATTGTTTTGACCTATTAATTTAAAGCACTTTTATAATATTTTTTTTAAAATTCTAGCGTCATCATTCAAGTAGGGAAATGCATATCCAATCCACAAATGAAAATAAAGATCACGATTTTTATGAGAATGTGATTGTGTTTAAAACTTTGGGAAGCAATAAAAAATCTGATATAATGGGAAAGGGTGTATCTTCTAATTTTGCAACCTTGAAATGAACATTTCAACATATATTTGTGCAGAGATGTCGCATTATTTACAAAAGAGCAGAACCAAGAAACTAATTTATTTATTTATTTATGGTATAATACAAAACAGTAAATCTTATATGTAGACGATATTCATAAACAGATAATTTATTTAATCTTTCTCTTGAAGGTGGCTTTATAACATAAAATGTGTTCTTTTTTTTTTTTTACTTCTTCAAATTTTATTCAATTATATCATATCTTATTTAATATTATCAAATAAACTGCCATTAATCAATTTATTTCTTTAAAAAAATTGGTGAAGAGAACTGTGTTTTTACTTGTAGAGGAAGCAGCCTTCAATTCGCCATTATAAGTTGGAGAGTTATTAGGTAGCCCTTTAATAACTGAAATACAAGCTAATTATATACCTGTATCAATATATGTAATATATAGGGTATATGAGCATAGACTTTCACACGAGCTACCTCTCCACTCTATCTCGTAACACTGATACATAGATACATAATCACCAATAGACGTAGTTCAAGCTAAAACAGCAATCATCCGTTGGTCCAGATTACCATCTCAACACATATATGCAATAAGTGCTCAGATATCATATTATAATGAATATGCTTCAATCCACTCCTTACTCCAACTCTTCAACCATCCATCCAATTGAAAATGTGATGATGGAACGCTCAAAGGTCACCCTTGGGCCGTGTGAAAGTCTGTGCTCATATACCCTATATATTAGGTAGTCCTTTAATAAATGATTATTTTGTTTTTAGTAGTGACAATTAAAATGGAAAATTAGTAACTAAATTATCACTTATGTTAAATTATAGGAGATTTTTCTAGAACACTTTTTTCCCCACTTATGTTTTTAAAAAAGTGTCATAGTCTAGCTATTAATACATCATTCTACAAACTCATGTCTACGGATTTGAATCTGGATGGAATGTAACTTTTTTTTTATGACTGAGAATTTATTTTCAAGTAAGATACGATTTTTTGTCAGATTGTTGACTCACAGTCAACCTAGTTATTTATTCATTTACTGGTCAGTAAATGGATATCTAATATTCATAATTAGCGGGTAATCAACAGCAAGCAGTTGACTATCCTGATAAATAGTAATTTTTTTGCAGTTCTGTGAAAGAATGATAAAAAAGAGCTTTGTCCAGAAAATCTCTCTAAAGTTATTTTTATCGCCTTTTTACTTATGTTGTAAAAATTAAATTATTGGCATAAACTGAAGTTATATTTTATTTCAACAATATTTTACAAATAAAAATTTTGTCTAAATTTAAAATATTGAGAAAAAAACTCGAACGCTAACTTTTCTATAGAGGATATGCAGAAGTTTTTTAAAAGATCATTGCGTATGAATATTTAAGTAAAGTAATTTAAAAATTCAAGTTCGATGCGCTCAATTCGTATATACATTTGTTAACGGAAAATTCTGGTATTTAACAAACCGCTTTCCAGCAGATCATTTACTACATGTCACATAAAAGCTAACATTTGTTTTGTTCTACAGGTTACCGGAATAACTACATAATTGTTAAGAGATAAGTCGTCCGTCCCCCCTCCCGCTTCTATTAATTTTATCAAAAATAATACATTTCAATGCAGATCACTTTTAATAAATAAAAACAATTCCTGGTCTATACTATTTATGAAAACTTGTCAAAGCTACTAACTATAGATCAGTTTTAGAAAAAAAAACTTGCAACTTGTATTGATCTAATTTTGGGTGCGCGCGTGTGCATTTATATATATTCTTTACCGAAATAATAGTAATAAAACCAAGTATTATTACTTGATCATAATTAGTAATAGCCTGAATTGTTTGAAATTTACATATACATACATACATACATTACACTGACCATTATAGGATATATCTTTTAAATAACCCAAAGTCATTAAGTTATTTTAGATAATGAACATTAATAATATACATCATTTACTAACCAAGCTAATATACAAATAAGTGTATACATATGTAACATTTACGACAAATGCAATAGTGATTATTAAAATAATTCTCAGTTAAAAAGTTTTCATCGATTTCAGAATTTATTAAAACTAAAAATCAATGACAAACAATTTATCAGTTATTGCAATGTTCTTCCGTAGCAATTTTTAAGAATGAAAAAACTGTTTTCATATATGCATTAATTTGAGATTTAAAGCAAAAGTTCAGAAATAACAATAAAAAAAATCGAATAGCAATTTTAATCGAGAGTTCATAAAAAGTTTAAGCGCGGAAATGCCAACACCGGAATCCATTCTAGGAGTCCACATTCCAAAGTCTGTAATTCTATTACTGCACTAAACAGCACAGGGCAGGCCAGAAATCAAATATATAAATAGGTTTTAAACTTTTTGAGGTTTATTGCGATCCATAAACCTCCCTGAAAATCTAATTAAAACCTGAAAAAAAAAATCCAAATATCCTGACTGCATTCAAATCCCAACTCATGCGGGAGTAAAGCAGGCGAAGATACTAATCATTACACCATAAGTGATTGATCCATATATAAACTCATAATCATTTTGCTTTGTTATTCATACATATATCAAGTTCTAAGTGCTGCGTCTCTACTAAATAAACGCTTTAAACAGTAAAGAAACACTAGCATTGAATAATATATGTGTGTGTGAAATAAAAGCATATTTTAAAGAAATCTATTAATATAAATTTTTAAAGAATTATAAATCAGCAGTTTTTAACCGAGAACATATTCTATAAAGCGGATAAAATTCTCAACAATTGTATTTGTGGGCAGATTACTATTTATGAATGGATTTCAAAATAATTTTAAGAAAAACAAGCTTTAATAACGGCGATGTTAGAAATTTTCAACTATAACTCAACTATTAAATTCTTATTGTTTTTTCCAAGTTAGATTCAATTTAAATTTTCAGTGGTTGAGGAAAATTACACGTGGCTGATAAAAAGTAGGTTCTTCCTTAAAAATTAATAAGAATTATATATATTGCAAATTTAAAAAACAATTAGAAACCAATCATCTATTTGCAGTTAATAAAATTTATAATATTAACCTAAGTGTATGTGCATGTGCGGGTTAAATAAAAAAGGCGACAATACTTTTTTTCCATGGATTAAAAAAAACAATTGTAATTTATTGGGTTTTTTTTAATTTGTTGTTTCTTTCAATTTGCTTCTTAAAAATGTTGAGGTCAGCAATCATAAGCGTGCTGTTATTAATAGTTTGTACCAATCACGTCACTCACTAATCAATCCATTTTATATTTAAAAAATAATTAATATTGAAATCATATGTTTGTTGGGGTTTTTTTTTAAATGACAATCGAAACTATTCATTATAGATTGTTGTGATTGCTTTTTTTTATTTATGGTTTTGTTTTTATTTTTACTGAGTTTGAAATCAGTTTTTGATTTGCTTAATGTTAGTAATCTGAAGACAGCGTGTAAATTAAAACGCGGTATTTGTTTTTTGATTTAAAAAAAGACTGAATTCTATTCTAATAATAATAAAAGCCCAAGTTTAAAAATAAAATTAAAAAATGCTCAATTTTATTATATCGAATGTAATTTAAAATGAATATAATCGATTTTTTTAATAAAAAAAAAAAAACAATTCTCACCTCCTTCTCCTGTAGAGTAATTCCAACTTGCCATTCTTTAATTATTTAAATTTATAATTTATAGTAAATCCAATATATGGACCTGCAGAGTAAAAAAATCTGAAGTTACAAGCAAGCTGCCGAGTTAGCTTATAACCACAATCTTATCGTGGCAGAGAATTATATACACTTTCATGATATTCGAATCAAATCTTTGCTGCTAGGTGGTGGAGCTGCTAAATTTCTCAATTATAATCTTTCCCCGGACATCCTCATCTAGAGGCATGATTATGTCACTTCGATTTTGGGGGCCAACCAATCGGCTTTTTTTCCGTCGATTTATCTTGGTTCATCATTCATAAAGCTAAACATCTTTGCGCATGTATATTGGAATTTACAAGTGGTTTGGAAAATCGCAAATGAGAAAAAATGTAAATGATAAACGCCACGTAGTTTTTAAAAATGTAACTATTTACACTATTAGAGATTTAATATTTTCATTGAAAGTAGTACTATAACTTTTAAAATATTCTTTATTAGTTATGGCTTGACAATTATTAAGACTCTTTAAATATATAAAAAGAAAAAATATTTTCCAAGTGAAAAACAAACAAACGCTTGCATTTCACGCACTCTGTCCACGAGCGCAATATCAAGCAACCGTTTATTTCATTACTTTTATTTTTTTTTAAAAAAAATATTTCAAATTAAAATAACACAGAAATCTGAGCTATTTACTATTTAGTAAAAATTATTTAAATATTGATTTTATAGTTTTTTTTTAATCTGATTGAAATATTATTAGTACATAATTTTGCTTTTTACAAATTTAATTGTCTATTAGCATTTATTATCATCACATCCACCATTTGTTATTCTTTTACTGATGTAATTATTTATAATTTGCTATTACATTAGGTATACTGATGCTATTTTAAATCTCAAGGAACATTTTCATTCTTAATATTATTATACTCTTGTCACAATTATTGTTGTTACATTTGGTAGGAACATTATTATTAAAGTGATTCATTTTTAGAATTATCATCTTTATTTCAGTCTTTAATAATTTTAATGTAACTCTTATTGTCAGCAATTTTCATTATTATTCACAATTTTCAATACTTTCTTTTCAATATTATTATTTGGTGTAATTATTCATTTCACTAATAGATGTGGGTACTGTAAGAATTTTCTAATATATATATTCATACAACTTCCTGCTAATACATATATGTTTAGAGTAACTTTGGATCAATGTCTTTTGCCTTAGATTATAAATGGTATTTATTCTCACTATTTTGTACACCTTTAATTCATTTTTGACTTTGTATTAGTGGACTGATAGTGTGATACGTGTAATTTGCAACAAATAAACATTAGACTTTTTGATAGCTTCAAAATCAAATCCTACTAATAGATTATAGATAGTTTTTCATTTTAATTAATATGACTAGCAGTAGATCCAAAACTTCTTCCTTTAATCAGCAATTCATTTCTAATCATGTCATATATAAATATTCTAAAAATAAAGACCAATTTCTATTTTATATTTCAAACTTAGTGTTGCAAAAATTAGAGGGAAGGGGGAAGACATGCTAATGGCTACTAAGATACTTTTCAACTAAGCTGATCTCATTTAGTTCAAATCAGACATGACTATTTATATATTGCCTACTATTGTTTTATATAAAGTGATTAACAATATACAAATTCACTTTGCAAGCACTTGGTCATAACATTCATTAATGTACTTATATAAATGTATTGAACTTTATTAAATATAAAGTCTTTATTAAAATTAAATGAATTATATTTTTAACTCACAAATGATGATTAATATTCATTTAAATAACTAATGAAGGCATAATGTTGCTAAAAAAATGTGGCAATTGCAAAACAAATTTGTATTATATATATATATATATACATTGTAACTGAAACGATAGTATGTATATAAATAATTTGATGTGAAAATATATATATATTTCACTATATTTTATAGGTGTGCCTCTATCTGTATAGGAGAGATTGTCTTAAGCAAATGCTTTAATATTATTATATTAGCAAAAAGATAATGAAATAAACATACATCTAATATAAGATATAAATCTTAAACTTTTCAATATAAAAATCATATTTGCCATGAGATAAATGGAAAGCATAACTCAAAATATATGATTTATACTTAAATAAAAAAGCAAACACTATTGCATGTAATGAATTCTATTGAATGATTCTAAATTTAATTAATTATAAAATATACCTAACAATACATAAATATATCATCAAAGATAAATAAATTTTATATTAATCATTACTCTTTTTCTCTCCAACAAGAGTGACAATCATGCAATCATATATAATGAATATAACTGTGATTATATACACACCCAATTCTCTCTCTATATATATATATCCTGTCTACTGTGATTATATACACACCCAATTCTATAAATATATATCCTGTCAAAATGTCTTATCATAAAACATTAAAAGGAACAACTATTAAGAGAAACTACTTATAAATTAAAATAGCATTTATTGCAATATATACATATTAAATTATCTTTGTTTTTTTGAAAAGTAATTTATTTTAATAGAAAATAATTCAGCATATGATTGCTATAGTGAAGAACCTAGAGAAAAGAAATAACATGAAAATATATTATTAGGGTCACATTCCATTCAAATAAACTGCAGTCATTCTTTACATTATTAAAATATAGGCAAATGTATAGAAGAATACAAGATAATCTAAAATTTATTGCTAATATTCTTCTCATTAATATCCATATATCTCTAATGTAGTCTATAAAATGATTTATATTTTATACATTAACAAGAGCAAATTCTTCATGATAATCCTTATAATTAACAACTGGTAATAAGTCTATAGGATAATACTAATGCTTTACCTTCGATTGCGTGATGTTATAGGAGTAGTAAATCTCTTCAAAACAAGATAATAAATAATAGCATAACCAGGCCCATTCTGTGGGTTTGTGCTGCCTGGATGCAAAATTATATTACAGCCCTTCCAAAAAAAAATCTTCATAATAATAAATTGAAATTTTCTTTTAACATATAATATAAACATTTATTATAAAACAGATTTCATTGTTATTTTCTCTTAATATAACTTCTTTGTTATATTACACTTTTAAGAAAGAAAAAACAAAATTTGGCACTTTTTTTTTATTTTAGTTTTAAGTTTAATTGCTATATATTTCTGTGCATATGAGTTTGAATTATGAGAGTGTTTTTATTTGATTTGATTTAATTCAACTAATGAATCAGTCGCTAAATGGCTTACCATAGCAATTTTTTTTTTTTTTGCTAATCTATAATATTGGTTGTTTTGTATATATAATAAAAGTGCAGACGAAACGGTTCTAAATAGAATAAAATTGTCTGTCTTGAAAACAGCACAGACAATTAATCTTAGACTTAATCTAAATTATAAAACAATACAAACACATAATATCTATAAATAATAAAATATTCAGTTAACATCAGCAAAATCAAGTATTGTAGAATCCGGGAGTTTTTTGTTTTTTTTTTCAATTATTCTTTTGATTATCTATTGATTCAATTTTTTTATTAAAGCAAGTCGTTTATGCAACCCCTACAGTGTACTGCCCATGTGCACTGCACCTCCTACACCCCAACACAGAAAAGACATGACCTGAGAATAATTGTAATACAATGCAATACACAGCAATTGGTATTAACTAAAACACATTTGTAAAGGTATTAGGGTGGGGAGTTGTACATTTTATGAGATACTTGTATAAAATAATAACCAGCATCATATTTATTTTTCATAATCCTTTTCTTGTAGGAGCTTAGATAATAATAATATTATATTTATTTCAATGAATATACTTTTAATTAGTATATATATATTTATTTTTTAATGTACTCAGCCTTGCTTTATTGGTTGTAGTGGAAGACTCTAGAATATAATGTGCATGGATTATAGTCTAGTTCTGATGCTTGGAACATATTATGAACTCCCAAAAAATATATCATTCGATTAGTTAATACCTCTTTTTTATAAGAAATTATTAAATATCAACCCTATATTTATTTCCATTACATGCCTTCTTACTCTAGTCCAGTTGAGGGAAGGGGATAATATATAATGACAAAAAATTAACAAACGAATATATTTTTAGATTTTCATCTATGATTAATTAAATAGATTGTTTTAGAATTTAATAAGTTTTTTTCACTTTTTTAATAATAATGATATTATTCTATGTGGAATTTTATTTTCCACATCTTCATACTTGGAACAATACCATGTAGTAATTTATATATATTTACACATTGTTAGAAAAGATAACACACAGGAGCTAATAATTATTTTATAATTTATGTAAAAAAGAAAAAAAACAAATCTAATAAAGCCTTCTAAATAAACTGCAATAACAATACTATGAATAAATTAATTGAGATCTTTAAAGATGAAAGAAAACTTCAGTTATCCATTATTTGATACAATATTAGAAACATAATATTTAACATTCAGCAAAGAATAACCTTGGAATGAAAAATAATAAGATATTCAGATAATTCTCAATTACAATATCAATCAAAATATTTTCAGTAATATTAAACTCCACAGTTTTCAAACTTTATCGTAAATATATAAAAATATATTCATTTCTTTATAATCCTGAATATAAACTTTATAAATACATGTATGTGCTTTTATTTCAGCAATATTTTATTTTAGGCTCATCCATAAATTCTAAAAATGCAATGGCAAAATCATAAGGCTGGTCAATATATTTTTCAATTGCTGGATGTGATATTATAGAAACGGACCCAACTTCATTGGATTGGACACGTGAAACAAATGAATGATATAAGACCACCTAAATAATATTTTATAATACACTTTAATATAATATACTTGAATATGAATTTCTTGAAAAAGAGATCTTGTTTAATATCATAAAGTTATTTCAAAGACATTCTAAAGAAGTCTGTTGTTAATCGTTTTTCGTGGGAAGATATAGTTTAGAATAGAAATTATTAGAGAACTATAGTTTAGAATACAAATTATTAGAGAACTATAATTATAGTGTTGACATTCTAAAAAAGTCTGTTGTTAATCGTTTTTCGTGGGAAGATATAGTTTAGAATAGAAATTATTAGAGAACTATAGTTTAGAATACAAATTATTAGAGAACTATAATTATAGTGTTGACATTCTAAAAAAGTCTGTTGTTAATCGTTTTTCGTGGGAAGATATAGTTTAGAATAGAAATTATTAGAGAACTATAGTTTAGAATACAAATTATTAGAGAACTATAATTATAGTGTTGACATTCTAAAAAAGTCTGTTGTTAATCGAATTTCGTGGGAAGATATAGTTTAGAATAGAAATTATTAGAGAATTATTAGAGAACTATACTTCAACAAGAAAAATTTGCCCTAAAAGATATGAAATTGAAAGACAACATCACAAAACATCAAATAAACAAAAAAATGTTCTGTGGACGTCTTCATAGTTCAGAGATTAGTTTATATAGTCATACCAAAACTCATCTCCAAAATAATAATAATAATAATAATAATAATAATAATAATATTATTATTATTATTATTATTATTATTATTATTATTATCATCATCTTTTTTCTCTCTCTAGAGTTGGAATGAACATACTCATTCGAGAGTGACGTCTGCTGCTCTTGATTTTTATTAAAGAGTAATTAGAAATCGTATTTTAAAAGAAATTTAATTATCATTAAGTTTTTTTCTTATATTAATCATGGCTAAGACTATTATATAATACATCTATATTCACATTCATATACATTATATTAACCCTTAACGTAAATGCCTAACTATTACAGATTTTACAGATGAAATAATACAAATTTCAAGCATTTAAATGTAAACATTTTTATAAATTATTAATTATGAAAATTGATATCCTTTTACAGGGTTAAAAACATCTAAGCAAAATAATGCATTCAATTATAATAATGAAAATTAAATATATACATTTACTTTATTTACATTTATATGAAAGTGAATCGTAGCCGAGAGATCAGCGCAGCTTGCAGACAGTTGTCGCGAGTTCGCTTCCCTCGCCGATACTTTGACATATGGAGAAAAAAGGGATAAAAAAACAAACCTAAATTTAAATTTCATCATCATAAAATTTATAAAGATTAGCAAAATAAATGCAAAAGTTGTGGTTATAGACATTTCTCGGGGAATAAAAAAATATTTCCAAAAACAGTATTCAGTGTGAAGCTATCTCAGAAAAGTTTTTCGATCCAAATAATAGTATTTTAAGGTCAATTTTATTTATTTATTCCAACATTTTTGTGGAGGTTTCGATTTGTCACTATTATACTTTTTACAGTTAACGGTCATTTATTGAAGTTAATTATTTCTATAAGTATTTTATTTCAATCTCTAGTGTTTAATAACTTCAACTTTTTTCAAAATCTCTTAATTCTCATACCGTTTTCAATATTATTTTAAAAATATATTTATATATAAAATAATTTGTTTTATAATGTTAAAGAAAATAAAAATATTTAAATAAGCAGTAATCAAAACAACATTTGGTTATTTAAAAAAATATACAAATATATGCCTATTATAAATAGTTCTTTCAATATTATCAATATTGTGTGATAAAGATGCATAATTTTTCCGCCATACACAAATGCAATGATTTCTAGCAAACAAAATACTGTACTTCAAGAATATAATTCAAAAATATAAATATTAAAAAGTAAATAGTAATAACATTCTGAAGTTAATGTTAGGTAACTTATAATAGTGTTAGTTTTGATTAGAATAAAGCAAGAATGGATTTAAATTTATTTTTCTATTTATTTTATTTTTATTCTTTTCCTATCAATAAAATTAACCTTCCTGTCAAACTATATATATATTAATAAAATTAAAAAAAAAAAGTAATGTCACATGACTTGCATAGCTTGTATTTACAAATATGTAAAATAACACGCGTGCTAATAGCTCTAAACAAGCTTTTTTTACTCCCTCTGATAAATGCTACAAGACAACGCATTTGAAATCTTTATTTAGAATTATTCCGATTCCCAAACCGGTTTCTGTTAGTGAGACACTAGGACATCCAGACACCATATCCAAAATATAAACTCAAGCCCAGCATTTATCTAATACTTAACTATTAAGTAGAAGATGTGAAATTTTAAGACATCTATATGCCTTCAAATCCAGCTCTCCAACTCAAATAGCCACATGGGACTGAACTAAATTCAGATCTACTATATATTAATAGTCTTAGCAATTTAATATAACCAAAGCCTCAACATCAAACATGTAATATTAATAAAATTAAGTTATATATCACATGTCTTATATATCTTGTATTTACAGATTTGTAAAATAACAAGCATGCTAATAGCTCTAAATGCTACAAGAGAATTTATTTGAAATCTCTATCTAAAACTATCCCCATCTCTAAACTGTTTTCGAGGTAGTGTCTCTTGTCAGTGAGGAGGTAGGACATCCAGATACCAGATCCAAAATACAAATTCAAACTCAGCATTTATCTAACACTTAACTATTAAATAGAAAATCTGAAATTTTCAGACATCTATATAGTTCGGTCCCATGTGGCTATTTGAGTTGGAGAACTCTTCTACTTAATAGTTAAGTATTAGATAAATATTGGGCTTGAGTTTGTATTTTGGATCTGATATCTGGATGTCCTACTTCCTCACTGATAAGAGCCAATAGCTCAAAAGCAGTTTGGAAATATGGATAGTTCTAGATAGAGACTTCAAATGCGTTCTCTTGTAACATTTATCTGAGAGAAAAAAGCTTGTTTAAAGCTATTAGCATGCACAAGTTACTATATATGTATAGTACAAATTTTACAAAAATGTGATTTGAAATATGATTTTTTTTTCTACAGTACAGGCTTTTTCATACCTTCATTATATGTAATATATAGGGGGTTTGAACTCAGATTTTCACATAACCCTCAACCATCCATGCTATCTCATACCGCTGATACACTTGATCACACAATGTCGAAAAGATAAATAGTCACCAATAAAAAACCTGGGTCAATTGGTCCAGATTTTGAACTAAACCAGAGTCAATTGGTCCAGATTATCATCTCCACACATAGATACAATCAAAGCTCAGCTTATATTAAGACAGTCAATCTTCAGCTCTAACAGTAAAACTTTATTACATTTTAGGTATAGTTTTTTTTTTTTTTACTATATAGGCTAAAAAGGAAATCAAACAGCCTTTGAAGTCATCTCAAATGTCTTTCATTGAAAAATGGTGGAGGAAAAAGAATTACTAAGTGAACTTCCTAATTATTAAGTAGTGGAAGTGTTTTACTTTTTAACTAAAAATAACTAAATATTTAGTATTAGCTAGTATACTTGGATGAACTATCTGCTGACTATTTGAAAAAACAAATCTTTACACCTCAAAATTTATATAATTTTAGTATTATTTTTTAACATAGACTTCATGTCACACTAATTCCATAAGCTTTTTGACGCCATCAGAGATTTTGTACTATTACTATGCCAAATTTCACTCTTTTTTTAACTGATGTATTAATGTACTAAATTGTTGTGAATATTTGTGCACTTTTATATTTTCCACTTAATGAAATCTAAAGATAAAAATTTCTCTGTATTTTAATTCTAATTACAGAGAGGTGATTATTCAGTTATTGTTTTAATTAGCAATGTGTTAAACATGCAAATTAGTTTAAATTCGGCCAGTCCTAGTTATATGCTATTAATAATAGTTAGCTATAACGGTGAGAATTTCATTATTGACTAAAGTCTAATTCTAAAAGTGAGAGTGTTGGATAAATTATGGCATATGAGTATTATTTCTTGGTTGCCTACAGACAGAAAACTTCAAACGTATATAATTATTTGGGATAACGGCTGTATTAAATTAACAATTTTTTTGTCTTCTTGAATTTGTGTTTGTGGTGTATATAAATGAATATTTAGTATACCTGTAATTCCTTAAATTTGAGATCGCTAGGATCTAAAATATCCATTTTTTTACAACGTAAAATCAAAATCTGATGTTGATTGCTATAAAAGTCATGAAATTAGAAAACATTAGGCTGTAATGAAATGACATAAGTCAAACGTATTAAACTGAAATGCAGAATAAAGTTTTTTTTAAAAAAATATAAATATTTCAACTGAACCGCGATTGTTGCAAGATTAAATTAGTAAATATTTAAAATATTCATTGTCCGATGCAATTTCATTAATAAAGTAATTAAGAAATATAAAACGGAAATATTTTATTTAACGAAATACCGATGTGGGTTAATATTATTGATTTGAATGAATATGTACTGTATTTCTTATAAATTTAATTGTCTTTAAAAAGATGACGAATTAATACATAAACTGGATAATAAATATAGTAATATATATACGTTTCAAAAGTTATATTCTATCATTGTCTTACAAATTATATAGTGAATTTAGTAAATAAAGTAGACTGTTTGAGCAAGAATATGTTTTATATTATAGTCCAAAATATACTTGTGATATATGGGCTGTAACACATACATCTGAGAACCTTGAAAAATATAACTGCAATGAGGTAGCAGAAGAATAAAAAGAAAAACAATATAGGGTTTGCAACTGAGAGAAATTGATTTTAAAAAAGAAGCCGTTTATTTGAAGAAAGTTGCAACATTGGATATAAGCACTAGAATAAAGGCAATTTAAAAAAATGAAATAAAAATCATCATTTGTTTATAAAATGAGGCCCAGGTTCATCATCGGTTTTATTAAATTTGTAAAATAATCATTCAAGATGTAAAAAACTTTTGCTGTATAATTTTCATCTGCTCAATTCAAAATTTTGCAAATAAACAATAATGGTATTGTGTAAATCTCCATTAGCTTTATTCTATTTATACAAAAATGATAAGCAGGGCTACAATTAAATCCCACCCAAGATACTACCAGGAGAGCTCAGACACAAAGTCCATTGCTTCATAGAAATTAAATGCTTTAAGACAATTATATCATTATTTGATATAGATATTTATAGTTAATTACATAAATTTTATTTTTTTTATTAAGTCATGATTTGTTTTTATGATACTTATATATATATAAAGGAATTTAATTTTATTACCTTAGACATGTTAGTATATGGTATACGTATCTGAGTATTTATTCCAGTCATCTATGAACTTCATTTATAGAACTGATTTTGGTATGATCATATGCAATGGTTTCCTCTTTTCTCTACATGTTACCACTGTTATAGCTACTGATTTCAGAAAGACAGCAAGAACAACTCTGCACACTTACTATAAATATAATTTATACTTTTTTAAAAAAAACTCAAAATGAATGTTGTGTAATTTATTTTCACTCATTTTGTTTTCTCAATTGTAATCTCTTTATGTTTTATTTCTACCTACAAATAACTTGACTCTCATGTGTCCCAGATATACCCTAGCAGAGTGATACTTGAGTAGTTGAATTAACATCTAGAAAAGAAATCATTGCCAGTTTACATCTTAATGAACTAATCTTACAGAATACATATAGCCATTGAAATAGTAAACAGGATTGTGATCAATCTATAAGAAATAGCTGGGTAAACCAGAAAATGGCAAAGTCGAAAGAATTTTGATTATTTGTCATTAAATGACATCTATTGATGTTAGATAGTCGAAAATCTGGTGCTAAAATTAAATAACTTATTAGAAAATCTTCAGATTCAGATAAAAGCTCTTAGCAGCTCCCTCAAAATAAATAAATAAAACAATTTATATTTTCCTGTTTTAATAATAATAATAATCATCATCATCATCAAATTGGAACAATAAAAATTGCTTTCACAATATTTATAATATTAAATTAGCAATAATTAATATTTATTTATATCAATAACAAAGATTTTTTTTCTCTCCCTTTTCTGGGTAATTTTAATATTCACATAAATGTTCTGGACATTAATACAGAAAAGGTAGTCTATATATTTTAAAGTTCATTTTTATTCATGCTTAGTATGCTTTCAATATATAACATATCATAATGATAGTACTTTCATTTTTTCAGTGTTCAAAGCCTATATGTATACTTAATAAATATTTTTATATTTAAAATCATTTAAATTTATTTGTTTAATATTCAAAGATATTTAAATCCCTTCAAAGTGCCCACTTCTTCAAGAGGAGGCATGCTTGTGTCTTTTTTGTTTATAGAGAATCTATCTTTAACTATTTCCCAAGTCTCTTTAATTTTTCAAATCTTCTGTCTCAGTGCATACAATTCCAGTTCTGGACAAATCAAATTTATGGCAGAATTTTGTTCATGGTCCATAAATATTGAGGAACGTTCATTGCTTTTCTTTTCTCTATTGCACAAATATCTATGCTGGGCTAGTCTTGTTTAGAGATTAGCCCTCGATTCACCATAATATGTAAAATTACACATAACTTGATTACATTTAAATCTATAGACCATTTTATGAGCTGATTTCATGGGCAGTTTGTCTTTTGAATTGTTAAGTAGTTTGTTTAGTGAAAGGGATAGAAAAAATATAAATATGTATATTAAAGATTTATAAATCCTAGGATATAATATTAATAAAAAATTTAACACAATTGATAGATTTTATAATAAACAAAACTATGTTCACAGTTTCAACCCATGGAGACTAAAAAATGAATAAGCCTGCCATACATCTCAAAAGTCTCTCAGAAATTAGAAAAGTTTTTGTACTCCCCATTCACTAAACAAAATGCTTAACAATTCGAAAGACAAACTGCCATGGAATCATCTCATCAAATCATCTTCAAAATTAAATGCAATCAAGCTATGTATAATTTTTCATATTATTGGGAATCAAAGATCTCTTAACAAGACTAACCAGCATAGATATTTGTAAAACAGAGCAAAAAAAACAATGAATATTTTTCAATATTTATTGACCTTGAACCAAATTTGACCACAAATTTGACTTTTCTAGAGCTGGAATTTTATGCACTGAGAGGGAAGATAGAAAAAATTAAAGATGCTTGGGCAACAGCTAAAGATCGATTCTCTATAAAGAAAAAAGACACAAGCATCCCCCTCTCAAAGAAGTAGGCCCTTTGAATGGATTTAAATATCTTAGAATATTAAAAAAAAATTAAATGATTTTAAATATTAAAATATTTAGACTTTGAACACTAAAGAAATGAAAGTGCTATGATTAAGATAGTATAAAGCAAAATTTAAAATATATAGACTACCTTTTCTGTATTAATGTCCAGAACATTTATGTGAATATTGTTAACTATATGCACATTTAAATACACTCTTCTGATTTTATATTATAAAGTAAAACCTTTTCTTTAGTCAGACATTCAAACGTTTTTCACATTTTGAATATATATATATATATTGGTAATTGAATATAATATATATATATATATATATATATTGAATATATATATATATATTGGTAATTGAATATAATATATATATATATATATATATATTGGTAATTCATTTTTAATAAGTAGTTGCCAAAAATTAATATTATATATTTTAAATTTTCTTGGCAAACTGTCAATTGTTTTATAATAATTTGTTTTTTGTGAGTATTACTATTATTATATTAATATATTAGTGCCTAACATGACATTTAAAAATTATGTAGCCACAAAATCTTACCTAACTCCTCTTTACCCTGATTTCTCAAATGATCTGCATCTAATTTGAGTGTCTGAGGAAAATGACACATTTTTTGAAGTTTTACACATTTTAATAATTGTCTTAAATATTGGAACTAAATTAATTAAACACTGTGAAAGTGGTAAATACACTATCTAATATAAAACAGTCTGCCATTACTTTTCATTGCAAAAGAAAATGTTCTCTCATTTATTAAGCATACAAAAGCAAAAGTTGTTTTATTAGGAATTATATAGTCATCTATGAAAACATTTTTATTTACAACTTGCTGAACTTATTAAAATGAAATTCAATCTTCAGAAATCACCAAATATACAAAAAGTCAGAGATATTTCACAGAGGCAAAACTCTCCATACAGTAGTGCCACTCGGTGCAAGTCAGAGTAATCAATGGATGCAGGAAGGTTTGTGCATAAAATCCCTATCTAGTCTCTACTCATCCAATGGCTTTCATCAATGAGGAGCCTTGGAATAAAGAATGGTGATCATGTAATGTTTAATGGTTTAAAAGTCAGAGATATCAATAACTTTTATTAGTCATTCATTAGACTAGAGATTATCCAATAATGAATATTTCAGTAGTGTATACTAAACAACGATAAAGATATGCATAAGAAATTGTGATTAGGATCAACTGGTGAGTGCTGATTCAGCATGATATATGCATCTTGGGGATCTTTTTCACATGTCTTTGGTCATATGTTTATGATTACATCCCTGCACAATTCTTACTTTGTGTGAGTGGTGTAGTGAAAATTATACTACAGAAATATTATTCATTATAAGTAAGAGATGTGTAGGAACAGAGTGTTTTATCAATCAAACTAAAAATAAAAATGAGTGAAATCGATAACAAACAAATTCAATTTTTCATATATTGATATAATAATGTAATGCATTAGATATGCTAGATCTTGTCTCTGTTGTATTGATGTCAGTGGACACATTTGCAGAATCTAAAAATTTATTGGGATATCCAAAAAGAAAAAAATATTTAAAATACATACAATGCAAAAAAAAAAAGGCTAAGAAATGGAATTGAGAGAGATCATTTATTCCAACATTCATGATGGATAGTTTCGAAATCTAATATACAATGATAGAACTATACACTAATGATTTTTAGGAAGATATGTAAAATAGTATTGTCTAACAAGAAAACATATGTATTATAGAGTGTTTTTTTCCTGATGATATTTTCATATATGCAGAAAGTAGAGAAGACATGGAAATACTTTTGGAGATGAGTACAAGTTGTAGATAAAAAAAAAAGGAAAATAAATTTAGTAAAGAAAGTTTAAAATGCTGCTGATAAATGTTGGAGAAAGAGCTTTTTTGGGGAGGACTAGATGTGAATGAGGTAAATAGGTATAATTACTTGGGAATCATTTTGAGCAACCAAAAAGATTATTGGAGTGAAAATTGATAAACAGTGCGTAATGGAGATGGGAGGATATGATCAGTATAATGTAGGAAGAATTGTATAAAAGAGCGTTGTGATGTATTATGTATTAGTAAAGAAATGTTGGATATTCTAAAAAGAATTCAAAGAGAAGTTTGGGTATGAATATAGGAACTGTAAGTAAGGCAATTCAAGGAGAGATGGGATGATCATATGTTTACATGAGGGATGCAAAAAGCCATTGAAAATGGATTGGTATTTATGAATAGTCATAAAATGGCAACATAGTTTGTGTGTAAAGATCAAATGATAAAATGGATAAAAATAATAATAGGATATGCTAAAAATTGGATAAAAAAATTATATTAAATTATCTGTATAAAACTGTTATACTAATAAAAATTAAGACAGGAGAATAGTTTCACAATTAAAAATATTTAAAAAAATTGGAGATATAAAAGAATAAGTAGAATATTAGATGTGAGTCATTTTATGATAACAGTAAGGAATTTAATTTACTTTTTAAAACTGAACAGGATCTTTACCAACAAGAGAATATATATATATATATGATAAACAAAAATGCAAGTTAAAAAACTTGCTATATATATATATATATATATATATATATATATATATATATGGAATACTTTGAGGGAATTGATTTTTAAACTATTTAATAAAAGTATAGAAAATATTAAACATTTGTTAATATAATGTAAGCAAAAGAAAAGATTAAAATAATAAAGTAACTCTGGAGTAAGTAATAATACATAAAGTGAGTTTTTAGTTTTTATGTTGGGATTGGAGAACATTAAGTTTGACCTTAGACTAAAGCTAATGAATGGATGAAGATAATATTATGAAAATGGAATAGAGAGTAAATAAATTTGAGGTTTTGGTTGTTGTGCAAATTAGGAAATAATAAGAGAAATATGATGACAAACAGATTTCTTTTAGAATATTGGCTGATAAATTCTTAGCTTTAATAAAAGAGAAGTCATGTCACATTATATTATATTGTGAATCTTCTGGAAAAAAGTCTGATGACTTAGAAACTTATGTTGGCTTTAAGTTTGCATGTTCTACTAACAGAAATAGAATTAAAGTTTTTGAATTCCTAAGCAAATTTTCAAAAAAGTAATTTTTAATATTTATAATATATATCTTAAAAGTTTTATTAACATTCTTTAATTAAATAATTGACAGTGAAAAGGTCTCATAAACATGGCCTTGGTTTGTTTCATGATAACTGTATCACTACTTATTACTAATTGTCTGGTGTAGTTATTGAATTCTAACATATAATTTTAATGTCTAAAAGAATAGTTTTCTATGAAACATATTGAGATCTTCCAAGTTGTTTACATTATACTAATTGAAATATCTATCAAGTTTATGTTTGAAAGCACCAATAAACTGGCATCATAAGTAACAAATCATTTGTTCTGATATAATTTCTTAAAAAGAGCTTAGCCTATGACAGTCTTGATTCTCTGAGGAAATCAAATACTAGATATCTAAATGAATCTGATTAGCAGAATAGAATTCTGTACTTAAAAAAATGCTTCTGGCTAAATCTAAATAGTCAAAGCATGTAACTTTTATTAAATTCAACATAATTATATTTAAACTCAATCTTCAAACTCACATTATTAATTTTATAAATATCTAACTTTATTTATCTGAAAGAAATATATATATATAAGTTGCAATCTAAAACAACTTAAAACAGATAATAAAACAGTTTACTTCCATATATCACATTTTCTCTGAAATAAAGTTGAAAAGAATCTCCAAAATTATTCAGTCATTCCAAATTAAAAGAGCATTAATAAGCTAGAACATACAGCAAAAAATTAATATCTAAACAAATAATCAATTTGTTTTTTAAATTATTAACCAAGGTTTTTGAAACTGAGATGTCATGATGATTCATGTTACTAGTCAGTCATATCAATCAAAAACATGAACATACATGTAGATCTTTCTGAAGGTTTGTGATGATGGTGTTTTAGTTGTGTTTATATGTTGGACTATTTCCATCATCTAATATGAGTATTAGAAAAGACATTCAGTGCTTGTATTAGATGATGGAAATAGTCCAACATATAAATATAAATATATATAGATCAATTGGATACTTTATTGAAGTCAAATGCTTATTCAAAAGAACATTGCAGAATTTAAAAACCTCATCACCTTAATATTGTTATATCTTCTTGTTATATAGCCAAACTAAACTAAAGTTCAAATATTAAAATGTTTATTTTAGAGAAATGTAATAAAGATGCTTAAAAAAAAAAAATCTAAGAATTAATAACTTTACAATATATATCAACAGTATCAACAAAAAAAAGATTTAGAAATTGTTCCAAATAAAAAAAATTAGAGTTGCTATCCAAGCATTTCTGTATTTTCCAAAACCAAGAACTCATTAGGAAAGGAAAATTAAAATGAGAACTTCCAAGACAAAAGTCTCAATTTGTCATCATTTATAAAGTTCAAATAAATAATTATCTAAAAGCTATACTATATTTAGTAAACTTATTTAATTCAACTAAAATATAACACTCGAATTAAGACTTGCTATTGTTTTTGGTTATTGAAATTCAAAAGTTAAAGGAAGTCATTTAAAACTCCAATTAAGTTATAGGTACTAAACAGCAATTCAATTCAACACCTAAAAAGAAATGTTCAATTGTCTTAATAGTTACCCATTTATTTAACCACAACAAAAAAAAAAATTTTAAATTCACTTTAAATTTCACTTTATTTTTTTAAAGATAAGTTGTATTCTTAAATATTATTAACTTTGACAACTTATAAAAACAATAAATAAATCTTATAAGTTGATTACCTCCATTTCAATCAGGACGATATCAGTTGGATAGAAAGACTTTTTTCCATAAAAATGTATCTCAAGTGGCCATAAAAAATTTTCAGCTAAAAAAAAAAAAAGCTGCAATAAATATAATTAAAACGAAATTTCGCACTTTTTAACAGATAAACAATTGGAACAGATATGAATATTACACCAATTATATTCAAAAATAAGGCAAACTGCTGGGTAAATACCTGACGTCAAGAAATGAATGTACTAATTAGCAAAAATTCCTTAAATTAATTTTTCAAGTTACCAATAAAGGCAACCTCAATGTTTTAACAATTTATTGACTTTAAATAAAATTTAAAACAAGTGTTTAAATTACTTCAATTTTTAAAATCTGATTTGGGCTATTAAGATGATTAATTGTTTGTAAGTTGTTTTGTTGTTAATTTATTTTTAAAGTAAAATATATTCTACTACTTGGAATAAGTAAAATATTTGACTCTAGTTTTGTAATTTTTTTTGACAGTATTAATAAAAATAAATTAATTTTTCCTTGTTATTTTACTAATAATAATTAAATAGTCATTCAAACAAAAAAAAACTGAATTTGTTTTTGTTACTTTTGACTTTTTTTTTTTTTGTGTGTGAATATGTGAAAGTGAAAAAAAAAGGCTGCTGCCTTGATGACGTCAAATATAAACAGAAATTATAATGAGTTGCAAGAAAATTTGTTGTCATAAAGAACAAAACAATTAATCTATCAAAGGCAAACACCAAATCAAGGGGATAAAAAAAAGGGTGCCAATTTAGTTTGCACTCATGGCTATGTTGAAATTTAAAGACCTGCCAAAACCACTGCTGACACACCCAACCATAAATATTGAATAAAAGTACTTTAAATTCATAGTTTACAAATTATAAGCATATAGTATAATTCATATTTTAGAAGTTATAATCTTTTAGTATTTAGAAATTATAAGCTTGGTTTGATCAGACTTCTGCATCTTTTGGATCAGCCAAACCATTATTTCCCCTTCCCTGTGTACTCGGCTCTTTGCACCACCATATTTCAAATATTTTATGAAGGTAAATTAAAAAAAAAAAATCCTAATAAAATAAAGCATATTATTTTTACTAGCTTATAATTTCTAAAATATGAATTTAAAGTACTTTTATTCAATTCTTATGTTATTTATCGGTTGGATGTGTCAGCAGTAGTTTTTAGATTTCAAAATGGCCATGAGCACAAATTAAATTGGTGCCAAAAAAACCCCCAAAGCAACAGTACTTGGCTAAAAGTTATCTATTAGTTCTGCAAGAACCAGATAAGTCATCTTTATCTTAAAATATGGAAAATTTATGCAAACTAATTTCCTCAAATATTAGTCAATTATGTCTAAAATAAAATCATTTCTGCCATTTAAAGCTCTGAGTGTCTTTGTTCTGTCAGTTAAGAAAATCGCAAACGTTCATATAATAAAACATCAAGTATTTTACAAATAGATTTAATTTCAAGCAATTGCTTTTATTTTCTTCCATGTCTGAATATTATCTACCATCTAATTGTCATCTACAAGCAGGATCACCATGTACAGATTGTGCTGGGAACAAAGGCACTTCATCATGGGGCAAACAAGGCATCAAGATAATTAAAATTTATATGTAAATAAAAATGTTTACATTTTTGAATCATTTTATCATTAGAAATATGTTTTGAATGTAAATATTTTTTATTTAAATTTAAGAGAAATACTTCTTTACTTAAACTTATTTGTGACAATTGCCTGAGTTCGAATTTCTAGGCATGAGCTCAAAATATACTACATATATACTCTTATCAATATGCTAAACTAAACAGTTTGATGCCAAATTGTTGTGATAATTAATAAAACTTAAGTAAATATTTAGATTTCAGAATTATTTTATGCTTAGAAACACATCTTGATTGTAAATATTTATTATTTAAATAAAAGAGAAATACTTTTTTACTTATTTTGACAATTGCTCAAACCACGAAGTATATATACTCTACCACTGCACAAAATTGAACAAGCCAATGCCCTTTCATTACTATAATTAATAAAACTCATATGTAAATGAAAATGTTTAGATTTTCTACTCATTTTTATTTAATGAGTAAAATGTATAAATGTTTTACCTCTGTGAATTTGAATATAATGTATATATATATATATATACAAATCCAAAAACCATATTAAGAATAAAATTTTATTAACATTAACAATCCTGTAGTGCTTAGCATGCTTTCAACTGATAATTGTCATATCCTAATTTACACCTGGGTCTCATTTATGTGGTAGATAGGTTCCTCAGAAAATGTGCACAAAAGAAATCACACAAAAATAGACTTAACTTACCTTGAAAAATGGGGATACATACTGTAATTTTCAAAAATCACATAAAAGCAGAGCAACAATGTAAAATTACTTTAAAATTCGCATTAAAAAAAATAAGGAAATAAAATATGACTAATAAAAAATTTCAAATTTGGAAAAAATTGATACAAGACAAACTTTTTTTACTTTTTTTTATTAACTACAGTATTTAATTTTATTCAAAACAGTATATTTTTATGCGTAATTTACAGTATTTTACATTTTTCATACATGTACAGTATTTTAATTATTATCGCTATTTGATGATATGCAGGTTCATTTGTGAACTGGTAAGACATCAGATTCATCACAAGAGGAAATACAACTAGCATCAACTTCAGTTTTTTCAATTGTTCTTATAGTGGACTCACCCAAACTAAAATGATTCTTCTCATTTCGCTAAGCAATCTAAAATTGAAATTTTTGTTTCCAAAGAAATTCATTTTCTTGGATGTTTTTTCCTCTCCATTAGGGTAAACTAAAAGTTTAAAATAAAAATAATAACTTAGACTTATGATAATTAAAATACACCTGCTCACTACTGTTGGGCAAAATTTAATTAAAACTAATAATTAAAAATTAAATTCTTATTTTTGCCTTTAATTTTTTAATTTTCAATTCTGTTTAAAAATCAAATTTCATTGTTTCACATCACATTATGTAATTTTTAAATTGTTAATTACAATTAAAAATCTGATTTTAATTTTTAACCATCAAATTTAATTGTGCCCACCACTGTTACTCACCTTTTAAAAATAAACTTGTAAACACTAAATGATTAAAAAGAAAAAATAGAATGTGATTTAAAATGCAAAAAGAACAATGTGCATAGTATAGGCATCTATAATGTTTGAACAGATTTACATTATAATCTTATAAAATTTAATGCGTGTATATAAAATGGGGAAATCCTGATTTTAAGTGAATTATGAACTTCTTTGTTGCATAAAATCTATTATAGTACTATTAAAAGTGCTGAGAATATTGAAATTATTAGATGGAAGTCAAACTCCGATAATGAGCTATTACTTTAAATATGACATGTGAGTGTACGAAATTTATAATATTTAAAGTAATAGTGCATTATTGGAGCTCAATGTCTGATCTAATAATTTTTATCACATAAAAGAAAACCGCATACAAAGATATTAAAAAGAAACATGAATTGCATAACTTCAAAATTGCTTTAAAAAAATCCGCATAAAATGAGACCCGGGTTTATATAAAAAGTAACATTATTATTAATAATTTTTTAAAAATAAAACTTATTTTGAAAATGTTGTCCCATATTTATAGTAATTCTGCATATGATGAAATTGTATTATCAATAATATTTTACAAAGTTTAAATATTTTATTCACTTTAGAGTATTCAGTAGAGTGGCCACCTGTAAAATAAGAAATCTGTGTTGTGATAAGTTTTTTTAATAGTATTCACTTTTTATTATTATACTGTATTATTTTTTTACACAATTTACTAAATTACTCCTGTTCAGGTAGATATAATCTGAGTTATGTACTTATTATTTAAATAGCTTTTCATATTTTTAATAACAATAGTATCTTTTTTAGATGTCATATTATCTTTTTATATATTTTACTAAACAGTTTTGCAAAATATTTTAATTGCTTCTAAAATGTATTGAATAAAAATCTAAGTATGAAAATTTAAAATTTCTTTCTTTACATAAGTCCTGTTAAATCCCTAATTGTTGAACTATATAATAAAGTATAATATATATAATAAAAAATAAGCATTAAAAATATATTATAGTCAAGATTGGTGGTCAAGAGGTCAGCGATAGCTGCTTTACAAGAAGTTGTCCCAGGTTAGCAGGTTCACTTCCCAGCTGATGCTATGACACATGAAAAAAAATATATATATAATACTTATTAAATGAAAACAAGTGGAAGTATTTTTGTTAATAGAAAATGTAAACAAGTTTTGTATCTGAGAAGTTCTGATTTAAAAATAATGAATGAATTTTGAAAACAAAGAACTTTCTTTTTAACAAGAAGATGTTAATGAGATGTCAGAGTTATATCATCCATGTTATTTAAAATTGACATAGTTTGGTGGTTCTAACAAAGTGCAAGCCTGGAGGTTAGTCACCTTATTTATATTAATAAACAATGTAAGTTGAAACTATAAAATATCAGACTATATATATATATATATAATAAATTATAGTTTTTAGTAGTGGAATAACACACATAATTATAGGAATATAATTTTGTTAATAGAAAATGTGAATAAGTTTATGCATGAGAGATTTCAATGGGTTTTCAAGCAATCAGAAACTATTTTTTTGCTCCTTGTTATGCAGGATGGAGCTCAGAAGTAAAGCATTCTAAAAATAATATTCTGCATGTACATAATATTTTTAATAACCAAGAAAGTAATTTATATATTATATAATTACTTATGTAATATTAGAGCCAGCCTGAGAAGGGGGGGAGAGCAGTGCAAGGTTTTAGTGGGTATATGTAGTGGTTCTTTTAATTATGATAAAACACTTAGATTTTAAAAATAATATCTTATTAGCAGATATTTGTAGTAGCAATTTTACAAGATTGTTCAAAAAATAATATGAAAACTTTTGAAAGAAAAAATTAAAAATTTCAAATTTACTAAATAAATATTTTAAAGTTATTATTTAATTATTATCTCAAAAATTATTTTTTTAAAACATTAGTTTGTTTTATTTTAGCCTGTTTTATATTCTGGGTTCATTTTTTAGACACACATTTATTTGCCAATGTTAAATGACTAAAGCTATATTTTCAAGTTTTTTTTTTTTTTTTTTTTGCGAAAGTGCTGGGGAAAATGTCTTTTAATTTATAAATTTTATTTCATAGAATAAAACGGGAGCTCTAAAATTTACCTTGCACGAAATTGCTTCTGACCCATGTGGATCATTGTCTACAAGTATTAAGAATGAAGTATCTTCTAACAATTAATTACAAAATTTATTTGGTATTTTAGAAATTCCCAACATAACAGCTGATGCTTTGTAAAAATAAAAGACTTAAAAAAAGTAAAAGATTTGCAGATATAAAGATTAATTTTGTGGATTTGTTCCTACTAAAGTTCACTTAACTCCCAATTTTGAAATTTAATTATCTTGTGTTTAGAATGTAACTCATTTATATTATTCCAACTGCTGCCCCCCCCTCCCTGACATAGTCTGGTTCTCATGTATAATAAGTATGTTCATTGAAATTCAAATGCTTGTAATTAAAAGATGGTGAAGAATTCATTTACTATTTAATTAATAGAATAGATAGCTTAGCTAATTTTGCAGTGTAGTAAGTAATGCCACTGACCAGTATGTGGTTAATCTTAGTCCAACTATAAATTAAAACCTGGCACTATTATCAAACCCTGGTTGATTTACTGATCTTATTTTATGAGTAAATCAACTTTATGAAAAAATATGAAGTATCCTCTCTATTTTTTATGCATATGCTTAATGTAACAATTTATTAACATTTCTGCTAAAGTGAATCTCATGAATCAGTAGAAATTTTTGTGAAAATACATTTTCAAATCAAATTTATAATAGAAAAAGAATAATCACTTTTGGAAACTGTCTGCATATTTGATCAATTATTAAACATTTTATTAAGAGATATTCAGTCTTCTATTTATATCACTCTATTCTCTTGGAATCTTATCATGTTTTCATCTCTTTCTCTCTCCTCAAATCGATAACTATAAATAATAATTAATATTAAATTTTTTGGCTTAACCAAAGTAGGTTTTAACCGTAGTCTATGAATTAGTCAATTTTGTTACTAGAATTTTGGTTCAGTTTCTTTATTTTTCTGACAGCGCGCGCGCGTTCATTGTGCCATATAAAGTACAGTATTATTATCTAAACATAATTAAAGATGAATTATTTTGAATGAAATAGGCAAGTCATGAGTCAAAAATAATTTATTGAGAAAAAATAAATAAAACGTATAACTAATCTTGTCAATATATGTATATAAAAGAATTACACACATACCAAAGAAAAAAAACGGCATGCAAAAGTTTTATTGGATGTGATGTAAACTACTCTAAAATGCCAAAGGTGTGTGAAAATTTTCAAAATAAGTTCATGTACAATACCTCCTTCTAGCGATAATAATATAAATTAAATTTCAAGCCTAAAAAAAAAAAGGTTTTTTTTTATCAAACGTTAGTGAGAATTTGATAGTTTAATAGAAATGTGAATAAAATGACAAAAATTAAATCATATTTCTATTACTCCAAATACTGATGTAAGCAATAATATACTAATATTTAATATTCTAATGAACCCTATATGGCCGAAAAATTTAACTTTTTTTTTTCATATGTCATAGCATCGGCCAGGATGCAAACCCACACCCGTCTGCAACCAACTACTTGCTTGCAAGTCGGGTGCGATGACCTCTCGGCTAACAATGCTTGACACTTTTAACCTGCCTAAATATAATTAATTAGTCATTGTTATCCAGGAAGTTTTATAAAATAATAATAATAATAATAATACCCACCATTAGGGCAGCCACTTTCAGCCTATATGCATTCTGGTGTACCAGATGCACTTTTACACTGGGCAACAACACAAGAAGGCACCCTAACACCTATAAGAACAAATTGCAAAAAATAAAAGAAAGAGACAGTATCATTGCACCACCTGATATCTTTGCAGCAACATGGTCTCTTTTTAAAATTCAGGCCACTTTATAATAAAGGATATAATAGAAAAGGACAGAGGCAAACATGAAATTCAGTGTTGCAAGAACATGGAAAAATTACTGAAACCATGATCATTGATTTATATTGTACATAAACTTGGACAATAAATATTTCATAAAGTGTTGAAAAATCTAAAACATTGTGAAAGCCACTATCTAAGTTCTAAAAAGACAATTTTTAAGTGCAAAGAGACTCTAATCAAACATACAGACTGTAATGTAATAACTGTGTATACCTATATATAACACTATGTTGAATCAACAACCAATGTAACCACTTGTTTTTGAATAAAGTTACCTTTAAAACATAATAATAATAATAATAATAATAATAATAATAATAATAATAATAATAATAATAATAATAATAATAATAATAATAATAATAATAATAATAATAATAATAATAATAATAATAATAATAATCCCGCAGCAAATCTCTGCTGAGGTAAGAAGCAATCTTTAAGCTCTCCGATGTAAGTATTTATATTATTCTTTTGTTTCAACTTGTTATTCGCAAAACAAACATAGTACAGAACGAATCAAATCACATAATAGATTAATAGAGTATTTTTAAAGAAGATATCGGTGTGTATTCATATCTTTTTTTAAAAAAAACTGACTTGAGTCAGAATAATAAATCATGGCTACTGCCCAGTCAAGCGTGAGTGAGTTAAGCACCAATACGAAATTAACAACATCGTTAGTTTCAACATCACCTATTTTGTATGCAAAAATACTTAAAAGCAACAGCAATATTACAGCACCAACCCAAATACCGCGTTTCCAAAGAACAAATACAAATGATATAAAAAATCTAGATCTACATACTCAAGAGGAACATCAACCCCCAGCCGCAATCTGGACAAAAGAAATGCTTGAAAATGTGACGGACCGTTTCAATGATACGGTGCCTCGTATGTTATTTGAAACTTTTTGCAGGTTTTTTTCACCAACATCGCTAGTACTCGCAGTAACAGATAATCAATGCTCCTTATATTGTTTCCTAAAAGCTGTATTATATGAAGCTATTATGCAAAATGAACTATGGGAAACAATCTCTTGTATCGCAGACCATCCAAATTCGCGATATATAACCATTGATTTTTATACTCAGCAGCAAAAAGAACTTTTTCAATCCACTATTTTAGCACTCGATAATTACGCACTCATAATTATAGATGAAAACCGGAAAAATATTATTACTGGAGTGCTAAAAAATACTTATCTTAAATACAACTTACAAGATTTTCAAAAAATGATAAACCCGTTTGGAAAAGTAATTGCCCTACAGCCAATTTATTTAAAAGACACACCTATACCGATATGTAGTAATTGTTTTGAATTTAAAATAAAACTCCATAAAAATGTAGATGCTGCCACGATCCCAACACTAATTACAGATCAAGAAGCAACACTCTCTCTTCACATAAGAGGTTTAAAACCACATTGTTTTGGCTGTGGACAGAGAGGCCACCTAGCAACTCAGTGCGATAACACAAAAGGCAATCACTGTGAACAAAACAAAATCCTCTCCCCAGAACAACCCACTGATGATGAAAAAAAAATTTCTAATAACACTACATCAATTGACAACCCAATAATAGAAACTGGAAAAAAACAGGTTCAAACACCCAAGAACAAAAATGATAACGGAGCAGAATTGCCAATCCCAAAAACTAACCAAAAAAATAATAACACAAAAACTAACATAGACACCCAAGATTCAAACGAAAATAACTCTCAAGAAACCACAACACAAAATGCAGTAATTACATCACAGGATCAGCAACTCAATAAAACAAAAGGTGTACCAAGTAAAAATCAACAAACAGAAAATAAACACACACAGCTATATAATGAAAATATAAATCAAGATAATATAAGTACACCAATAATAAAACAAACCACAATAATAAACAAAACTGCATCAAACATAATGGATGCAATAGAACCCCCTCTTCCACCCATTCAAGAGAATACACCAGAGGGAAAAAGAAAGCCAGGTAGACCACCTAAAAACCATGAATCCAAAAAGGCAAAAAAAAACAGACCAAAAGCACAACTCATCAGACATATACAACTTAGAAAATGATGAAATAGAAATGGATTTAAGCCAACAACAAATGGACAACTGTTCAGTTTCATCACAAATTGCCTGTATAGAGTCTGAACCAATATTAAATGAAAGAAAAACTGATAATAAAGCCTACCAAGTCTTAAATATGTATCAGCATCTATCTACTGCAATATAAACAAAAATTTAGAATTAAAAAATCAATAAAAATCAATACCCTGTTATAAAATTATCCTGTAACATGAAGATAAAAATTGGATCCCTAAACATTAGAGGCTTAAATGCCATCAAAAAACTTTTTGAACTCAAAAAATGGTTACATACAACACAACCACACATACTGGGGCTATTGGAAACAAAAATATACAATGGCTCTCAAATTTATCCTTCAAAATATTTAGTCAGCCAAGGGTTTTGTGCCTGCTCAAGGCAATCATCATCACCATCAGGTGGCACAGGTATAATTATATCCCACAACTGCCCTTTTGATTCTTTTAAAATTATATATATTGACTCTAATCTTATCATAATAACACTCCATCATAAAAATATCACACTTAACCTAGTATTTGTCTATATATCACCAGGCCCTGTCATCATCTCCAGAATAATAGCAACAATAAATTCAATGCTTACAGCAACACCAAATCCCATAATACTTCTGGGAGATTTCAACATGACCTACCAAACTTTTGTCACCAAATGGATCCATCAAATAACAATCCCACTTATGAGTGCTGAAAGTTTTCTCCCATTAAACTCAATGTTTTTTAATAACAATAGATATAAGTCACTTATTGATTTGTGTTTCTACTCACCAATGTTACATCATTATTTTAATCTTGAACTCTGTCCATCTATAATCTCAGATCATGCTGCCCAGTTCATCACCCTCGACCTAACAAAAATACAGAATACAACAATAGTCCTTCAAAAGACTATGTGAATACTTCTTCCAGCACAATGCTATGTGAATACTTCTTCCAGCACAATGCTCCAAAAACTTCAAAACATGTCACTTGATCCAGTACAAAAGTATATAGCATTCACCAATATACTTTCTTTCAACATCAATCATATTACCTGCAATTTAACACCCCCCACCAGATTATTAGCTTTGGCAGATGAACTACATAAAAGAATAACCATTTCCAGACCAACTACAGATAATCAAACACAAATAAAAAAACTTACAGAAATGTACAACAATACATGCAACACACTAAAGCAATATGTAGCAATAAAAAAGAAAAATATATACCTTACCCAACAACACACTTGGACCAGAGCATACATACGGTAGGCACTGGGATACCCATCCACAGTCAGAGTGCCTATGGGACTTGAAATAGATGGCTCTATAACAGCTGGACATAACATGATAAACCCAATATATCACCACTTTAAAAAAAAACTGCAAAAACAAAGAGTGTACATACCAAATGAAGACATATTTGGAGACCCTGAAACAGATGCACCAATAAAAACAACTGACATTGTATTTCAACTTGCAACAATAACAAACACATGTCACCCAGGACCACAAGGAATTCCAAAATTTGTGTTCAAACATCATAGTCACTTCACAGCCAAATACCTGTGCGAGTTATCCAATTACATATCCCAAAAAATTTACAACATACAAAGTCTATACCCAATTGCAATGGTTCCATTTAACAAAAAAACAACAGCAATATCATCTTTATCTAATCTATGATCAATTTCAATGGGACCTTTAGGAATAAAAATTCTTGAAAGAGTAATAAAGGAGAAAATAGAACAACATATACTCCCTGTGTTATCATCAGCACAATATGCCAAAAAAGGATCATCCATTGGCCAGGGTGCCTTAATGTACAAAACAATAATCAAAGTAGTAAAAAAAAGAAAGAAATATGCACCAATTATAGTTCAACTAGACATTGAGGCAGCATTTGACTCAGTGCCTATAGCCAAATTATTAGATGTGCTGAAAAAAACAACAATATCTCCATCCCTACTATATATAATAGCCAATCTGCTACTCAGCCATGAAATTCACATCACATTAAATGGGAAAAATTCACCAACCTTCAGACTGAGTCAATCCATCCCACAAGGATCCCCCCTCAGTGCCTTGCTCTTTACAATATATATAAATCCTCTATTAATAGAGATACAGAAAAAAATAAAAGGCATTCAAATCCCAAACACTGCTTTAAATATATCATGCATAGCCTATATGGATGATGTAACCATTTTCCTCCCCTCTAAAAAGAACCTCCCCATATTACAAGAGATAATCAAGAATTATACCTCAAATTTTAATTTAAAAATTAACACAAATAAAACTGCTGCATGGTCAATATACACAGGCAAGCACTGTACAGAGATGTTCAATGGTAAACCATATGCTTTCCTTGGTTTCCCATTCTACCTTGGAACCAACGGAATGAGGCAAAAAATTCAAAATAAATTTAAAAAAGATGCTGAAAAAATCACAGCCTCACTTGAAAAGTCATAACTATCAATATACGCAAAGGTAGCACTATTTAATCAACTTATAATTACAAAAATTACCTACTACACACCTATAATCAAATTTGCAAAAACATTCATATCCAAAATCTCATCAATCTGTAACAAACTAATATGGAAGAGAAAGACAGTGGCAATCTCTTTAAAAAATCTGAGCAGACCACCACATAGCAATGGACTTGGACTCCATACAATCAATGTTTTTTGCACACAGAAATCAGTAAATCTAATAACAGCAACCATAAAAAGATTTCCAGACCTGGAGTGTGTAATTAGTATAATACCCACAGACAGACCACCCCCTTCATATGGATATCTATCCACACTGATTGAAGAACTCAAGCCAATATACAACAAAATATCACTCAATAATGACAACAAGTATACATACTGGGATATTTATAATATACTAAACCCAAATCAGACTACATCCATCAGTTCTTGGGATAGACAACAGGCAACTACTGCAACAATTCAAAAAATGGTCATTAGAACCAAAATTATTTGATTTTCTACTTAAGCTTAATCTTAATGATCTACCCACAACACATTTCCTCAGATTTCGTAGATTCTACACAAATATAGACCCCATGTGTGGGCTATGTCATAGAGAAGAAGAGACACAAGATCATTTTCTTCATTCCTGCAGTGCACTAAAAACAATACGTCACATAATATTTACCACATACAGAAAGGCTATCATTTCAATTGATGAAATAATAAATACATTTAAAAAAGGCAACATCCCTGCTATTCATGCAGCAACATACAGCCTTTATGCCTACTGGTGTACCGGATGCACTTTTGCACTTGCTAATAACCCTCGACACCACCCAGCAACATATTCAATAAAACTAGAACTGTTCAGAAAAAGAGACAGCATCCTAGCTCAACCAGATGTGTTTGCAGCCACATGGTCACACTTGAAACAAAGATCCAGTTTATAAAATATAAAGTCTAATATGATAGATGATGACATTTTTCAACATCAGCTTTTTTTCCAACTTCAAAGAGATGCAAGCATAAACTGAACTAAATAGAAGACCAAATTTAAAAACAAGAAAGAAAGTATGCAGAATTGATAAAGACTTATATACTGAAAGTTGTTGTAATTTGTTTTGCATTTGTAACAAATCAATATAGTACTATATGTGACTCTGTAACTTTTTAGACTCAATAAAGTTTTGCTTTGAAACATCATCATCATCATCATCATCATCATCATCATCATCATAATAATAATAATAATAATAATAAATATGCTAGCTTTTAAACTACTAAAGTTTTTTTTAAGAATATGTAGACTCATGAAATTGTACTACGTGGCTTTAAAGATACTTCTATTGTTTCTATTGTGGCGGTCAGATGATGTATGTTGATTTAACCCAGTTCGAATACTAGGCAAAAGTACCTCGGGGCCACTCATACGCGAGATATTAAATCAAGAATACTATGACCTCTGCCCTATTCGTCTAGTCTCGAAGCTATCATCAACCGAACAACACTATCTGAGACACGCATAGATATTTTCTTCCCGAGCCACAAAGCTTAGCATCAGCGGGAGACATGGACAGAACCACCTGCGGAGCTTAAATAGTTAAATTGCAAAAATACTTAGAAATTATGTGTTCTGCATGCCTGGATCATTTAAAAGTAAAACAAAGCATTGAAAGATAACTAGCAAACTCAAGCTTTTTTAGTTAAATAAATATCTTTAATCACTGACATTTGAAATATTATTAATAATTTAATGGCCTTCGCTATTCCCTGAAATTTATGAATAACTTATGAGACAATGAAAACCCGATTAATATACTTGCGGTCTAAATCTTTCCTTCCCAGTTTTATTAAACATTGTCAACTCGAATCTGCTCGATAAAGTGTAATAATAAAAAAATCTTTCGCAAAGCAGTTTTTAATTGCTTTGCACTAAAACAGAGTTTAAAATCATTTAAAGTGTATATCGCTAAATCTGACATACGTAAGAAGCTAATGGCGGACAAAAGAAGCGTTATCGAGGAGATCAAATTGGTAAACAAAAAAAAAGAAACCTACTCGTATTAAATTTTACAAGTATGAATAAAACTGGAAAGGGATTTTTATATGAACAATTAACTAATAAACTTAACCGCAATAAAATTAAAATATTTACACATGGGAGTAATGAAGAATAGCGAAGAAAAAGGGGTTAAATATCTAGATAGATGATCACATATACATATATCTAACTAGCCTAATAAAAATAGTTACATTATAAATATCATTAAGCAAACATTTCATAAATATGAGAAAGCAATTATAAAAAGTATGGACAAAAAGGGTAGCATAATGAATAGTTCATGAGGAGAGATATGATTACTGTCCTTATTCCTTGGTCATGTTCCATCGATGGGCGTAGCTTGATCCTTCTGATGAGATGTGTTCGACCGAACAAGGAAAGTGGAAATCGGTAGCATGGTTTCACAAAAGTCCTCCAGACACGGCACAGAGTTCAGATGACGATTGAGTAAATACTACGGCATTTTTCTGGTATTGAGGAACCCTCGGCGGTAGACAAAGTTATTCTTTGCCTAGCCAAGCATGGTAGACTCCATCGAATTCATATAATAAAATCACAATAGGCAATAACAAAATTTCTAAAGTTCTCCACGGAGCAATCTGACAGCCCGCAAGAATACTCTGAATGCACGATCTTTTTCCAAAAGGAAAATCTGAATGACCGCTCTTTCCAAAAAGGAAAAATCTGAATGCACGATCTTTTTCCAAAAGAAAACTCTGATTGACCGACCTTTTTCAAAAAAGGAAAATCTGAATGACCGACCTCTTTCAAAAAGGAAATCTGAAATGACTGCTCTTTCCCAAAAAGGAAAATCTCAATCACTGATCTTTTGTTCTCCCTTTTATTTATACCCTCTCTGTCAGCTACCTTCTATTGTTTGTATGATCTGAGATCTTGATAAGCCTCCCCATGCTCTTTTGTTTCAAAGTAACACCCTCCAAAATAACTTTTACTTTTTTACTCTAAATTTCTTTCTTTAAACTTTGGGATTTATTAATTAAAAAAAAAAAAAGAAAGAGAAGGCCATCTTTAATTTGACTTGAATGGGCTTAACTAATTAAATATATACATTTTTTTAGAAAATGTTGGTGGGCTTATCTCAAAATCAAATCATACTAAATATTTGAACAGATTTAAAAGTAAAATACATTCTTATTTCTTTTAATACAATAAGCGTTTTATTACAGCAGAATTTTGCATTAACTCATATATATATGCTTGACGTATATATATGTTTGACTAAACGGTTTTCACAAGTAATATTTTTAACAGCAATTTAATGTTACAATGGAATTTATTTAAAAGAAAATATTTACAAGCAAATACAAATTTAATAAACGTAATTAATTTTAGCTGTAATGCAAAACCCTGCTGATATTGGCCCATAAACTTAATTTAGGTTTACAATATTAATCAAGCTTATAGGAAGGTGTGAAGCATGGATTGGATTTCAGATCCATTGCTTCATTTCCCAATAGTTAGTGAGCAAAAAAAAAAATGTTTAAAAAAAAATGCTGTTGCTTCAGGTCAGAGGTAAGAATTTTGTGCCAGGTCAGTTCAAGCCTACTCTTTATTTGGTGTAAAAATTAAACTTGTTACTGACTAACAGTTTTTTCTTTCTTTTACTAAATCACTAACAGTTTATCCATAATTCAATCTGCTATATCTTAAAACGAGTCCGTGTTGTTTTAATCTAACAAGTTATGTATCTATTTTAATGTCTATATTTCCCCGGATCCTGTGGTATGTACGGTTTTAAGTTTCTTTTTCTAATATTATACTCTCTTTTTAGGCTGAGATTATTTTTCCAAAACACAACACTTACTTCACACTTCTTTTTTAATGCGTGAGGGCCTTTATATATCGGAAAAAACTTTTTGACTTCTCTCCGCAGTATACTACTTGGCCTCAGATCTCTCAGCCACACTTGCTTCCTTTGCCTGAATTGATATTGGCGGTTACGCTTTGTCTTCCGGTGCAGCACTACTTGTCTTACTCGTTCACTTGCTATCTTTTGGTTCCCTAGTTGGTATATTTTCTCCTCTTCTACTAATATTTTGATTTTGAATACCTAAGACATGCTCTACCATACTGCCAATGTATTGGAATAGCTCCAGTCAAGTCACTCATTTTATTATTAATGTGTTGTCCCATCTTTTCAGTTTCGTTTACCAAATCCACAGTCTGAAGCGTCATTATGCTCTTGCTATCCTCTATGATTTGACAATTTTGTTCTCCACTTTGCCTTTCATGTTTGACTGACAAGTCCAAGTGGTGACTACCTTTACATGCTTCTTCATCAATCAGTGATTCAACCTGAATATCACCTTGCTCTTGTTGGTCTTGCTTCTTTTCCTGATTATCATCATCTAGTAATACTTTTATTATAATACTAGTCTGTTGTTGGTGGAGACCCATGTTTTTCTCCAATCGGTGCAGTCTTTGTGATGTCATATTCATGAATTGTTTTAACATGTTCATCATCATTTTGTTTTCTTGTCTCATTTCTGTGATGAGATCTTTCATATTGTTTTCTTGGTCACTATGAGTCGATGTTGCTGTATTTGGAAGGTTGAGCATTACCTCCTCATCGCTGTCATAATCTGCAACTTCCTTCGGTTGGTCCATTTTTGCCTAATATTGGCTATTTCGTTATATAACATTCACTTTGTAAAACGTGTTTGACTTTTAATAAACAATCTGGATAAGTATATTTTTATACTAGTTATTAACACAAAAAAATTATTTCATTCTAAAACGAGTCACTATTCTAAGTTCCAACTATCTGTTTTATTTATATGTTTTCAGAAATTTAACTCTGCCTACCTTACGAGGTCCTCTCTTAACCCTATGCCTATATGTATCTGTTTGTACATGAAAATATATATATAAAATCCTGCCGTGTCTGTCTTTAATATTTATACTACATATTAGTCTCCTCACTTTATTTATTGTTATCTTAGTCTCCTCACTTTATTTATTGTTATCTTTCATTAAAATATCACTGCTATTTTGTCCCAATATAATTAAAATAACACACTTACAGCTTGACCTGGCTTTCTCTGACACCTGAAACAACTAAAAAATGCATTTACATTAATACAAGTATATATATAAAAATATATGTGAGCAAAATATACGTAAGTCATGTTTAAAAATTATTTTGGCTCACTATGCATACATTGTTATTTTGATCATCTACTATAGTTTGGTTTATTTGATATCCGATATGAGAGATTGCACTTGCCGACAAATTTATTTGAGAAGGGCACCAATCGACAAGACAATGGCCATATCAAATATACATATTAATGGATAATGATCCAAGCACACATTGATAAGGTTTATAAAATTTAATGCGATTACAATTTATTTTGATTTTCACTTCACTTTCACAAAAAAATCTCTGCATGAATAAGTAAATGGTATTTTAAATGACAATATTAAGTATGTCTAAGACGTATAACAACTAAGTAAGGTAACATATCTGACCTGGGTTCGAAACCACGCTACCATTTTGGTCAAGACAGAAAAAAAATTTAACCAGCCTAAAGTACGATTATCAAAACAAAATATTAATACAAAAAACAATTAAAATGAAAGTAAAATCCCATGATAACCGCCACTCCGAATTATGAACCTGGGATCGAAACCAACTACCATTTTGGTCACACCCGAAATAGATTAACAATTATCACGCAATTTTACAGAATCACGCATTGAAATCAAAACTGTTTAAAAAAACATTTATATAAAAACGGGTTTTACCGAACTATAACGAAGTGTATACCACATGCATCCATATATATGAATATGTACATCATTAAATAAGCATATATATGACTACATATAAATATACAAACAGATATACCTATACAAAATTTCTTTTATTATCATGTACATGAATTTATTAGAAAGATGTCAAATTGCCAACCGCATACTCCTATTATTTCAGGCTAGTAAACGCTGGTCGTAACTATGACAGGGAAACAATGATTGCGGACATAGACCTATTATTTCAGGCTACACAGCAAATGAGAACTCTACAATGTAAGGGGTCTTCACCTAAACGGTTACTCTAAGGGTCTTCACCAAACATGGTTACTAAAAAACAAGGGCTTCACCTAATGGTTACTCAAAGGGTCTTCACCTAACGGTTACTCAATAAATGATTCAATAGCATAATCCGAAATGGAAAAAAAAATCTTAACTAAAGGGTGGCTGACATATATGTTATACCAAAATATATCTTTAATATATATATTTATTAACGAACATACGCATTTACTTTTCATAAAGTTGACAATTAAGTTTGTTATTATTGAAACAAAACTTATTTTATATCTATTGTTTGCACGGAACGTAATTTCAAAATATTTAAAAGTGAAAAAAAAATTCTGCATGATTAAAATTATTGATTTAATTAAGGAAACTAATGCAGAGAAAGTGAAACACTATGGTTTGAACTTATCAAACTTTTTGATCTTACAAAAAATTTCTATTAACGAAAGAATGTTATCAATTTTAATCTTTACAAAAATTTGTACAACGGAAATATAATTCTATTATCTATTTGTACCTTTAACTAAAATGTTATATTTCGAAAAAAAAATTATTATATTAAAACTTCAGATTTAAGCATTACTAAAGTAACATAAAGTACGAAAGCTATTTTAAGGGAGGGCGGGTGGGTATATATTTGACACTTCCGCCTCATCGAAGGTATATACTTTATACGATAAACAACAATATGGCAACTGGCCATCGATAAAACTACTCATTCGGAAAAAAAAATCTTGCTATAACTCTGATATTTATACTCATTAATATATATATTCGTTATATATATAAAAAAAACTAACGGAGTGTTAACTTTTCTAAATGTAAAACATTCATTTCATATATATACCAAACTCGGAAAAAAAAATTTTACTTTATGACACCTTTAACTTTTTAATTAATTTTTTTTAAAAATGACATTTGCTCACATTAGGAAACAAGACTCAGAAAAAATTATGTATATATTTTTTTTTATTATATACATATATTAGACCAAAACAAACTTCTCAGGGTACTAAAAAAAATTTTTTTTTTTTAAAAAAAAATGACATTCGTCCCACTGCGACAACTTGAAGCAAAAAATTCACGTATAACTAACAATTATTCGTGTTATCTAAAACAATCACTATATATATATGCGTACCAATCCGAGGACAAAAAAAATTCTACATATATACTATTATTTAAAACATAAACGCTGCCTACAGGGTGTGGAAAATTTCGAATAGCCACACGATGGACGCCAGAATGCGGAAAAAAAAAAAATCTACTGTGACGGTCAGATGATGTATGTTGATTTAACCCAGTTCGAATACTAGGCAAAAGTACCTCGGGGCCACTCATACGCGAGATATTAAATCAAGAATACTATGACCTCTGCCCTATTCGTCTAGTCTCGAAGCTATCATCAACCGAACAACACTATCTGAGACACGCATAGATATTTTCTTCCTGAGCCACAAAGCTTAGCATCAGCGGGAGACATGGACAGAACCACCTGCGGAGCTTAAATAGTTAAATTGCAAAAATACTTAGAAATTATGTGTTCTGCGTGCCTGGATCATTTAAAAGTAAAACAAAGCATTGAAAGATAACTAGCAAACTCAAGCTTTTTTAGTTAAATAAATATCTTTAATCACTGACATTTGAAATATTATTAATAATTTAATGGCCTTCGCTATTCCCCGAAATTTATGAATAACTTATGAGACAATGAAAACCCGATTAATATACTTGCGGTCTAAATCTTTCCTTCCCAGTTTTATTAAACATTGTCAACTCGAATCTGCTCGATAAAGTGTAATAATAAAAAAATCTTTCGCAAAGCAGTTTTTAATTGCTTTGCACTAAAACAGAGTTTAAAATCATTTAAAGTGTATATCGCTAAATCTGACATACGTAAGAAGCTAATGGCGGACAAAAGAAGCGTTATCAAGGAGATCAAATTGGCAAACAAAAAAAAAGAAACCTACTCGTATTAAATTTTACAAGTATGAATAAAACTGGAAAGGGATTTTTATATGAACAATTAACTAATAAACTTAACCGCAATAAAATTAAAATATTTACACATGGGAGTAATGAAGAATAGCGAAGAAAAAGGGGTTAAATATCTAGATAGATGATCACATATACATATATCTAACTAGCCTAATAAAAATAGTTACATTATAAATATCATTAAGCAAACATTTCATAAATATGAGAAAGCAATTATAAAAAGTATGGACAAAAAGGGTAGCATAATGAATAGTTCATGAGGAGAGATATGATTACCGTCCTTATTCCTTGGTCATGTTCCATCGACGGGCGTAGCTTGATCCTTCTGATGAGATGTGTTCGACCGAACAAGGAAAGTGGAAATCGGTAGCATGGTTTCACAAAAGTCCTCCAGACACGGCACAGAGTTCAGATGACGATTGAGTAAATACTACGGCATTTTTCTGGTATTGAGGAACCCTCGGCGGTAGACAAAGTTATTCTTTGCCTAGCCAAGCATGGTAGACTCCATCGAATTCATATAATAAAATCACAATAAGCAATAGCAAAATTTCTAAAGTTCTCCATGGAGCAATCTGACAGCCCGCAAGAATACTCTGAATGCACGATCTTTTTCCAAAAGGAAAATCTGAATGACCGCTCTTTCCAAAAAGGAAAAATCTGAATGCACGATCTTTTTCCAAAAGGAAACTCTGATTGACCGACCTTTTTCAAAAAAGGAAAATCTGAATGACCGACCTCTTTCAAAAAGGAAATCTGAAATGACTGCTCTTTCCCAAAAAGGAAAATCTCAATCACTAATCTTTTGTTCTCCCTTTTATTTATACCCTCTCTGTCAGCTACCTTCTATTGTTTGTATGATCTGAGATCTTGATAAGCCTCCCCATGCTCTTTTGTTTCAAAGTAACACCCTCCAAAATAACTTTTACTTTTTTACTCTAAATTTCTTTCTTTAAACTTTGGGATTTATTAATTAAAAAAAGAAAGAGAAGGCCATCTTTAATTTGACTTGAATGGGCTTAACTAATTAAAAATATACATTCTTTTAGAAAATGTTGGTGGGCTTATCTCAAAATCAAATCATACTAAATATTTGAACAGATTTAAAAGTAAAATACATTCTTATTTCTTTTAATACAATAAGCGTTTTATTACAGCAGAATTTTGCATTAACTCATATATATATGCTTGACGTATATATATGTTTGACTAAACGGTTTTCACAAGTAATATTTTTAACAGCAATTTAATGTTACAATGGAATTTATTTAAAAGAAAATATTTACAAGCAAATACAAATTTAATAAACGTAATTAATTTTAGCTGTAATGCAAAACCCTGCTGATATTGGCCCATAAACTTAATTTAGGTTTACAATATTAATCAAGCTTATAGGAAGGTGTGAAGCATGGATTGGATTTCAGATCCATTGCTTCACTATTTACAAAATAAAAAATTGTAGTAATAATAATTATGAGAAATTATAATATACACTGCAACAAAAAATATTTTAAGAATTTTATTGAAAAAATCTGCTTCCTATTACTGGAGGATTGTGTGATTTTAGAGAATAAATAAATACTATAAACATGGTTTTTGTTGTCAAGCAAATGCAAAAAAAAAAATATTGCGAATAAAGATATAGTTTTATTGTGTGTTGACTAGTTATATATTTATTAATAAAGTTATACATACACATGTGTGTTTAAACTGGTCAATGCTGACAATGCGAAATGTCAAATAGCATAACGTTTGATGTGAATAATCCATAGAATGCCAGATATATGTAAGTCATGTAGAGAAATATATGTTGATAAATGAGATTGTATTGCATAGGTCTGTAAGGCAAATAAAATATGCAATGCCCTCTCTAGAACTCCAGATAAAAGTGTATGCAGGTTGTTAGTGAAATAAATTATATAGATATGTTGAAGTCCAAAATAATTAATAGTAAAATTATAATGTAATGGATTTAAAATGAATAATGACTATAACTTGATAATAAACTGGATCAAATGGATGGCTAATGAAAGGATGAAATCAGATAGCACTGGCAATATGGAACATTCAAGAAAGTTTGTCAATATGCCACAAATGCATATTGATGGCAGACTGAATAATGATTTCATCTACATGGAGGAAAAATATTTTATAGTTATTACATCAAGGATATCCCAGAATATGTTTGGTGGAAAGAGTTAAAGAGATATTGAACAGACTGATAAAAAAAAAAAAATGTCATGCTTGCCAACAAACAATGAGTTTTTTGGCAAAAAAATCCCAATCTTGTTCTGAGGTGAAGAAAGGATTGGTTTTGTTCATTTAGACTATGCTGGATCATTTGATGGATATATGTTGTAATAACCTAGCCATAGATAGGCATTTAAAATGGATAGAGTATCACTTAATAAAGAATACCAAGGGAGTGATAAAAGTCTTAAACTTTTTTCCACATACACTTAAGAAAAAATGGTTACTGGGAGAAATAAGTAAAATAATGTCTGCACAAATTATATTAAAGAATGTCAAATTGAAATGCAAGAAGATACAATTCTCCTAATATAATCATCTCACCTATTGTATAAATATACTGACATAAAGTCTTTATCAAATCTTCTGCTTACTATATCATCTTTCTCACCCACCATGTTGCCTGTCCTTTACTCCAATTAAATACTATTTTGGCTTTCTTATTATCCATAAATTGCAGTCTACCAAACATTTTCTTTTTGCTTTTTGCATCGCTCATATAAAAACTTGACCATCCCATTTCTCCTTAATTGCCTTCTTTGCCACCACACATCTGCATCTAATGTATGTTTTCCTACTTCTCTTTGTACTTCTTCTAAATTATCTAACACTTTTTATTAATGTATAATGCATCATTACCATAAGTTAACTCTGCTAGTACTAATCCTTTCCATACAATTCTAGCTACATCATATTTATTATAGAAAAACACTGTTACTTTCTTTATCAGTCCCCTTCTTTTCTTTGCTTTTTTCCCATCATCCAAGCAATTTCTCTGATTACTTAAGATAATTCCCAAATAGTTATACATATTCATCATATTTAGCTTTACATCCTTCAATAAAAAGTCTTTCTCTTTTCTTTCCCCAGCATTTATCATCATTACTTTTGATTTTTCTTCACTAAATTTAATCCCAATCTCTTTATCCACCCTTTCACATGTCTTCAGCATAATTTTCATATCTTCTCTACTTTCTATGAAAAGGTATTATCAGCAAATAAAAGTCCTGATAATGTATTTACTTCCTTGTCATCTATTAATGGTATCTCTACATACTAGTCTTTCTATTGCTCTCTCCATTTCTCTCAAATATAACAAAAACAAAATAGGTGACATAGTTCATCCTTGCCTTAGTCCCATCCATTTTTAACTTTAACTGGTTCTATATTTCCTAAGTGATACTTATAGTAATTATTATCATACTATGTCTTAATCATTAAAACCCATTCATTCCCAAATTTATTAAACTTACCCATAATCTATTTCTATTTATTCTATCATATGCCTTCTCTATATCTATAAAGACATAGCTGTCTACCTGTCTTCCTATTCATATCTATAAATTATGTGATTACAAATAAACTATCTCCTATACACCTATTCCATCGAAAACCACTTTGCATTTCTTCCACTATATTATTTTCTTCCACCTATACAACCCTTTCAGCCATCATATATGCAAAAACTTTATATAATGTTGACATTACTGCTATTGGTCTATAATTGTTTAACTTTCTATGATCCTTAAGCTTTCCTTTAAATAGTAGTCTTACTCTTGTATTATTTCAGCTATCTGGAAATTCTGTATTCTGTGCCATCTTATTAAAATATGATAATAGATTTAATTTTGTCCTATTTCCTAAATTCATCACCATCTCTGCTGCCCAATCATATAAAAATCTTGCCTTTCCACTTTTCAATTTCTTCCCTGCCTCACTCAATTCATTTTCTGTAAACCTAATATTTCCATTACTGTATGTTTTTATGTTTGTTATCACTCTGTTCTTATGTTTAATATCTTTTCTATATCTATTCCATATTTATTTAAGATTGTCTCTAATTCTTCCCTAGAGCTACACTCTTATTCCTTATAATCTAGTAATACTATTTCTCTCTCCCCTACATTTTATCTCTTTCCTCATTCTTCACATATATAATTATCAATTTTTTTTTCTTTTCAACCTGTGCTCTCTCTCTTCTTTCATTTTAATAACTCCCTTTATCTAATGTATTAGTGCAGATTCCATCTTATCTTGATTGGATTGAGCATTCATTGCTGTGAACCAATAAATAACATATAACCAATAATAGTAACAGACCAATTAGGAATGATGCTCAGTGAATCTGATTGTTTCTATTATGGATGGGGATTTGGCCATAAATAGTCAATCCATCTGGAGGTAAGGTGAGACAACAACTGTCAAAGCTGAATGGCAGTATGCTGGTTATCCATTATACAGTTAACACAGTGAGGTAAGTCCAGGTTCAGGACAGGAAGCTTCTAGAATCTAAATCAGACATGAGGCAAGCTATCAAAGTATAGCCGGAAGTATCACCATATTTATTCACAAAGAAGGATGTCACAGTACGACTGGAAGTGGTAGGAAACTTACATGGGCATCTGAAGTTTCTTTTTTCTATAGTTGCATGGCAACTAGAAACTATATCTTGCGTGGTAACAGGCAGAGGTATAAGTGTATATAGTATAAATACACATTTTATATTAAACTTATTTCACGAGTTTGTGTTTATTATAATCACGGAGTAAACACAAGACTTTATATTATGTTCTTCATCGTCCTTGACAAATTCAATTTCTTTCTTACTTTCTTTAATGAAAATCTTTTTTTTATTTTATCCTATTCTTTATTTTATTTCCTCAAATGATCTTTTCCACTTTTCTTTGAAATTCGCATTTGCGTGTATTCAATATCCTCTCTATTAAAAAAAAAACTAAGAGTTTTTCTCACTCAAAGCATTCTTAACATTAGACACATCTTTTTTCGTAAATTTAATGGCCTACAAAATATAATACTCTAATTTTACTTCTTTTCTTTTTTTTAAAGGAATGTCAGTCGATTTTCTTTTTACTCCGTTATTATTTATCTTTTTAAATATTAAAAAGCTTATATCTATATGTACGACCATATTAAAAACTTCAGAAATGAAAGTTGTACTATAATCTAACTATGAAAAAAATCACTGTATTCAAATGTAAGACGCAGTTAAGAATTTTTTGTATTGAGCTTGATGTCGACCACAAGAGCCTTAAATACATCTGAATCAGCTTTCGTACTGAACTTAAATCAAGAAATAATCAAATACTTTAACAAAGTATAAAAACGCAAACAAAAAAGTTATTAATGAATGATTTACATTATTTATCAATTTTTGTATTTTTATTTACTAAAATGGCTGATTTTTTTTTTCAAGACCACGTCTCTTTTATTATAATTATAATAATGAAAATTTCCTAACATGATCACAACAATATATGAGTTTGTAGTAAATAACAAATTAATTACATTCTTTTCATTATTAGATTACAATTTGGAGATAAAAGTTCCTCTAAGCTTTATCTGATTAAAAATCAATTACCTTTTTATATGGTATTTTTTTATTACATAAAGTTTTAATTAATTTTAAGCACGAATACTTATATCGTATTGAAATTAATTCTAAAAGAATATATAATACTGTTAAATATAAGTTTAAGATTATATCCCGGATATATTACATTTGAAAGAAAGCTAAAAAAGCAAGGTCACAAGGATTAACTAATCGAAATACAATGACTATTTTATAACTTTTTGTTTATGTCTAATTTGGTCGTTTTGCACTTTATTGAAGTATGTGGCTATTTTTGGTTCAATACTTTGTAAATTGTATATATAAATAAATAAATTTGATTGAATTAAGTCGTTCCAAATGGATATACTAATTATTAAATAGAGTTACATGAAGCAATAAATCGATAATTAGAAAAAAAAGAGATGATGAAATGTTATGAAATAAAAAGCCTTATTTTATTTTACAAATTAAAAAAAAAGGTATACGTATATATCAAATTAATCAGTAGAAATGATATTGAAAAAAAAAATCTTAAGGATGCAAAAAAGAGACAATGAACAAGTAGGAAAGTAATGTCATGTTACAAGCGAGAGGGAAATAGCAAAATTCATATAAAGTTGAAAAATATATAATCTATTGATAGTATCCAATAGAAATAATAAAATTAAAAAAAGATATGAACATTAAAAAATTATTTGTCGTCAGTTTTAAAGGAATTGTTTCAGGATATATTACATCTAGACATTGAAAATTTAATACAAGAAGATAGATTTTTCTAAAGGTAAAATAAATATTTCATGATATTTAAAGACTTGTGGTATATCTTGATAATTTCGTTTTTATCACCTTATCACACATTTTGTCTATATTTAAAAAAACCTAATAAACTTCTATACAATTTATGACAGTTCCATTGCTTGGATCAAAATGAATGTTATTCTACAAATTCCTATTATTTTTAAAAGCATTTTTTCTATTTTTATCACTATTTTCCTGAATGCACACTTATCTTTAATCCTACTTTATTACTTTCAATTGATAACTCTTGCAATATTTTCTGGAGTTCTAAAGAATGTATTAAGTAATCTCCATTTACTTTTATTCTCTTGGCTTCCCATTTTAATCTAGAAAATACTTTTTACAAAATTGCTATAAAGTTTTGAAAATATTGAGTTATCCTGTTATACACCCTTCTCAATGTTAATCTTTTTAGTGCCATTTTGTAATCTAAATGTTGCTGTTGCATTTTTATAAATATTCTTCAGAATAAGGCAGTATCCTGGAACTATATCTTGATGATCCAATGCTTTAATCACTGAAGAAATTCTTATTGAATCAAATACTTTTCATAATCTACAAATCCAAAACATAATGGCAATATAGATTCATTGATTCTTTCTATAACTTCTCTCGATACTTAGAAGTAATCAAATGTATTAAAACCACTTTTAAATCCAGCTTGTTCTTTTTTGTTGGTTAAAATTCAAAATCACTGTAAATGAGTTATAATTATTTTGATAAAATTTTTTATAAAACTAATAAAAAAATGATATGTCTATAATTTCTAATATTTTCTTTAGTACTTTTTTGGAAATATTAATATTAATACTGCTTTCTTCAATCATCTGGTACATCTTTATCATTTAGACATTTGTATATAATTTTGCCTACAAAGTTTCTATTTTTTCATTTGCTTTTTTTAAGATATTGATTATAATTCCATCATTACCTAGAGCTTTTTCCTTCTTCATAAATGTAATTGCATATCTCAAACTTATCATTTGAAATTTTAGGAAATTCAGAAAATGTAGTTGTGGGAGATACTTGTTCTTTATTGCTATATAATTCTTGATAAAACTCTTCTACACATTTCATGATGTCATCTGTGTTTTAGTAATAGTTATGTATTCTTATTGCAGAAATAAATTTTCTACCAATACCAATATGTTGTTTTACCCTCGAAACTTTTATTCTCTTCTATAGCTTTTCTTACTAATTCACCATAATTCTTTTTTATATCATTATCTTTTTTTTTTACCATTTTACAAAATTCAAGATATTTAATCCTTCTTAATGTATCATTTTTATATATTTTCATATTTCTTTTTTTCTCCATAAATTGTCTTGTCTCAATGGAAATTTTATTGCAGAAAGAAATTTTCTGTTAATTGAAAGGATGCCCTTTTGATTCCTCTTGGAGGCCTTAAAGGAACCAAGTAGGGCAAATTCCTAATGGTCACTCCATGCATTACTATACGATTATTCATGTAGTATACAAACATGGATGGACTAATCACCTACATACATTAGATAGTGTGGTGAGTTTATTGGCTTACTATACGATTATTCATGTAGTATACAAACATGGATGGACTAATCACCTACATACATTAGATAGTGTGGTGAGTTTATTGGCTTTTTGTCTTTGAGTTTAAAATCAAAAAACATTATGGCCTTTCGTCTCTTTTGCCTGACAATTCTTAATTAAAATATCAGTTGAGTTTTCTTGTAGGCAGAATAAATGTATCTGTAAATAATTTTTTTCTTCTTCTAATAGATACTTACAATCATGGCAGTCAAAAATAAATCATGGCTCTCAAAAGGCTGTAAAGTTGCCAGTCAATACAACAGTTGGCAGCAGAAGTGCTAAAAATCTCCTGACTGTGAACCCAGGCTGCCATTTGATGATGACCTTTTATTTAAATACTTACAACTTCAGATTACTTTTAAGTGAAGAAAGACTGCAAAAATTGAAAGAAGAATTGTTGGTACTTATTTTTTAGACCATACAAGCTGCCTGATGTGCTTTTTATGTGCCAAAACACATAAAAATGCCATTTACATGGCCAAACATACAGCCTCTAGAACAGTTCTGTTTATATTAGCCATTAGCAGACCTAGATGTTGTTGCACACCAATCAGATGGCCCACTGATGTGCTTCATAAAACTCTGCAAATGTGCACACTTCACAGATTGCTACCACATCATGTGAGGGTGTCTAGAAATCAACTGGCCATAACTTTTGAAATGTACATTTCAAGTAATGATCGTATACCCTATCTGACATAGTATTTCATAGTAATGATTTTAAAAGCATTTGCCATGCTTCCATACACAACTTTCAAGGTTTTTAACAAATGGAAAAGGGTAGGGACAAGCACCATTGCAGAGAACTCATGCAAAAACTTGGCTTTACATGAGAACACATGCAAGACAAATCAAATGATTGAGGTTGCATTGCTACTGCATCTTTTGGACAATCCTTCAGATCATCAAAAACATCGGTTCCCCTCCCTGCACATTCCATCACTATGCACCAACATATTCCCCCTTCCTGACCCTGAAATCACAGAATAAAAAAGAGTCCAGCATGGTAAGGTTATTAAAATAATAGCGTATTTTTAGAAGCAAAAACAAAAAAAAACTTGTTCATTTCCATTAGTTTATACATATATTTTTTTTAATAAATCTCAAAATAATACCTGAAGTCAAACAATAAAGACAAAAAAGTCCGGCATGGTAACATTGTTAAAATAATAATGTGTTTTTAAAAAAAAAAAAAAAACTTGTTCATTTCCAATAATAAATATGTAGATAAATTAATTTGTACTTTGTTTTCAATCCAAAAAAAAGAACAGCAATTAATTTCTACAAGTATTTTTTTTTATTAATCTCAAAATAATATCTGAAATCGGACAATAAAGACAAAAAAGTCCGACACGGTAACGTTATTAAAATAAAAGCATGTTTTTAAAAGCAAAAACAAAAAAAAAACTTGTTCACTTCCAATAAAAAATAAGTAGATAATTTAGTGTAGACTTTTTTTATATAAATATAATACCAGACATCGGACAATAAAGAAATGGGGACAATAATTAATGTAGACTTTTTTTTGTAATACCATAAATCAGACAATAAAGAAAGGCCGGCCAGGTAATGTTTTATTTATGTGTACTAAAGAGTGTAAAGCGCCATCTGGTGGCTTGTATGGTCTAAAAATAAGTACTGAATTGTTTTTCTGAAGGCTTGTGATGATGGTGTTCTAGCTGTATTTTTATATTGGACTATTTCCATCATCTAATATGTGTGTTGAATGTCTTTAGAAAAGTTTAATTTTATTTAAATATTCCAAATGCATTCAACTATTAGTAATATCACAGCAAACAGGTTAATATATGCACCAACTGTTGGTAATATCACAGCAAACAGGTTAGTATATGCACTAACTGTTAGTAATATTACAGCAAACAGATTAGTATATGCACAACATTTTGAGAGGTATTTTTCTCCCCTTTTCTTCAGGCATTGCTGGCGTGACCAGTGACAATACTAGCATGGGATTTAAACTTGGGTCCTTAGATGATTGATTATTGAATTTTAAGGTAATGCTCTAGCAAATTGAGCCATTCTGCCAAAGGCAACAATATGTAATAATTTCATATACTTATCTATGAGGTTCCTCCTGATTTCTCCACTTTTTTCCTCAGAGCAAAGTTGATTAGTGGTGTCCATACATTATATATAGTCACACAAGGTTGGCTTATGGGATTTTTTGCCATTATCATGTGAGCAGTTTCTTTAAATTTTCTTCTTTGTACTTTTTCTTCTTTCTCCAATATTTTTGTATTTTCCCAATCAAATGTATGTTCATTGGTACATACATGGTCTGCTACCTTAGACACATCTGTTTTCTCTCTTCTAATCATCAGTTTATGTTCTTTCAAGCACTTTTGAATGGGACAGCTGGTCTCACCAATATATATTCTTCCACATTCACATGGTATTTCATAGCCCCAGTTTTTTTCTTTTCAGCATTTCAAGTTTAGGCTTTGTAGATGTTAGAATTCCTCATAGTGTGGTATGGCTCTGGAAAGCTGTTTCTGATGTTATACTGATTGCAGATTTTTCTTAATTTGTCTGCTATTTTTGAAATGTATGGGTACACTACAGTACCAATAATTGTCTTTTCTCTTGATGGTTCTTTCTGTTGGCTATTTAATGTTTTCTTAGTAAAAGCTGATGGATAACCATTTTTCATAAGAGTTTGTTCTATATAGATCTTTTCTTTTTCTGAATTGCCAGTTTCTGAACAAACTTTTTTGCTCTGTTCCACAATGATAGTATAACTCCATGTTTTGTGTTTCTGGTGTGATTAGATGTATAGGCTAGGTGTTTTCTTGTATGTGTAAGTTCGGTAAATTGTAGTTTTGACTTTGCCATGAGGGAGTCTTGTCACAAGAACATCTAAGAATGCCAATTTTTGTTCTTGTTTTGGTTCTATTGTGAATTTAATTGAAGGGGATATGTTATTGATGTGTGTCCATAAAGTTTGTAGCAATGCTTCACCATGTGGCCAAACAACAAATGTATCATTCACATAGCAAAGCCAAACTTTAGGTGAATATGGAGTAGTTTTTATGGCTGTGATTTCAAGTTTTTCCATGTAAATATTGCTAATCAGGAGAGACAATGGTGAGCCCATAGCCATTCCTTGATTTTGTTGGAAGAATTCTGTGTTATATGGAAAGTAGGTTGTTTTTATACAGAATGTTAATAGTTCCATTATGCTATCAATAGGAAGCGCTGTTCTGGTTTGTAAACTATCACCTTGCCAGAATTTGGCAAGATTTCTTCTCAAAGTTTTCAATCCTTTGTCAGGGATTCTAGACACTTTGTAGAATTAATCAAGATCATGAAAATTAAAAGATCTGACTTACTGGTAAGCTTTGATATGGAAAGTTTATTCACGAATGTACCATGTGAGTTAAATGCATAGAACCTAGAAACTATGATTGTAAATAAGAGAAAATAACAAACATATAATATTTTAAACCTATTCTAATATGAAATAAATTCACTGGAATAATTTAACACAATGATATACAAATTTATTAATTAGAAATAATAACAATACAATCAAATTAAAGGTCTGCTAAGTGCACTAAAACTATAAATATATCATTCTGATTTTGATTAAAAATAGTAAAAAATACACTATAGCATTGTAATTTACAGATATTTCAATGTTTACATGACACACACCTATATAAGCACACAGACATGCCTGTATAATAATATATAATTTAACATATTCATATTGTCAATAAACTAATAAAAAATCAATTCATTTTAATAAGATAGACTGACTTATTTCAATATATATGGATATCCATGCAAATGTATGCACACATATGCATTTATATCCTAATAATATTTTATTTTTTAACAATAAATTTGTTATATTCTTACAAGATCTCAATGTTGAAAATATACATAACACAAATGCACACATATCTGCACATTCTAATATAGATGGAACAAATTTTAAATATCTTCTTACAAATCAAAGTTATTAGTACATTATTTTTTTAATTATAAGTAAAAGTTTTTAAAAGAAAGCATTATCTTTAACAGTTTAGTTTAAAAGTTCTTTTAAAACTGGCTTTTGTTTCTTCATTTCTAATATTTAAGAAAGATTTTTTGAGTTTGCTTGTCCAATTCCAAAAGAAAATCTTTTATCAATGATTACTGGAATAAATGCAATGGAGACATTTATTCTTATTTTCTTCCCTTATTTTTTTTTAGTTGAATAATTTAGTGAAAAGTTATTCCTTTAAAAATGTATAAATTAAATATTTAACTTTAACTGCAAGATTAGGTGTTTAAATAATGACATTTTCAATAAATAATATATTCTACTCACCAACTAATATCTGTTCATGAACTAGATCTCCTGTAAATACAATATAGTGAGATGATTATGTGCCTCATGGTATATAACAACATAGTAGTGTGTGTGCATATATGTATATATAAAGTTGAAAGGAAAAGCAGAATGAACAAAAAAAATTTTGTACATATTTTCTATATTATACTGGAATAATAATTAAGGATTAAATAATTTTAAATCTAAAAAAAATTATTATAAATTAAACATTTTAAAAAAAAGGACTAATTAATGTTTTATTAATTATGATTTTGTAATCAAAATAAGCATGTTTTTATGTTACAATAGATATATTGGTAATTATAAAATTCAACAATTTTTAGCAATTTTTTTAAATTAAAGTTTGTCTAACATATTTTGATAAAAAGTTTATAAAGTTGTTTTTAAAAGGATTAAGGTGAACTGAAAAGAGTCACTATCTTTTTTCAATCAAGATAAAGAAAACACTTTTAATTATTGTTTTTTAATCCATCCTGACTATAAAAAGGTTGCAAAAAAGATTAGATGGAAGTTTATTTTATAATTTTTACAGATAATGGCAGCATGACTATTATGAAATTATAACTGAAGGCAAGAGATTCAGCTACCATTGCTAGTAATATGATGGAGGAATTTTGATTTATATGGAGACCAGGTCCAGCTTTCCTATCATTCATTCACTTGTGTATATTGTGTACTAATCAGTATGCCTAAAATCTGTCAAATTCTAGACTAAATGGAGCTCATTGCATGTCAATAGTTACCAGGTTATACCTTTCCTGAAGATTACAATAAGCCACTTTATGGTCTTAGAAGTGACCAGCTTACCAAGGGATTACCATGCTATATATGAAATTTTATCAATTTGCAAAGAAGCACAAATAAAGGTACCACATTGTGTATATAAAGTACTTACAGATATCAACTAATTTTAAAGATAAATAGTTTATGACTAAATTATTCACTAAAACTAGAATAATGAAATAAAATAATAAATGACTGTTTCTAGTTTTATTTATTAAAAGTGGAATTTAGGAACTTTCTTTAGTAAAAATGGCAGTTAAAATCTCTAATTTAAAAGCAAAACAATGTCTAAAAACAAAAGATTGATTCATAAATAATTTTATTTTGAAATTTAAAAAAAAAAAACTCCAAAAATCTTTTTATATTGAACAAAAGAACTTGCTGGAGTATTTTTAAAGACATTTGCAATTAAGAGTAAACTGGAAAAAAAATATGCACTGTCAAAGAAGCAATATATATATTTAAAAAGTAAAACTTTTTTTATCATTAGAAATAATGACTTAATTAATAACTTTGATTCATTTATATTTTTAACATGGAATTAATTGTGTATTGAAAAAATGTAATATGGTTTATTAGGTTTATTTTTTTTATAAACACCAGTGCATGCATACCTTTCCATGCACACATACATGTTATATCAGTCATTAATTATGTATTATAAAAATGAATTTCATTTATAGATCTATGATAATTCAAATATATTCATAAATCATTATACCACACACCTGTATGCTTATATTTAGGGATGTTTTATGTAAACCTATTATGAGGCATTTGTAAATCACAATGTAATCAGTTATTGTATTAATCAAAATCAGAATGCCAAGTTTATATTTATGACATACTTATCAGACCTTAATTTTATTTTATTGTTTCTAATTAATAAAATTATATTTCATTGCTAAAGTTATTTCAGTGAATTTAATTAATACTAGAATAGATTTTGCTCACTGAGCTGGATTCATACATAATGGTCTGTTATATAAAAGGATTTATATTTAGTCTTTATAGACATCCAGTTGATGATGATTTCATTACTTCTCTATGCAGGAGAATGCAAAGAGGATATCCTTTAAAGTCCATGCACTATATTTCATTTTATTGAGTTTTGTATTTATTAGAAATTAAGTTCATAGTTTGCCAGTAAATTAATGATATTAAATGTCCAGAGCAATGATGATGATCATGTTTTAGTATCTCAGCATTGTTTTTATTGTTATATATTCTGATAGATTAGCATTTAATTTTGTGCATCCAAATTATTGTTTAAATAATCTGCCTCAAACTGGCATGAGCTAAATAATTAGCTTAGTTCATACTAGACCCAAATTCAAATCCAGTCACAAAATTGACTATTGATTTATATTAATTGAACATTCATCATGGTGAATGATTGTTGCTTTTGTGTAATGCTGAAGAATTTATAGTCAGGTTTGTGTTGAACTCTCATTTTCTTTTATATTTATATATTTTTATATTTAAATTTTGTGTTGACTTGGGGTTGATGATGATGAATGCCATCACCCCAGAAAACTCTACCATTACAATATATATGGTTGCAGTAAGCTTCTTTGCATATAGATAAACCAGCATATCTATAAAATGTAACATGATATCCTCTCAGTAAGCTGGCTTATTCTAATAATACCAAACGAAACAGTAGACTAATTTCTTGTCAGTTTGATTAAGCATATATTAGATAAACATTGAGAACAGTCAGCTTCGTTAATTTTCTATTGTTCAGTGTACTTCAGGCAGGCAAGCAGTCTAGTACATGCATAAGCTATGAACCACTGAAAAGCCAGCCCTTACTTCCATGTGAATTTCAACTCAACCATCATGAAACTAGCAGCAGCTCACTTGCACTATATCTGCCTTCCCTTTATAACTTAATAATGTCCTTTTTTTCTTTCAAATCTACTTTTTATAGTGCGTGGTGGAATTTGAAAACACAATAAAGTGAATTTTTTTTTATCTTGATCAAAAAAAAAAAAAAAGATAATAATTCTTTTCAATTCATATTAATCAAAAACAATTTTTTTTTTCTTCATATGTCATAGCATCGGCCGGGACGCGAACCCACACCCGTCTGCAACCAACTACTTGCTTGCAAGGCGGGTGCGATGACCTCTCGGCTAACAACGCTTGACAAAAACAATTTTTATCTAAAAATTTTCTAAATATTTCACACAAAATTAGACTGTAGAATTTAAAATCAAACTATATTATAATAATTTTCATTTATCAAAAGTAGTTTTGATTAACAAAAAAAATATTACCTAATCCAATTAAAAATAGATAGAATTTTATAATTGTTATCTATTACAAAATATAAACAAGTTTTAATTTTTTTAAATGCTTGATTTAAAATACAATAATTTCTAATAATTTTAAATATCAAAATTATTATTTAAGCATTAATCTGCTATTCCGGTGCATTTATTTTAACTAAATATCTACAATAAATTTTGTTTGTGTTCATTTCTATTTTTTCTTTCAACTTTATATATGCACACACACTTCTATGTTATTGTATGCCATATATATGTGGAATTATATGTATGATATAAGACAATATTTATTCACTTTCTAAGAAAAGAATGGTCTTATTACCTAAACAAAAAAAAATTATGAATGTTTCATAATACACGAACAGAATTAAATTATGTATAAGATTTATTCAACATCTGAACGTACTTCTAATACTTCTTTAAGTATTGAAAATTCAAACATTTAAAAATAATAAAAGTAACAACTACCTTTAGCTGTATGTAAACGGTTGATAGTTAAAAATAAACCAAAACAATTTAACACTAATTAAAATTTTGATGGTGAGAATATATAATGTGTCAAAAACTTTTAAAAAATAAAAGTGAAGATAATATGCTATTTGATTCAATTAATTATTAATGTGCAACTTCCTGTTGGAAAAAAACAACAACACTGCTTATAATCTTACTTCCTACAAATCCATCATAGTCTCAAAAACTAATGCATGTTATTGAAGAAGCTTTTAGTCAGAATATTTTCATTTTCATGCCTATATCAGCAATTTATAAAGAAATACTTGATGAAAATTTCTCAAACAAAAAATTTCAAAGTATTCTAATGTAATTAAAATTAAAAACAGAAGATGCAAATTATACGTCTCTTGTAAAAAGAAAACCACAATTGATTATTCTTCATTAGATCAGCTAGAAATAAATGGTAATTTTAATTATACACTGTTATAATGTGTTTTATTTGTTTTTGGCTCAGGACAAAAACAACAAACTGCAACATACATAACCATTTAAAGTTTATCATTTCTTACTAAAAAGAGGATTCGAATTGCCTTTAAGATTACCACCACCAGCATATAACTTCTCTTTATGGCTCTTACTGAATTATAATCTTATCATAAAAAGCATAACTTTTATTAAATACAATAAATAATAATTTTATAGTGAATTATTTTACATTTCTCATGAGATAATTTTTTTAATGGATATAAAATTTTAATATCATAGTACATGCAAGTGAAAGATTAAATATGTGGTCCAAACAAAATTTAAATAATTTAAATTATATTTAGACAATAAAATTTTACTTGCATTACCAAAAACTAATATCTCTCCATTTCTGTAGTATGTATTTCAATATGCAAATAACAACATTCTACTTTATCATGCAAGAATATACTTAAAGAAAAATGATAAAAGTTTATCAAATTCTGTATATCTTTGCTGTACCTGTGATATTTTAAAATTTAATTTTTCATGAGTTAAATATATTTAAACAGACATCCCTAAAATTTTATCAAGTTCATAATAAAAGTTTATTAAATTAATCAATATTACTCTTGCTGAATCCATGCTATTTTAAATTTTACTTTAATACATGTTAAATATATATTACAATTAAAATCCTAGAACTTCATCAAATTCATTATTATAACTTATCTAAATTGCCATTAAATACATGATACAAAAGCAATTTAATTAATTTAAAACATATTTACATAATCAATCAATTTTTACCTTGCTTTATCAAAAACTATACTTTTTATTTAAAAAAATTTCCAATTGTATAATCTTTTAATTAGTGCTGCATTCTTTTTGATTTTTTGCGATGTCATTTGAAAACAATGTAAATTACACATTTTTAAAAACAAAAGAAAAATGTATATATACCTGGGTGTCGTTTTATATGGTAGATAGGTTCCTTAAAAATGCACACAAAAGAAATAGCACAAAAATAAATGTAACTTACCTTGAAAAATGGAGGACAGGTTCTGTAATTTTCAAAATCGGCATAAAAGCAAAGCAACAAGGAAAAATTACTTTAAAATTCGCATTAAAAAAACTAAGGAAATAAAGTATGATTAATAAAAAATTTCAAATATTTGAAAAAAATTAATACAAGACAAACTTTTTTTGCTCTTTTTATTAACTACAGTATTAATTTTACATTTTTTATACATATTTTAATCATTACCATTATTAGACAATATGTGTTCATTTGTGAACTAGTAAGAAATCAAATTCGTGATGTAATGTACAACTAGTGCCACTTTCAGTCTTGTGATATGTTAACCCTTAAACTGTAATTATTTTGGTTGTTGAGGTAAAAATAAATTTTAATTGGCAACTAAACTGAAGACAAAGCTATTGTTAAAACATATTCATATTAAATTAACTCAGATACTTATAAAAAGTTTTTAATTTTTAGGTTATGAAAGAGAATGAAATTTTTCAAAAATAAATGCTATTTTTTATTATAAAATATATTCAATTCGAAATATAAAGCGAATGTCTAAACAAAAAGTGTGCGCAACCTTTCCAATTTTCGTTATGGAAAAGTAAAGATTCTTTGTAAATCTTAAATATTTTTATAAAATCTTCAATATTTTTGAAAATAATTTGTTTTTTAGTATATTTTTAAAAACTATTTTAATTTCTCAAGTTATATTTTAATATAAAATTACATTCGAAATGAAAATCTCAGCGTTTCTTATTTTGATCAGGGTTTCTTGTTCTTTTAGCAATCAGAATGTCTTTTCAGCTGAGAGGCTGACACCAATACCGAAAGGTCTCTTGTTTAGTTTAAATGGGTTTTTTATTTTTTATAAAATAATCGGAAGAGGGATAGTTTAATATAATCAATAACTGTCAAATATTAATAAAAAGAGAAGGGGGGAGGGGAAAGGGTTAACGGTTTTCTGTTTCTATATTAAAAAAATGAGATCGCAATCAAAACAAAAAGGTTATACATTATCATTAGAAAGATTATTTTCAGTTTATAAAATCAATAAAATCTTCATCATTATTTATTTTAAAAATCTAAAAAAAATATATATTTCTGTTAATATCTACAAAATACGTTTTAAAAGTTTAAAATTTTTGGATATTTATTGTGATATTTTTATATGTACGTATAAATCTATTATTATTACTTACTCATTAGTATAAGTAGGTTATGTACATAGAAACTAAGATTCTAAACACAGCTTCAGGCCATATTCGCGTTAACTGCTAATATAACGTTATATTTTTGAAAAAAAAAAAAGTATTTCAAGTCAAAATAAGTTATTAATAATTTAAATTTCTTGATATCTAATAAATATAGTGAAATATGAAAGATATTAAGAAGAAACATGAATTGCATAACTTCAAAATCGCATTAAAATAATCGGCATAAAACGAGACCCGGGTATAATAGTAAAATTCTATACAAAAAATGGAAAGAAAATCATGCAAGATTCTTCAAGATTGGTGCAATATTTGTTGGGTTATAAAGTCACAAACAAATAAATTTTCACATTTATATAGATATCAAATACTTTAAAAAAATAGTATTGTTTACAAGTTATATAAAAATTTAAATTCAAATTGTCAACAATAAGAAAATATTTGTATCTGTTACATACATGAAGTTAATTTTAACAAAGAATTAACAATATTTATGTGTCATGTCAATGTTATGATGATGTGTTTTAGAAAAAGCCTATTTAAAAAAAAACACTAAGAAAAAGATGCATTAAAAATATCTCTTAAATCAAAGCCTTGCATAATTAAAGACAAATTAATCACTCTTGGAAATATATATTTACAGAATTAAGCAGTTGAATTGAAAGGATGTTACTATTCTAAAAATATTGGGAAATAAATTGAATTAGGCATATGATTCTCAGTAAATAAATTAAAAAGATATTTTATGGGAAACTCAATGATTTTTAAAAAGGAAACAGCAAAGAGGACATGAAAAAGTTGTTTGAATTAACATAAAGAACTTGTTTTCAGAAAGATAACTAATGGTAATAATTAACTTGGAAAAAAAATTTCATTATAAGTTGAATTATTTTTTTAATTATTAGTTTTATTATTTATAATATAAAAAAAATTGACTATGGTAAAAGTGAGAAGATTGTGACAGTACTTAAAGTTAACACAATTTTGTTATTTAAACTCAGCAATGAACGATCTGCTATAATTTCAAATGTAATTGTAAATTACTCACAGGAGTTTGAAACTAATCAAAGCAAGAAATGATATAAAACTATTACAACATGATTTAAAGACAGTTCATTTAGTAATTATTAAAAATTAGTAACAATTTTACTTTTTCATCCATGTTTCCTTATATTAAAGAAAGATTGAGTGATATCAATAAATAACTGTTTGTTTGAGAAATTATTTTTCTTTTAATTTTTTGTGAAAATCAGCTAAGTATGGCATTTTTTTATTACTGTGAACCAGCTACTAAACATCACATGATCTCCATACAGTAGCACCACCAGTGCAAGCCAGAGTAAACAGCTTGTGTAGCATAACAAATGATGATCATGGGATGTTTAGTGGTTTAAAACCAATCCTGCCCAATAAGATTATGGTGACTGTGATTATTAAAGAACCAAAGACACCAAAAAGATGGATGCTGAACTGAGATCGCATCTATACAACTATACAAGCTGATGAGCTTAAATTAAAAACATTATTGTGTTTTCATTTTGCACTTAAAGCTTTATAGTTAGCTAATAAGGTAAAAGGTGGCTGCTGGAGGGTTGCTCTAGTTCCTAATATCTTTATGCTGTGCTCTCAGATCCAAGACTTCTCACTGATGAAGGCCACAAGCTAGCAACTAGTCTGAGGATATTGGATGAATAGCTATTAGATAGGGATTTTATGCATAAACCATTGGTTACTCTGGCTTGCATTGGTGACGCTATTGTATGGAGAGTTTAGCCTCTGTATCTGAAATAGCTCTGTAGTTACAAAAATATATGGCAAGGGCATATTAAAATAAAAATTGTTTTTAACAAATTGTTTAAAATTTTATATATATATGGCTAAAATAAATTGAATATTTTTTAAAATAAATATTTATAAGATACTCATAGTGATAATTTTATTATATTTGATATTTATAGTTAAAAATTATATGCTGTGTTTCATCCTTCTGTAAATATTTATTTTCAGACTTAACTGTAGATAAATTATCCACTAACAAAATCTAAATTTTAAAATTCTAAGTAAAATTTATGACTTTAATCAGAATAGTTATTATTTATCTGATTATCCAATTTAAAGCAGATACTTATTAATTGTAAAAAATATCTTCTTATACCATCATTTATTTTAAAACATGATTTTGTCCTTTATTAGGATGAAGTAATAAAAAGTAGTTAGTTATATGTTATTATTGATTTAGAAAAATAAATGAAGGTTTTTAAAGAAAACGAATTTTTAGAATCTTATATGCTAAAGTTTATGAAATATTTTAATTGCAGATAGGAGCAGTTCTGATATATATAAGAATTTACTAGATTATGTTCATATGTAGATATAGATGATTAATTATACTGTATACTAGTTGTATATACTAATCCAAAGTTAAAATGCTAGGCAACATCCAATTAAAAAAATTATTTCCCTGGCAAAGCAGATTTCAAAGAACTTGAGATGCCTTAGCAGGGAAACTGTACGTAGTAAATTTTTTATTTGATGTTAGGTAATATTTCAATTGTAAATTGATTTACTATTTTGACATTTAAACAGTACATATGTTGCATTTATTATAACTTATATAATGAAATAATCAAGGGCAAATATTTGTCAGATTTCAATTTGTTTATTTTCATCAAATACTTTTAAAGTTATATAACAGTATTAAAAAAAGAAATAGAAAATAAAAGCTTGTTCCACAGGTTCCACCGAGATTTGAACTCGGATCGCTGGATTCAAAGTCCAGAGTGCTAACCATTACACCATGGAACCAGTCATGCGCAACTACTTAGAAATACAGCTAACAAATGACTCACAAAATTTGAATGTTTATTAATTAGAATTTTATTTGATATTTGTATTCAAAATTCCAACGTGTTTTAGACTCTTTATATTACGACTTGCAGTAAATTATAACTTTTAAAAATAAATATCTATCGCATATAAATTTCAAATTGTAGATAAATTGCTATTTTTCAATACAGTACTACGCATTTCTTTTTTATATATTTATTAAATAAAGATTGTTTGGAATAAATATTTTAAAAAGAAAACTAAGAATTACACATATTAAAAGAACAAATGCTTGCACCAGCTTAACTACAGTATCAATTTTTAAAGTTAAATTTTATTTAATATATGTGTAGTTAAAATTAAATTGTTTCTGATATGTTTTTTTTTTTATTTTATACAAAAATAGTACAATTTTAAAAAAACATTTATTGGTAATTATATCTACCTCTAAGTTTAATAGATTTTTAAAGAGGGCAGAACTGTAAATATAATAACGTAACATATCAAACCACATTACGTAATATTATAGATTGGCTTAATTTTGTCTTTATGCGCATAAATAAAAAACTTTAAAACTGATGTGTACGTGTCTTTTATAAATGTGAAACCCCAATGAGTGTTACTGCAAGACAGGACGTACATTTAATTAATAAAATGTCTCCCTAATAATTAGTAACTAGTTACCGTTTATTTACCATCAGAACGAGTTATAATGTCAGCAATATAACTATCATATAAAAGTAACGAATCTCAATGTCAGCTATCTAAATAAATTTCGCTACGATCTGAATTACTTGCAAAACAGCGCGGTCCTCGGGCTTATCAAATAATAATAAGGTTGGGAAAATTTTGGAGTCATTGAAAACAGTTAAGCGCTTTTGCCGAAGTTTCGCCTTCGTTCTTGGTTTTTCTATCTTCCATTCTTTTGCTTAGCAATTGAATATTATGCACACGAACGGCAATTCCAATGCGCCTCTTATTACTGACTATTGCTTTTGTTTTCTGATGTCAACAAAATAATTACTTGCTTTGTCTATTAATTCTATAATTAAGGATTTGAGCTGATATCTTAGATAATTAATCTTTCAATTAGAAATTACGATTAATCTAACTTTTTTCCCTCTCTCTGAAAACAAAATAACTTATTTTTTTATATTTATATAATAAAAATTACTTTTCATAATTTTCCCATTATTTTAAGACTAGTTCTGCTGTGTTTCTTAAGTTTGAACAAAAAATATTTAAAATCTGTTTATTATGGAGTTTAAAATTTTTAATAAGTTTTTTAATGCATCGTTTCTTTTTTAAATGTTTTACTTATGGTGGGTTTTAGATTATATTTAATTCTCAAATTTATAACAATAAACATAAGTTACAAATATGTATTTTGTTAAACTTTTATTTTTATAGATAGTATTAAATATATAGCTTAATACGTATACTGAATATGCTTAACATAAAATAAAGTCTATCCGCTTGATTAAGTTATGGAGTACTTACCATTAAGTGGAAGAAAAATTAATTAGTAAAAAAATGTTTAGATTTATTTTTGAATCTACCATTAATAAAATCAAGAAAGTCATATTTTGCAATAAAAATAATTTATTTTACAAAACTATCTATTATTTAACAAAAAAAATACATCGATGACCAGTAAAATGTAGCATAAATATCTGCATTTCTTTTTGAATTTATGATGTCCTCCTTGAAATTTCAGGTGCAAATGTATAGTAAATGAAATGAAGAAAAGATATTTAGCTGGAAAAAAATGTATATTAAATAAAATAAAACAAAAGTTAATGACACACAAATATTGACTTAAGGAATAATATTTCTGTAATGGAATGGTTTCTATCTACTTTTAACACCTTGTGGAGGATGATGACCTAAAGATGTGAAGAAAATATATGATCCCCAATGTACATTTTTTGTTGAACCAGCACTAATCAGTTGACCTAGATCACAGTCTCATACACATTTTTATCAGTGGTAAAGTGCATGGATGATTTAGTATTATATGATATACATTTTTATCATTGTTCAGTATATATAAATAGCCAATTACTGCAGTTTAATTGATGTGTCAAATCTACTGCCCTCACAATTTTGACACATACCATTTGATGAAATATATAAATATACTTTCATCAAGTGGTATGTGCCAAATTTGTGAAAGTAGTAAATTTGACACTTCAAATATACTGTACTGTAGTAATTGAATATCTATATATACAGAATAATGATAAAAATATGTTTATGAGACTGTGATCTATGCAAACTGATGAGTGCTGGTATTTAGTAAAGTTGTGAAGGCAGTAAGTTTGACACATCAATTAAACTGTAGTAATTGGATTTCTATATACACTAAACAATGATAAAGATGTAAGTAAAAGATTGTGATCTGAGCCAACCGATGAGTGCTAGTTCAGCACAAAATGTGGATCTTGGGGTCATACATCTTTGGTCATTTGTATGTGATTACACTCCTCCACAAGGTGTTAAAAGTGAATAGAAACAGTCCCTACCTTGAGTAATAGTGGTGTAGTGAAAATTACACTTAAGAAATATTATTTAATAAGTCAATAATCTCTAGTCTAATAAATGACTAATAAAATTATTAATAGGAAGAATGGATTGAAGTAATTTTTCTTTATAAACTAATTAATATTGAGCTAAATAAGTTTTAGTTCAATATCAGCAGGGTTTTGATTAGAGTTAAAAATAGTTTGTTATTAAAGTGTATTAAGTTAAATATTTTATTTTAAATAAATTTCATTCTATTGATCAAAATTGTTAACCTATTAGTCAAACATATATATACATCTAGGTATATATATGAGGTAATGAAAATTCTGTGAGATAAAATGCTTATTCTATTGTAAAATAAAAATATATTGTTGTTCAAATTTTATTAAAATATTTAGTATGGTTTGATTTTGAGATAAGCCCACCAACATTTCTGAAAGAATGTATTTTTAATTAGTGGTCGTTCAAGTCTAATTAAAGATGGATTTCTTTTTCTTTTTAATTAATAGAATTCCAACTTAAAGAAGAAAGTTAGAGTAAAAAATTGAAGTTATTTTTAGAACGTGTTGTTTTAAAACAAAGAGAAGGGGGGTATCAAGATCTAGATCATACAAAAATGGAAGGTAGTGTCAGAGAAAGTATAAATAGTAGGGAGAACAAAAGAGATAATTATTCAGATTTCTTTTGAAGGAGTCATTTGATTCTGATTTTGCTTGTGAAGGCGATTTATTAAGATTTTTCTTGGATTTTATTTCCAAGCTTTCTGGAAAGTGATTCAGATTTCTCTTGGGAGAAATCGTCAGATTTTGTTCACATTTAGTTGTGTTTAAAAAAGTTATACAGTGTATTTTCAAACAATGGAGAAGTTGGATTAGTTAAAACAAGTATATTGAGGAAAATGGATATGTGTAGAAATCATACTTGTATCCAGTTCTAAATAATCAAAATGTTAACATAATCAATAACATTGAATCTATGCGTGTCTGGAGAATTTTCATGAAGCATACTTCATATTTTCATTGTCGGAAAAATATCGTCGGTCGGATCAAGGGGAGGGAAATCAGGAAAAAGGAGGTATCGTATCTCCTAAATTAAACTATCTTATGTTTTGATTCATATTGTTTTATTGTGTATTGAAATATATTTGTATGTAAACATTTTATGAATTACTTAAATATATTTTGGGATCATCTAGCTATATGTACCTTTTACTTCGCTATTCTTCCTTATAAATGTAAATATTTAGTATTTCGTGGGTTAAATTAATAATTAATTTTTTTTGTCATTTGAAATCACTTTCCAATTTTATTTATGTTGTTAATTAAATCAAGTCAGTTTCTTTTGTGTGAACTTGATCTTTTTGATAACATCTTTTGTCGCCATTAGCTAGTCAGATATTTGATTTAGCTATATACTTCTAAGTTAATTTTAAAGTTTTTAGCGAAAGATAAGAAATGTTTGGAAAGGTTTTATGATCTATCTATTATCGAGAAGATCGAGTTGGAATTTTTAATAAAATTGGGAAGAAAAGAATTTGAAAATATTAATGTTTTCTTTTATTGTCTAATTAGTTTGTTGATAATTGAGGGGAATACGGAGGCCATTAAAGCTTATTCATATTTTAAAGAGTAATTAAACATTATTTAATTATCAAAACTTGAGTTTCTTAGTTATATTAAATGTTTATTTTTACTTTTCAATGATCCAGGCAAAACAAACAAACAATATTTTGATGTACTTTACAATTTAGTTTAGTCTTTAGGATTTTCCATGTCTCTACGTGTTGCTAAGCTTTGTGGGTTGAAAAATAATTTATGGTGGTCAGATGGTGTTGTTGGTTCGTGAATTAGGAGAATGGGCGAGATAGGGAGAGGTTATTATATTCTTTATTAATATTTGATAGTGTCGAGGTATTTCTAGGACTCGAATAGGTTAAAAATAATAATTGAGTCACAATAGAAACATAAATATGTAAATAAATGAAATCAAAAAATAATCCATGACAGTAAATATTTTAAACAAAAGCAATTACTTATTAAATCAAATGCAAGATATGAGAACAAAAGAAATCTATAAGAAATGAAATTCCAAAAAAATAAAACCATTTATTTAATAGGCAATAAGATTAGCAAATAAATGTTTGCTCCACTACAATATTGATCTAAGCAAGAGGTCAAATGATTGAGATAGAACTTTTAGTGAGATAGATACAGTCAGGTTTTCTGATTGTCGTAAGTATAATCATAATAAATTCTATCAGATGGTTGCTACACCTTCAATTTGAAACAAGGATAAGACTGTTGTAAACATGGTAATAAAATTATTTGGTCAACATTTTTATATAAACAATAGAAATGCGAAGAAGTAATAGTGGCTACATAAAAAGTGACAAAGCTATAACCATTGTCAGTGATCATGATAGACTGTCATGATGTATATATACTGTAGGTCCATCCATTGGATAGTGGACAATAATGAAGTATGAAACTTTATGGATGATTTAGAATTAAAAAAAAAAAAACACCCTGGTCAGTTTATATTTTATAACATACAAGTTTTTCATTATTTCCAAATAAATTGCTTTTTAACTTATATCTATGTTTGATTTCATAAGGAACTGCTTTTGGTTAAAATCATTATGGACTCCTTTTGCTTTCTTTCATTGAAGACTCATTTCGTGCATCAACTATGTTTTGCTTTCTTTCATTTAAAATACATTTTATGCATGTTTTTTTATATTTCTTTTATTAAATACACATTTTATACATTGATTGGCTTTTACTTTATTTTAATGTACAGTTTTATTACAAAGTATATTATTTTCTTCATTATATTTAATATACACTTGTACTCATATTCAAGAAAAAATGCAACCATCACAAATTCAAGAATAAATGGATATTTTTTAAAGATTTAATATACTTGTATCATCTTTCTAATTTTGTTTTTGTTAAGTAATTGATATTGTTTTGGTAAATAAATTAATTTTATTGTAATACATATAATTTTATCGATTTTATTTTATAAATTCTTATATCCATAATTAAAGAATAAATGTAGACATTTAATTTTTTATTGGTTAGGATTTTTTTTGCTCAAAGATATGTACTATTTAGATCAAATTAGCATCTTTTATTCATATGTAAATTATTTCTGTTAAATAAAAAATATTAATTATTCCACAAAGAAAAGTAAAGAAAGGAAGGAATAACAAGAACGGATTAATTACCAAGATCATTAGTTGGACTATTACCGCTGAAGAATGCTTTATGATAGCAGGATGTCCAACCCAGAAGAATTTGGTTAATTAGAGAATGTTAAATGTCAGTGAACTTTAACACTAAAGAGTTTTAAAACAAACCTATGGACTAAAACAAACCTATGGACTCATGGTTTGTATTGATCATAACTATTATTTATAAAGTCTCAAAGAATATAAGTATCCTAATAATTTATATATATATGGCTGCAGAAAGGAATTTTCTATTAACTGAAAGGAGACCCTTTGATTCCTCTTGGAGGCTTTAAAGGAATTGAGCAGGGCAAATTCCTAATGTCCACTCCATACATTCTTCTTGTTGTAGCTGTTATTAATATGTGATTATTCATATACTATGCAAACATGCATGGGCTGCTCACTAACATGCATTAGCCCACATGATGAGTTTATTGGTTTTGTTCCAGAGTTTAAAATCCAAGAAAATACTATGGTCTTCCTTCTCAGTTGCCTAATAACTTTTAACTGAAATATCAATTGAGTTTTTTTGAAAGCAGAATGAATGTGTGTGTGAATTAAATTTTTTTATTTCTAATAGATATTTGCAATCATGACAAAAGTAACATTTACTAAGGCAATAAAACTCAAGAGTGTGTGCTTGAAAATGCAAAGATAGGGACCTCTACAGGTCTTAAATCACAGATCTTATTCCCAGTAGGCTATAAAGTTGCCAGCCAAGGCAATGGTTGGCAATGAGAGTGCTAGGAATCTCCTGATTGCAAACCCAAGCTGCCATTTGTTAGGTACTTACAACTGCAGATTGCTTTCAAGTGAAGGAAGATTGCAAGAATGGGAAGAAGAACTGTCTCATATTAAATGGGGCATTATTGGACTTTGTGAAGTTAGAAGAAAAGATAAAGAGATAATTGATTTAAAAAGTAGACATGTACTATACTACAAAGGAACAAACATTGGAAATACAAATAGAATAGGACTTATTATAAATAAAAAGTGGAAGAATAATATTGTAGAGATTGATGGTGTATCAGACAGAGTGGCAAGATTAGTTATTCATCTTAATAGCAGATATCAAATTCAGATTTATACTCAGAGTTCTCATTGGAATGAAGTAGAGGATTTTTATATGGATGTACAAAAAGCTTTTGATAAACTAAACATTTTAAAATTGTCATGGGAGACTTTAATGCTAAAATTGGAAAACAATTTTTAGAGTTCTATAGGCAAACTTGGTTATTGTGATAGAAAATGAGAGAGGACACAGACTTGTGGAGTTTGCAGGAAAAAAAACCCTTTATATTATGAATTTTTTTTTTTTTAGAAAAATGTTAAATGCAAATGAACATGGAAACATCCAAATGAACATACAGTTGAAATGGATTATATTTTGACTAATAGAAAATATGTATTTCAAGATTATAAAGTTCTTTATAAATTCAACACATGAAGTGATCATCAATTAGTAAGGTGTAAGATACTTGTCAATACAAAACTAAAGAGAAAAAAACGTTATTAAAAAAAACAATATTCACAGTCGATATTTTTAATCTTCAGAAACATTCCAATGAATTTAAATTAGATCTTGCAAATCATTTTCAAATATTAAAAGATTTTAAACATGATTTAAATTTGAATGAATTCATTAGGAAATTAACTGATACATTTTTAAAAACTGCAACAAAGATAACTGGTACAAAAAAGCAGCAATTGACTGATAAAATTTCTTCTCAGACAAGACAATTTATGAAGAAAAGAAATATGAAAATATATAAAAATGATGCATTAAGAATGACTGAATATCTTGAAATTTTGTATGGTGGTGCAAAAAAGAGTTGATAATGATATAAGAAAGTATAATTGTGAACTAGAAAGGAAAGCTATAGAAGAGAAAAGTCTCATGAGTGTAAAACAACATCTTGGTATTGATAGAAAACTTATTTCTGCAATAAAAAAAAGATGGAATTATTATTAAAAATAAAGATGACATCATGAAATGTGTAGAAGAGTTCCATCAAGAATTATATAGCAATAAGAAACAAGAAGTACCTACTACAATTATTTTATCTTCTGAACTGCCCTGGATTTTAAATGAAGAAGTGAGACATGCAATTAAATATATGAAGAGAAAAAATCCAGGTAATGATGGAATTATAATCAATATTTTAAAAGAAGCAAGTAAAGAAATAGAAATTTTTTTTGGCAAAATCATATATCAATAAATGATAAAGATGTACCAGATGATTGAAAGAATGCAGTAATAATATTAATTTTTTTAAAAGGTGATAAATAAGATATTTTAAATTATAAACTTATCAGTCTTTTATTAGTTCTATATAAAAATTTTACCAAAATAATTACAACTTGTCTACAGTGAACTTTGGATTTTAACCAACCAAAAGAACAAGCTGGATTTAAAAACGATTTTAGACCATGGATCACATCCACACCAATGAATATGAGTTATTATGTGTTGTATATGTAGATTATGAAAAGGCATTTGATTCTGTAAGCATTTCTTCAATGATTAAAGCATTAAATCATCAAGATGTAGACAGAAGATATTATTACATTCTGAAGAGTATTTATAAAAATACAACAGCAACAATAATTGCATAATGGTCCTAGGAAGGTTAACATTGAGAAGGGTGTATGACAGGATGATTCCATATCTCCAAAACTTTTTACATCAGTTTTGCAAGAAATATTTTATGAATTAAAATGGGAAGCTAAGGGAATAAAAATAAATGGAGATTATTTAAGTCATCTAGATTTTTGTGGGTGATGTAATTATTTTTATAAATAATGCTTTAGAGCTTCAGGACATGTTGCAAAAGTTATCAAATAAAAATAAGAAAGTAGGATTAAAAATAAATGTTAAAAAGACTTAAGTAATGTTCAATGGATTTTCTCAAAAGAAGGAAAAAAGAGTGTTAATGATGAGTATCTTAGTCAAATTGTTACTGTAGATGGAAACATAATTGATGAAATTAATCATAGAATTAAACTTGGTTGGAGTGTTTTTTTATTAAAATAACTTAATATTAAAAGGAAATATGCTTATATGTTTGAAAAGGAAATTTTTTAATGTGTTTTACCAATTCTTACTTGTGGATCTGAAACTTGGACAATTAACAAAAGAGCAATACAGAGATTTCAGACCACTCAACAAAATATGGAGAGATGCATAAAAGGAAGAGATCAAAAATGAAATAAATGGGTGAGAACAAACAGGTTTTATTGGCATTATTGAAAAAATAAAGAGACAGAAGTGGAGTTGGGCTAGACATATTGCTAGAGAGATGACAATAATGGACAGTTGAAATCTTAAACCGGTTTCCAAGAGATTGGATGATGTGGAGAAGAGAGGTTAGAGATCAGAGATGGATTGAACTTGGAAAGACTTTCATCCTGCAATGGATTGATAATAGTTGAAAATGATGATGTATATATATATATTATCTAAACATTCTTGTAGAATATATTTGATTATATATATGTATTAATATTTATACCTTTGTAATAATGCAATATATCTAGATGGAGAATACCTAGGCCCAGCAATTAACTTGGTGCAGCAACAAGTTAAAGGAAGAGACTTCAAGAACTGATTTTTATACATAAGGCTAGATCTATGCCACAAGTGTCAATTAATGATTGACATTATTAGGCCTTCAGATCAGCTCATTTATATGAAAAGAATAAAACTTTTTAAGGATCCAATTGCAATTTAAACAGCCACTCTGTTGTGTAGGCAGTACAAAGAATGGTTGAATTTGTAATCTGACCTTTGAAGCCAATGGAATCTAAAAAAAACAAACAACCAAAACAGTACTGAAAAGACTGAATAATTATTTTAGTCTTCAATTATCAAAGCATATAACTCATCTCCATTTTCACAATACATAACAAATTAGAAGGGAAAAACTTAGAGAATATGATCAAGTTCCTGAAAAAGTTGGTGAAAGAACTTTTTGGAGAACTCCTTGTTGAAACAGTTACTGTGGCAATTATGATAATCAAGTCAAGTAGCAGATACTTGTTACTACTAATTTAATTTATGATAATCATTGAACAAAAATGGAATTCCTGGAATATTGTTGCTTCTGAAGTTGTTAAAACAGTTACCAAAAAGAACAAAAGTTACAAAAAAAATTTGTTGTAAAAATATTACAAATGAAAGAAGGATTACAATGAAAAGAAACATTAAAAATGTGTTGTCAAAATAGTTTAAAAAAGACAAGAAAAGAAAACCTTCAGCAAAAAATAGATTTAGCAATCAGAACAGGTTGTGATGGAAATAGATCATGGAACTGGCATATTTATAATAAAATATAAGAATTTGAAAAAATTAATTTCTAGCTACAAGAGACCCCCATCCTTTGTCTAAAATGGCATTAAAAACTAAAGATACTAATGGAAACTCTATTAAAACTGTAAATACAATAAGAGTGCTAGTGCATTTGCTTGATTAATAAAGTTGTAATTTCCAGAATTATTTGAGAGTAATCAATATTAGTTTAAGCATTCAACAAGAATACTTCAAAATGTATTTAAGTCATATAAGGTTCCTTTCATATAACTGCCTAAAATGTAACAAGAAATAATTCAAGAAGGTATAATCCCTCCTATTTAGAATTCTGAATGGGTGACATATAGTTGTCATAACAAAAACAGACAGATGAGGGTAATTGTGGCAGTTATCTCATAGGATAGTTAATAAAAATTTTGAGAAAAGTCAATATTTCTTTCCAAATGTCAGAGATTTTAACAAAAATGAATCAATTAGATTACTACACAAATTTTGATTTATGACCATTTTTCATCAGATACTAATCTCATAAAGATTCATTTAAATTTAACATATTGTATAGCTTCCAATATTCTCCAAGAAAAAGGGATATGTTATTTCAGCAGATAAAGGAATAATTCCATACTTTGTTATTTTGATAATTGTGAATTCAGAAATGAGTCTGCATAATAGAATATTAAAAGTCTGCAAAGAATGTGAAGATGTGGTAACTAAAGAGACTGCAAATATATTATATATTTAGATGGCCAAGGAATTAAAATTCTAGAGTCATATTTCATGTTAGGACAAAAAACCCAACTTTGATAATGTCAAAGTCTGCAGAATGCCAAAGTCCAAGAAAGACATATGAAAAGAAAAAAAATCAAATTAAAATGCTATTATTATCAAAAAACTTATTGGTCTATTCTGACAGTAATCTTGAAGTAGTTTGCATGATGAATACATTAGAAAATGAAGCAGGCATGGTTTTAAGCCATTTAATGTATAATGGAGAAAAGGCCTATAGCATGCACATTCCTTTGAATAGAAGTATTATTTTCAAAATTATTAAGTCTTCTATTTTTATAACAAAAATTCAATAAAGAAATTTTCATATGAGTGAAAGATTGTTAATTGCCAGGTCTTATCATATTTCTTTAAATTTTTATATTTAGTAAAATGACTACATAATAAAATATTATCAACACTTATATCTAAAAATTTTAATTGAAAATTAATCAAAGTACTCTGTTAAATAATAAAATTTATATAATCCTTCAATTTATTTTTCTGAATAGCAAACAACCAATAATCCACTCCTCTCTAATCTTATAAAACACTATTAACCCTAAAATACATTGAATCCTTTAATAATAAAAAATCATGAACAATTTTAATTTGACCAGCAGAAAAAATATTTGTTTCTCTAAAATAGAAATATATGCAATTATGTCATAAATTAAATGTAATTTGTTTGTGCATAAATTGTTTCTCTTAAATAAATAAAAATATAGTTAATCTAAAAAAAGAAGAGAAGTGAAAACAGATCAGGAGTCAATTAATTATAATTTATTAAAAACTGAGACTAGGAAAAATAAATTAAGATCTCAAAGCAAGATAAAATTTATAGACAATAAAAATAATGCTTTACAAAGGATTCAAAAAAATATAAAACATTTGTTTTATATTTAAAATAATAATAATAATAATAAAGGTAATATTAATAAACAGATCTGCATAATTAAAAATTCTGAATCACTTTAATTTTATTTAAAGAAAAAAATATTAATATATAAAAATTGTTTGTTTTTATTTTACAACAATCTATTCTTCAAATGACAAACGCTGGATGAAGAAAGCTAAAAAAGAAACAGTTATAATTTACTTACTAAAAAATAATTATATTTCTTTATTGGAGTTTCTAATTGTAAAGGTCTGCCACAATTTTAAAAAGAAAAGAGATTGCTCTTCTATCTTCTGAATCCTCAAAAGAACAAAATTTATTTCAATAGTAACCAAGGATTTCATGCCTTGCTTTATTACCTTTTTATGTTAATGCAAAGCTAAATATTTTAAATTAAAAAGAAAATAATTATCTTAACTGTGAAAACGACATCAATTGAAGCATCACTTTAGATTCTAAATGGCCTGAATAAAAAAACCTTGGACTTTAAAAATAAAAGTGTTTAATTGATAATAAAAGGGGATATTTTTTTGTGTTTTGTTTTAATTTTCTACCATTATTATGTCAAAAACATTATGCATTAAATTTTTATCCATTTAATCAACAGTTTTGTAAACTCATGCATTGATTATTGATTTTTTTTTCCTAATAAAAAAAAAAATTGACAATGGCATTTTTCAAAGTCAAATTAAAAATATATTTTAATTAACCAAACTTAAAATGATAAGTTGTAAGTATATGACTTTTACAGATATATTATTATTTATATTTCTGGAGAAGTATAGATAGATATAATGAGCATATCTTTAAAATATTAAAATTTTCTTACATGTTGATGCATACCAAACAGGCATACATATATCAAAAGGGATAAAAGAGTAAAATATATACCTCTACCATATAAATCAGCAATTTTAGTTAAATTATTTAAGATATAATAGTTGTCATTATCTTATTTTTATAATATGAGAGCAGCCTTTAACACTCATATTGTGTTCTGTGTTAGGGTATAAAATTCTAAATTCTATCTTCATCAAAATCTTCAATGTTTTTACTAAATAAAGAAAATGAACAAAAAAAAAAATCAACACCAGAAGCCAGTATTAGTAATAATAAGTGACAAATATAGTATCATCAGTAATAATCATCAAGAATCAATAGTCATTAATTGTGACTGCATTTAAAAGAGGTATACTATAAAACCTTAGACTAATCATTATCAATCCAATGCTAAACTTGTAGCATAATATAAAAGTAATCATCAATATTCATCTGCATTCATATAGTTAGGTGCCAAAATAACTACACCAATAAACATATCAAATGAAAATAGTGGGATCATTATACCAATGCTGTGAACCATCTAATAATCATCCTAAAATATATAAAGTGAAATATGTAGCCTTTAAATATGATTCTTCATTACCTAACCATGCAAATAATTCTAAAGAGAATCCCTTGAACATCCACAAATCACATGTATCATTACGTCTGGAACTAGCATAGGGATCATATGAAAAATGATAATACTTAAACTATTCTATCATTAAATAACTTCACTGGTATAACTTAAAATAGTGATTAATATATTTATTGATTAATTAGAAATAATAAATAAAATTAAAGGTCTAATGAATATTCTAGAATACAAATCATTCTAACTTTGATTTACAAATATCAGATGTATCTATAGATTGCCAAACTATACATTAACAGCATTTAAATCAGAGTTTAGATATATAAATTATAAGCAGTATTAAATAAACACATCTGTATGCATACATGCATGTCTAATCAAAATATTTCAAACATTAATAAACTAATAAATATTCTATTTTAACAAAATATAAATAATTTAATGTCATTATCTCTCTAATACGCACACACACACACACTTAACTAATAATACAATTCTTTATTAATTTTAATCAACTTTACCTTATAAAGTTTTTTTAATCTTAACTTGTAAACAAAATGTTTTAGATAAAGGAATATTACTTCTTTGAAAGTACTCTTGAAAATTCTTTTGTTTACAATTTTTATTTTCTTCTGGCAATCTTTAAGAAAAATGTTTCAATAGTTTTTTGGTTTTTTTTGATTTCATATATTTATCAAATAAGTCTCACGCATGGACAGTATATGAGATTTATTTCATCAGTGCTTCTATGCATATATACAGAATAGCATATGTGTACGGAAGTGTTTACCAATCTTTTTTTTTACCAGTGACTCACTTCAAAGTTAATTAGATTTTTGCAACACACCAGAGATTTTACGACAAAAAATAACAAATTTTATACATATTTTATAATTATTATAAAAGAAAAAAATCATCAGTTTTAATTCTAATATGATACTGGTGCTTTGTTCTTCACATTTCTTTATTCTAGGATGAATTGTAGATAAGGAAACCTAGAGTTCTTGTTCTGTGGAAAATAGTCTCTCACATTTTTTGTTTTTGTCATTGATGAATATGCCAGTAGCATAAATATGAAGTAGAGAAAAGCAATAAATTTATTTGTTAATATATTTGGAAATAAAATAATTTTTTTTATCCAAATTGCTGATACATTCATTTCATCAAATTCTATTCTTAAATTTTTATAATTTATTTCTATGTATTCTTCTTATGATATAGCTAAAGATTGATCAGGTTTTTTGTTAATTAAGAAAGGATTTCTAACCCATTCATATCTGTGAACATTCAAAGATGAAAAATAATGCTGAATTTCATTAACATTAAAATCTTATCATATTTAGTTTTTGAGTGGAAACATATCTAGATTTCTTTTCTTCTTTTCCACATACCTAATTTATCATTAAAGAATTTAATTTTGTCAGTTGATACTGAAATATTTTGTTTTCTTGCAAGCTCAGATTTAATTCATTTGGATTATCAAACAAATAGAAACACCAACTTTGAACATTATACTTTAATTCATTTGGATTATCAAACAAGTCTTTTGCTCAGTTGTAAAATAAACAAGCAATTCTCTACACAATTTATAAAATTGTGCTAATACCTTGCTTCTTGATAAACATCACATTGCAGTGTGCAGTAACAATACTAAATGCTCTGCTTTTATAATTGCATAATTTAGAAAATATGCTAATTTTTTAAGATTTACTTTGGATAAAATTGACCATTTTAATAACCTGCTGCAGAACAATTTGAAAGTCTTAGTAATTAAATTCTCTCATTTTAAAAAACAGTGAGTCTTAATATCTGACTTGCATTCTTTAGCTTTAGCAACAAATTCTTTTATTGAACCTATCATAAATTTCATGCCATCAGTACAAATTCCTATGCAAGATTTCTAACTTAAATTATAACTTTAAGTGATCGTTTGTTATTTTAAAAATATCTTTTCCTTCTTTCAGATAATTCTTTACAAAAAAAAATGATTTATCATATTATCATTAATAATAATTTGGTTGAATGACATTTACTACATTTCCTCACGTATCTGTCAATTCAATGATTTGAAGTGCAATCATATTATCAGACTTGGTGTTCTATTACTTGAATTTTGATAACTTCCAACATGTTTTGAATCCACCTGCTAAGTATTATTAGAAAAAGGAATTTTAAGAATTTATTTTTCTGCATCATCCCCTAATAAGGTTTTCACCATGAGGTGACAAATTGGTAAGATTAAATTTTCAGCAATAGTATGCGTTTTTTTCTCTGTGCTTTTAGCTCAGCAACTACATTCTTGTGCTTTGATAGAGGTTTTGAGACATTTTGTAAATAACTGGACTTATCTTTTGAATTGAAGTCTTTTGAAATAATCAAGACTTTGTTAATAAGTTGGATGTTTCATAGCTAAATGATATTGTAATTTATTAAGAACCAAATAAGCATTGGAAAGGTTTTCATTACAAACAAAGCAAATTGGTATATGACAGTCTTTATCACTTACCCAGATCCCAATGCTATATATTTTTCATCATATCTTCACCATATAATTCAAGCTTTATTAACAGAAGATGCACCATCACCATCAGTTCCTTTACCTTTTGATCATTTTCTATTTTAAAAATTATCCATTTCTAATGTCTGTTTAAATTTTGAAATTAATTTTTTTTTAAAAAAAAATGTAAATAATGTTTGTCTTACCAAGCTACTGAATTTCATAAATAGACACACTGCATGCCTTTGGTAACTTTATATATCCGTAAAATGTAATGATAGAACTATTAATACAGGACCAAAGAAGGAATGGTTGATTAGTACTGCCAACAACAAATCATTCAATATTATATTGCAATGATTGTATTTTTAAAACATGAGCTATGAATCAGGTGCTAAATCAACATTCTCATTGGCTAACCTAATCTACAAATTAATAATTGAATGCTAAACTTGTACCAAGATAATAGGGTAATTGAGGATGCATTTTTCAGAATTCTTGTAGCTTGCCAATATTTTTATAATTTTATGTATTTTTAATTTTAATAAGATTGTATTAATTTTTTAGTATAAATTTTGATATTTTTCCGACACACACATTAGAAAACACTGGTATAATATATAGCATTCTCAAGACTAGACTTGCATTTTGATTATCCTGGCAGTTCTCAATACATGTCAACTTTTCTATGAACTTCAGCCAGGAAATCAGAGTTTAATACTTGCATATGGGCTTTGAAATAGTAAGAAATGAAATCCAGTTTTTTCTCTGGAAGTTCAAAGTCAAACTAACAAATATTCTTCTTTTCTGAAGCTGTACTTTCTACATCCTCTAAAAATCAGCTAATTTATATTTTGATTAATAAAAGCATGAACTTACTTATCATTGTCTTATTTTTCAAATTTCTTAATCCTTTAAGTAAAAACAAGTTATAGGATTAATTATAAGTAATGTACATTATAAAGAAAAACATCTTTTTTACCTCCAAAATATGTTTCTTTATTAAGAATTTTACATTTTCTTCAAAATCAGAAATTTAATAAAAACACTTCTAATAAGTGGACTGTTTTAATATATATTTAAAATATCAAAAAATGTTATGTAATCATTCAATACTTGTTATTCCAGATTTTATTTTAAATGATTATATATCCAATTTTGTCTGTGATAATTTCTACTTTTCTTTTTAGCTTTAAATACATATGCACACATGTATTAATGTTGTGTGCCATGAAACTATTGTCCTAATAATCCAAAATAGATTCTATATCATTCATATTTTTGGAGATGATTTGATAAAGTTCTTCACCCTAAAAAAATAGATAGTTTGTAATGAATATAATCAAAGGGAAGATAAAAGCATGGTTCATTAATATTTTAGACTAATAATTCATTTGAATATATTTGGAAACAGATGCAATTAAATATATAATTTTATATTTTCTTTTTTACTTATAATATATGCATTAAAATATGTTCCTAATACTTTCGCTGCTTAAGTGATATTTTTATTGCATTTATTATATTACATTGTCAGAGTTGTCATAATTTCATGTATACAAATTTAATAAAAATTAATGTCAGATTTAATACTGATTACAGACAAATTATTCAAGAATTTTGCTTAAATTTGTAAATAAACCATATATCAACAAACAAATGTAGGATATGTATAAAAAGAAAATGCCCATTAAAAATAATTATCAATTGTTAAACAAAGATTACAGATAATTGTCTTAAGGTATGTGAATGAACATGACATTGATGATTAGATCCTGATCATTTTTCATTTAAATAATTTCTACCATCTTACTAAAAGATTTAATGTAAACATTTATTATTAGAGAAATTTTAATTATATTCTATTTTAAGTCCTGAAGCAATCAAATGGCAAAAGTTATGAGAAAGGAACTTTATTGTTCACAACAGATATTTATTTATTTTTGTTATTTTATCGAGTAGTTTATTGAGGTTCCAATTGCAATATAATTATTTTCATAATTTTTCATTTTCTTTTACATCATGTTTTATATTTTATTGATACAAGCTTTCTCATTCCATAATTATATTTCATGCTCTGTATATCAAGTGACTCATGATAGGGGTTAGTATTGATTTGCTTGCATTTGACTTTCTGATCAGGATAAACAGGCAATTCATCTTTTTCCATTGTAATATATATATTGTAACATTAGTGATGGTATAGTGATCATATATGGCTGGAGATGAACATATAATATTATCTTTATTGATATATTTATTTAATAAGGCATCTTAAGATCAATGATAGCAATAACTTGCTGATATTCAATTGTCAGTCACTTAGGCTTCTTTATGATCTATACTCGGTCTCCAATCAGGCTGACATTGAACATGAACACTATGGGAAAAGTGACATCCAGATGTAGGAATAGCAATAGATGATAATGTATTCAGCTGCAGATTCATCTGATATAAAATGTTTTGTATATTTTAGAATTAGTTTATCATCTTATTTTATATTACTATTTACTATATTTAGAAAAACACATATTTGCATAATACATATATATTAATTAAATCTAGATCTTTATTGTCACAATAAAAGAAAAACACAAATATCTTTTATATTTCTTTTTTAAAAAAAATTATAACACAAAATAAAATAAGCATAGCTAAATATAACAAATTTGTGAATATTGATGTGACACAAAATTATATTAGCAATATTTCTCCACAATTAAATTTGTCAACCTCACTTAGATGGTTACATGCTAACAAATTTCTGTAATTGCCCCTTATATATATTTATAAATCTATCATGGAACTAGAAGTCTGATAAAAGTGGGCACTTTTTATATGATAATAGATTGATCTTGATACAAGAAAATAGGCATTATTTGCAAGTTTATTTAAATGATTATTTAGGAATCTGACTTGTAAATTATCAGTAATATTTTCAAACTTAGTTGTTCTATGAATAGATTTACAATATCAATATTATATATTTGATAATTTACAAGCTTGTTAAAATTTTTAGAATGTCTATCAGTGTATGGGTAATTTATTTATAAAATTAATAAATATCCAAAAAATTATCTGCTTCAAAATCATCTAAACATGGAAGTTTATGCTATAAGTTTATTGAAGAATTTCAGTCTATGTGAACTATCTACTTCAAAATGAATAGATCACAAATCATTACGCATATTTTATCTCGATCTTTATTTCATTTTAATATTGTATACATAGAGGCAAAATTCTCTATACAGTAGCACCACTCAATGCAAGCTATAGTAATCAATGGATGCAAGATTAATCCATAAAATCCCTATCTAGTGCTTACTCATCCAATATTCCCAAACTAGTTTCTAGCTTGTGGCATTCATCAGTGGGTAGCCTTGGATCTGAAAGCGTTATTGTATGGAGTTTTGCCTGTGTTAACAGTTTATGTAAGCATAAAGAATAGTGATCATGTGATGTTTAATATTATGATATACAATTGTTTATTTTAATTTTGAACACATAGATAACAACTTTTTTTTTTTTTACAAAATTTCTATAAAGATGGCTGGCTTTTACTTTTAAAATTTTTTTACAGAAATATTTTTATCATTAGCAAGCAATTAGTAATATTTATATAATTAAATGTTAGTTATTTATTTAAAAAAAAATCATTAATCATGATTGCTACATATTTTATTATTATAACATGGGTGACAATTCTTAATGGCCCTCATTTTAACAGCATATTAAATATATAAATATATATAGTATATGCAATAAAATACATCAGCTGGAGTTATACATCAAAACCTTCAAGAAATACCTGGACTATGATAACCTTCATTAATCCATACCCTACTTATTATTAATTTTATACTTCTGTAGATTTAGATGCCTGTGGCATTCTGGCAGACTTATCTTTGGCTATTACTTATGAAATAAACCCACATTAAGCAATGATATGGAGCCATAGTCATAAAAAGAAAAAAAAATCAGTATCCAATTTAATGATTATATATCTAAAAAATAATGTTGTACTATATCACACATATATATATATTTAAATCTACTACCTCTGAATATGATTGGTTGGGATTTATTTCAATGATTAAATGTAAACTTAAATTCACTTAGATTGTTAACTTTTAATCGAATGTAAACTAAACCCACAGCAATCCTAATATTATCTTCCATTTATTCCAGGCATCTTTATGTCATAGGACTTGTTTTATCACATGTAATTATGTCATGAATATGTATGTGTCTACAGGATTTGATCATTTGTCACCATTATTTGGATCAAGCAAATGCAATATATTAGAAAATATCAATAATCTATAGAAATTATGTTCAGAGAGCTTGCATGGATTATTTTCAATGGCTCACATTCATAGTAGAAGTAATTAAAACAATTAAATAATTGTATGTCCCATTTTGTCACAACATTCTAATAAAGTTTTATATCTCATATGCATATTTTATTATTCATATATGAAAACTTAAATATTTTATAAAAATAAAAACATAAACTAATAACAAACAAATATCAATGTGGGTAAATAACAACTATTCCACTTCAATGATAATGAGATTGCTTGTGATCTGTTTAATTTCATACTCAAAATCATTTACTAATGTTCAGGAACTGGATTAGCAGTTCATTAAATTGTGGCGAAAGTTCCATTCCATGATGTACTCTATACTTAATTTGACAAAAGTTTGTTTGATTTGCTCTTCAAATTTTGCTTAATTTTAGGCTCCATAAATTTGATTCTTTTTAATGCTTTGATTATATGTTAATATTTAATTTTGAGAAGCTAGATAATTTCTTGCCAATTTGTATTTACTCTCAATATGATTTTCAGTGTCCTTGGTGCAGATAAAAGGTTTACATTTGGTTTATATCTAGAAAGGAAATTTAAGTTTACCAATCATAATTTATAATTAGCCTACATTATTATTTATTTTAAAGTATTTACGACATAATTGGATTGAGAGTTTCAATTCCAAATAATTGATTCAATAAACAAAATTCATTAATAATTTTTTTAATTAGAATAGATTTAATTCTTAATTATCTCTCATCTCTTCATCAAAATCTTTATCAATCCTTTAAATTGTAAATTTTATCAATTTAAAATTAAGCACATGCCATTATTAAAAAAAAAAAAAAAAGGCAATTGGTCAATCATTTGAACTCAAACTATTTAATTCATTTTAAATAAATCATTTTATGATAATAAACAAATAGTTCACATTAACTTTTTATTCAATACAACTATTTTATTTTTATTTTTAAAACAATTGTTGATAGTTTTTTCTGAAATTCATTAATGAGCATGGAGAAAAATTTGGAATCTGTATTTGTATATACATAATATCAGTTATATAAATAAAACTATTTATTTAATTCCTTTTAAATTATTAAAATTTTATTTACTATAAACTAATGAAAACTCTTGACATGTATTAAGATAATGAGTTTCATAAATATATAATTCATTCAACTACATCATTAAATTATTGATGTGTATTGTGTGTGGATTCAATGTTTTTATATAATTTATAATATATTACTTGCATATTCATACAAAGATTTAAGATATTTTACATATATCATTATGCATAAAGCCTCATCAATACTTTTAGCAAGTTTTAACAACTATTGGCTGTCTGAAAATAATAGTAAGGCGCATGTGGAAGTCATTACAACTAAATGAATTAAAATTTTACTTACTAAAATAAGGTTATTCATTAAAAAAAAAACTAAGGGCTTATATGTATTAATATAAATTTGCATAAAAGCATATTTAATTATGTCAATTTTATGAATAAATGCTTAAAAAAATAGTTATGAAAAAAAAAGAAAAATTCTCTTTAAAATATTATTGATATTGTAAAAGAAAAAGATAAATGTACTAGAAAATTTTTAAAAAAGTCATAGTTCTGTTTAAATTAAAAAATCAAAATAATCAATAGATGATCATGAATAATATGGCAAGTATTCTGGACTTGCATCACAATATAATAAACAATTACAGGCAGTCCTCTACTTTCATACCTAATTGGTTTCTGAAATGAGTATGAAAGTAGAGCAATGTAAAAAAAAAACATCAAAAAGAGTTTTCAAAATATTTTTTATTGATTAGAATCTGGTGTTTTCTTTATAAAATTTTCAAGAGATAATTGAATTGCACTCTTCTTTTCTAGATAAAGAGTTCTGTAACATGTTGTGTCTTTTTCTATTACCGTATATGAGATATATGCTCTCCATTGGGATCACATACTTCCATCATGGTTAAAAATTTGTCGTCAAGATGCATGAAGGCATCGTTCATATTCTTGATTGTCAAACTTTTAACAATGAGTTTGTTATCAGATTCTTCTTCATTTTGTATTTCATTCATCTCTTGTAGTTTAATCATTAACACATCAATATCTTCATGGTTGAAACCTAAGTTTAATTCATTCATTATATCGACTATTTCAGTTGTGATAACTTCAGGAGTTTCTTCAAAGTCAAAAGAATCATTCATCATTTGTGGACATATTTTTCCCCAACAATTTTTCATGGCTGACTCTTTTAATTCAGCCTACAAGTCCCCAATAATATTTATTGCATTCCAAATATAATTTTTTCCAAAAATCTCTTAATGTAGGTCCACTTTCCTTGTCAATTGCCTTGATTCATTAATCTCCTCATATAATACTGCTTAAAAGTAACTATCATTGTTTTGTCTAAGGGTTGTATTTCAATTGTGATATTGAAAAAACACAACATCAATTTCCAAATATAAATTTTGCTGGGATTATGGTTGTTCAGGAGCACTGTCTAAAAGCAATAGTGCTTTAAATGGTAAATTATCCTTACTACAATATTGCCTAATAGAAGGCAGAAAACAATGCGAGAATCAATCTTGATTTCCAAATGACTGGAAACATTGTTATCTTTTCCTTTCAACAATCTGGGATTTTCTGTTAGATAAATTATCATTGGCTTCAATTTACAATCATCAGCTAAATTACTTTCAAAGAACAATGATAATCTATTTTTAGAAGGGTTATGCCCTGGAGTAACTGATTCTTTCTTTACTAAGTACATGCATGCAAGCATCTTTTTCCAAAATAATCCTTTCTCATCTACATTGAAGATTTGGCAAAGAGAATAAGTTCCATCTTCACTGATATTGGAGAAAATGAAAATAAATTCACTGACAATTTCCTTATCTGCACTGACAGTTTCTCCAGTACATTTAATATTATGTAAAGACTTCATTTTAAATTTGTCAAATCAGCCTTTGCTTGCTATGAATGCCATAGCAGAATCTTCTTTTAATTTTTTCTTTAAGTCTTCATGCAAGCCTTTTTGATGTTGATCTTCAACCCATAAAGTCAAAGATGTCTCCATTTCATCCATTACTATGCCATGTCTTTTTGAAACAATCTTTGGAAAAAAATTTCCACAATTTTGAACATGTTCCTTAATTTTGTTCTTGTTTTTCATGAATGAACATAGTCACTCAGCTTAAATTATACGAACAAATGACTGAAGTATAAGATTTGCCATTTTGAGAATGTCTAATTATATCCATCTTTGCCTCGATTGTATGGAGATTATGAGATCTTGATTTTTTTTTTGTTCATATCAACACTGCTGTTTTTCCATTTTCCCGCATGTTTATGAATTAATAAAGATGAATTTTTGCACCAAAACAGAAATGTACATAAAGTGATAGCACATATCCTAATGTAAACTGACGAACCACAAACACTCGCTAACTCAAGACATCCCTACTTAAGACTGAACTGGCGACACCAAAAATGGATGTGATTAATGTTGAAAAGGTAGGGAGGATAGTGATTAATAGCCCATGAGCAAGGGAGAATCATTATATGAAAATACACACATTTTGTCATATAGGCAGATAAAAATTGAAGATACAAAATATGTTTGAAATAACAAATTGTATGAAAGTAGAGGACCATCTATATATAAAAGTAAACCAAAAGTTGGATTCTGTAGGAATATGGCAGTTTTCCTAATTGCAAATCATATTTTTGTTTTTACAGTTAAAGCATTGACAGACATTTGGCTAACTCGTAGGTAAATATCCGTTAACCAATCAATAATTAAATGACTAGCTAAATTGACTGAGTAGTTTACTTCAAAAACAAAATCCTACAGCTGTTAATAATCTGGAAAAAAAAAATCCAAGTTTACCAAATTCAAACTCAAATTATATGAAATGGGTTCAACAGATAAATACACTAATCACTATATTATGAGGCCCTTATATTATTCAATTTGCCATAAAATATTTACAAACTTATTTGCAAATACCATTGTGAATTAACATTAAGTTAATGTGAACATTTAATAAATAAAATTTGAACAAACTTTCCATGAAAATTTATTTAATACAGTATTTATAAAAATTTTATCTAACAAAACAGCCAATTGAAATTTCTTTCAAAATTGTCAATACTTCAACATTTGTTATTATAAGTGGTTCTGATAACTGGAAGATAATGAGATCTGAATAATTTATTAAAAGCAATAATTTATTTTGTTCATAAGACAAAACAATTAATCCTTTATTTAAAAAATAAAAGAATTGGAATTTTTTTTTATAAATTCAATTTTTAAAAAACTCGCAAATATGTTATTGTGGTTAGTCTTTTATCCTTTTTGCAATATCACTTCGATTAATTTTTTGTAAATATAAGGCTAGTTTTGCAGCAGTTGCTTCATGAGGAAATTGCATTGACCATTTTGTTAGCATCTGATAACAAATTTCTTTCAGTCCCTCTACATGATGGTCATATTTTATTTGCTCTATAACAGGATCTTCTATTCCAAAAACACGAGCAAGATGAGTCCAATCTTTACCAATTGTTGCAGCAACAAAAAGATAATCTTCTGCATTTAAACTGCGATCAGATTCTATCAAAAAAAGAGAAAAAAATAGTATTTCAACAGATGTTTATTATCTCATATAATCAAATTGTGTTTATTAACAAAAAACTTTATACTTAAATAAGGCTAAAACCTTAGTACTTGTGCCTGGAGTGCTTAATTTATTACAAGAGAGACCTCTACAAATCTAAACGCAAGATTAGACTTTATAATGATAAGAGCGGCCACTCTCTTATCTTCAACCTATTTTTATATAAATCTAAAGCATTTTGATTTGGGAGCATGAAGCTAATCAATTCTTCATTGATTAAGTCCATTATTTCTGTTAAACATTAACAATCGCGAAATCTTTTGATTTACAACGAGTTAATAGTCAGATCATAAATTTAGAAATATTTTGAATCAATTTACAGTTGTAAATATTAATTCTTATTAAGCACAATGTCAGCACGTAATACTTAAATAAGGCTAAAACCTTAGTACATGTGCCTTGAGTGCTTAATTTATTACAAGAGAGACCTTTATAAATCTAAATGCAAGATTCGACTTTATAAAGATAAGCAGCTACACTCTTATCTTCAACCTATTTTTCTATATATATAGGCAAAACCATAAATCCCAAATCATAGAAAAAAATATATAAAGACAAAACAAAAGCTTTTATTTGCAGAACATGATTTTAAAAATTACTATGATTCCCAATATACCAATTGGGATATTTCATTCAGATAACAAAAACATAGTTAATGAAGTTAGATGAATTGACTCAAATGTTCAAAATTTCTAATTTTCTTTTTGCATATGTACACATTCATGAAATTCCATCCATCACTTCGATCATGTTTGCTTTATTTCTGTAAAAATTAAATTTATATGAATGCCATTTGTGAATCTTCAGGATACAATAAATCCTATTTTTGTTATTAATTTAACCAATTAGTTATTGGTTGATATATGAAGTTCACCCAATGCTATTAAAAGCATTTTCAAGATAAAAATATATTGATAATGTATTATCTATATTTAAACTAATCACAGTGTGATTAACATAATAAAAGAAGAATGAATAATTCAAACTTATTATTTTTTGTATGGAATTTCTGTTGATCCCTACTACAAAACAAGAACAGCAATTACCATCAGATTTTCAGTTCACCCTCTTAATGAACCAATATATCTTATCATGTAAGAATACTCGCTTATTTAAATTTTATAATAATCATGCTAATACTACTCTGTTAACTTTGCAGAAGCTTCTCTTTGACTTGAATTTCCTATGAATAGAATTGTTTGGATTCATTTTTCCTTGCTCATATACATTATGATTTTAAAAATACAGTATACCTTTATCATATGATGCAGGGCTTAAGATCTAACTCTTATACATAGACACACACATATTAAAAGCATTTAAAAACATGATACTATGATACCAGCTTAGTTTTTTATTAACACGGAATTTTCTGGGAAATGACAAATGGCTCAATATAAAGATTTTTTAAAAACATAAGTAATATATATGATTAATCAAAATTATAATTTAAAAAAAGTTTTCAGAATAAATGTTTATTTTAATTAAAGAGATTTTATAAGCCTACTTTTTTATACCTTATGTGATATAAACCTAATAATTAATTAATCGTCTGCTATTTTATTTTTAGACAATTTCCTGTTAAAAATTGTAAAATAAATTTTTAAAAAATCCATGTCTATTTATTATATAAACACAGCTTAACATACTTTCCATATTCAGATATATATGTTATCAATTTTTATAGAATATAAACTGGAATCTAATGATATAAAAAAAATATTTTAGACATTTATAAAAAGTAAACACAGCTATAATTATAATATAATATATGATAATCATTCTAAAATATAATAATAAATATAATTTAAAATTTTTATTTGTTTATTGTAAAGATGATATTATTATTTAATTAAAGTAAAATGATCCTCATAATTCCAATAAGTCATCAGTACATTATCATTTTTGAAATTTTTGTATCAAATTTTGACATCATGATAAAACAATATAGCACTGATTTCAATGTAAATATATGCACACTAAATTAAGATTAGTAAAGGGTATTACACTGTAAAACATATATTTTAAATATGTGAATGAATGCTTTAAAGTAATATTAATAAAGCAATAATCATATTAGCTTATATAAAATATTAAAATGATCTATAATAGTTATCATAACTTTAATGCTTGAACATGTATATGTACATACATATCTTTATTCTATGTTTATGGCTTTTAAAATTTAAGAGTACTATTTTAAAAGATTTAATGTAAAGTTATTATTTTAATTTTTAATAAAAGATAAATAAATTAAATAAAAATGATTTATTGTAATATTTGTAATGTAAATGTTTATTAAAAAGGATTTTTTTTTGTTCTACTATTTATTAAAATATCTGCAGTAAAGTAATTTCTTCAAAAGGACATCAAAGTTAAAAGAGTTTAATAAATTTAAGTGAAATTATGACTTTTTATTTACATTGTCAAAGTGATGATTTAATTTATGACATTAGTAGAAACTTATAACTAGGACAGTATTAGCTAAATCAATCTCTCTTACTTTTTATCTATTTGCTTGCTTAACCTTAACTCTGCATATATATATAATATAGTGTATTCTTATTATTTTAACATGCAGTGTTAGAAAGAATTTTATCAAAGCATTTGCCTCTGAACAAATGGATTTCTGAGACTGTCAAATGAACTGATGTAATGTCTACATAGGTATGACTATGATATCAAATCCAACAAGGATTTTGAGCATCCCATTGTTGGCTTTTCAATGAAATGGATGGTTGAATAGTTGGAAGGCTGAGAAGATTGAAGCTTGTCCATTAAAGTTCGAGGAATTTCTATCTTAATATATACCAAGCATTGATTGTATATATGTGTGGAAGATTATGATCAGCCCAACTGATGAATGGTGGTTCAGCACGAAATACATATATTGGGAATTTTGTATCTTTATCACATGTGGTCATGTGTATCAGTTGCTTGAGATGGAATGGAGGATGAATAGACTGAAAAATCCTGAGTTCAAATCCTTTTATTTATAATTATATAAACAACACTTGTAAAAGTTAATAACCAATAAAAATGCACAAATTAGTGGAATTAAAATGTTTTCTTTTAAAAACATTAAATTTGCTAAATTGACTCAAGAACACTGTTAATTTTATTGCATTACTTATTAAAAGCATAAAAACAACTAATTTTGGATAGTCTATTGCATAAACACTTATCAAATAATTTATGAAAAAAAAAAGTTAATGCATCAACCTTTGGGATTGCCATAAATGAGAAGCACTAAAGGATTAGAATCATATATTTGAATCTTGAAATAGACAAAAGCATTGAAGATTTATCACCATGGAAACACATGAACTTTAATTTCTAGGAGATAATTTTTTATTTTATTATCAATAAAATAAAATCCTCATAATAACAATTAATAAAAGGATGAGAAATCAAAACATGGATATGCAGATATTTTGATGTTGAAATTTTGATTATATTTAATTAATATTATTAGATTATTTACATATGTACATTTTATTGTTAGAGTAAGGTTGTTTGCTAAATTTTTATAGTTAAGACTAATACTTATAATTACATTTTATACATAGTGACATGTTTTACTGACCTTAATTCCAGTTTGTATTGCATTAAGATATTATTAAATAGTTTAATAGTAAAATTTTAAAGAATAGAGTTAAGCTTCTTGTTATCCTATGTTTTTTTGAAAGTTTTGATGTAATGGTATGTACATATATGCTTTATAATTATATATATATATATTTGAATTCTTGAAGTTTAAGAATTATTTTAGTCTCCATGACAAAGCACTTTCAAAGTAGTGCCATAAATCATTCAGTAGATTGAAACCTCTTGGTGACTTATATTTCAGCCAGTATTAGGCATATTTTGTAACGCCACATATACCTCTATAATTCACACATATAATGTAAAATATATTTATTAAGATACAATGAAGTAATATACTGTTTTAACATGAGAGAAACACACAAAGTTTAAAGACTGATAATATAATGAATGAAGATCAATTAAGACAATGTATTATATATTGGTTATATTTTAAAACAATTTTGTTGCTATGGTTCATCTAGAAAAAAACAAAGCTACACTCATAATATTATATTAGATGTGGTTAAGTTAAATATTAAGTTTTTATATTCCAAGTCTGAGAAAATATTTGATTATATATTTTATTAATAATCTTGAATTATTATTATTATTATTATTATTGTTATTTTGAAAATAACGCTTATTTTATATTTATAAAATTACTTTGATTTTTGTATTTTTTTGCATTTTCACATCATACAATTGGTAGTGTATGGTCACATGATATCCTTATATTTTGTTTAAAATATAGTAATCTAAATTGTTTTACATCATAATTTTATTGGATTATAATTTGATATTGTCTATGTTAGGAATATTTAATAATAACAGAAATTAATGAAAGATAGCATAGTTAATTAATATTTATTTATTATATATGGAGTAATCATTCACACATATACATATTTATTATAAGATAATCATATTAATAAGTTAGTACTATTGTTATATTTATATCTTTATCTATAATTTAAAAATAAGGAATAAATTACCCTTTATTTTCCAACTATATCAATTATAACTTTATATCAATTGTCTTAAAACCCTGATATATTATTTTATAATTATTTATTTATTTTAAAACCTTGAGATACCATTAAGTACTTTTATTTAAAACTCTGAGTCTGCAAATCATATAGTTAGTAGTTATTCTCTGATGTGAGAAGTATTTAGTATGATCACATATTTATAGACCTTTACAATAGATATAAATACCACTTACTTAATGACATGAAAATCCAATGCATCAATCAAAATTACTTTATTCAACCTCATATACCTCATTTACTTTTGTAATATTCAAAATTATAGCTTTCCTTGCATCTCTTTCTTTCTTTTTCATAATTCTTTTCAGCATGTCTATTACATTATTTCTCTTCTTTTTTCATACTTTTTTTTAATACTTCTACAATCCCCAATTAATCTTTAAATCACCATGTTTTTAACTTGAATCACTAATACTTTTCTAGTTTCTTCAATATATACCATAAAGACAAACATTTTTTCTACTCTTCTTAATCATACAAGTTTGTGTTATTCAAAGCTATATCCCAAATTAAATATTTGATTAACCCAATTTTAAAATTTCAACTTCAATAGAATGTAAAATAACATATTTTCTAAATTCATGTAAGTATTGCAGTTCTAATCTGAAGATTATTTTTTCACTGTCTTCATCCAATATAATGCAGGTTACTAATAATACTGCATTAGTCAGTTTTTTATTTTATTTCTTCCAACTATTCTTGCAATTTATTTTATTTACATTTATTATCATCTCAAATCTTACTATACATTTCATCAATCCAGTTCATCACACTCATTTTTTTCTCATTATCAGCATACAGAACATTTATCATCACATCACAACACACAACAATGATTTCTTCTTCTACAACTGCTCATTCCATTTTACAAAAATAACATTTATTAATCATATCATTTAAACATAGAATATATTAAACAAAAAATGAGAAGTCAAAAATTTTGACCTTTCTTCTGAAATAATTTAATCATACAAAAGTCTGTCTTGCATATTCTTTTAAAACTTTCTTTCCTTTGGTGAACTCATTTCCATCTCAAAATGCAAAGAGAATACTTTTAATTCCCTAATCTTACTGGATTAAGAGAATATATAGTAATACATTAACAATACACCTCTTATTTCACCACTGTATTTTAAAAGAACTTGTATGTTTCTAAAACATTAACAATTGTTAAATGTTAATAATTTATTATTAATTTTAATAACTATTATTGGATATTAATCAATGAGGATTGCCACTTCCTCAACAAGCTTTGTGATAAATGCTTAGCCAGAGCAAGCATTTAAAATATCTCTGTCAGGAAACCCCCCCCCCAAACCTCTAACCATGGTTTCGTACTTTGACACTCCTCAGAGAGGTGCTAGGGTAAGACCAGACCCTAGATCTAAAAATACCAACCCAAAGCCAGCATTTATCTAGAAGTTATCTATTGAAAGGAAAATCTGAAATTTTCAGACACTTACATGTCTTCAAACCCAGCTATCAACTCAAATAGCTATATGGGGCTGAGAGATCTTCAGCCATACCATATATTAGTAGTCTTAACAATATAACATTGCATAAGACATAACTATAAATAGTCAAAATAAGAGTCATAGATCCCATGACCCAATTGTCTTAAGCTTGTAAGATATAATCAATGAGGATTGCCAATTCCTCAACAAGCTTTGTGATAAATGCTTAGCCAGAGCAAGCATTTAAAATATCTGTCAGGAACCCCTCCCCTCCCCAACCTCTGACCATGGTTTCGTACTTTGGCACTCCTCAGAGAGGTGCTAGGGTAGGATCAGACACTAGATTTAAAAATACCAACCCAAAGCCAGCATTTATCCAGAAGTTATCTATTGAGAGGAAAATCTGTAATTTTCAGACACCTACATGTCTTCAAACCCAGCTATCCAACTCAAATAGCTATATGGGGCTGAGAGATCTTCAGCCATACCATATATTAGTAGTCTTAGCAATATAACATTGCATAAGACATAAGGCAGAAATTATACATAATCAAAATAAGAGTCATAGACCACATGTAGGTGTCTGAAAACTGTTGGAAGATATTAATAAAAGTGGAAGAGGTGGGAGTAAAAAATTTTGGAAATACATTAAAAGAAGAAATGTAGGGGAGAGAATTAGTATTACTACATGATGAGGGAATAGAGTGTAGCTCTAGAGAAGAATTAGAGATAGTTTTAAACAAGTAAGTAATGGATATAGAAAAGATGTTAGATGTGGAAGGACAGAGTGATAGCAAACATGAGTGCATATAATAATGGGAATATACAATTTACAGAAAATGAACTGAATGAGGCAAGTAAGAATAGGAAAAATGGAAAGGCAAGAGATTTGGATGGATGGGTAGCAGAGATGGTAATGAATTTGACAGAAGGCAAACTTAAAACTATTATCATGTTTTAATAAGATGGCACAGAAGAGAGATTTTCCAGGTAGTTGAAGAGTATGGCTATTATTTAAAGGGAAGAATAAGGATCATAGAAAGCTAAACAATTATAGACTGATAGCAGTAACATCAGTGCTATATAAAATTTTCTCATATATGGTGGCTGGAATGGTTGCAAAATGAATGGAAGAAAATAATATAATGGGAGAAATGCAAGGAGATTTTCGATCTAATAGGTGTATAAGAGATAGTTTATTTGTAATTACACAACTTATGGATATGAGTAGGAATACAGGTAGACAGTTATATATGGTTTTTATAGATATAGAGAAGGTGTATGATAGAATAAACAGAAATAGATTATGGGTAAGTTTAGTAAATTTGGGAGTGGATGGAGCTTTAGTGAATATTAAATTATATGAAAATAATTACTATATGTATCAGTTAGGGAATATAGGATCAGTTAAAGTTAAAAATCGGGTGGGACTAAGGCAAGGATGTCCTCTGTCACCTATTTTGTTTTTGTTGTATTTGAGAGAAATGGAGAGAGCAATAGAAAGACTAAGAACAGGGGTAGAGATACCATTAATAGGTTGCAAGGGAGTATATACATTGCCGGGTCTTTTATTTGCGGATGATGTTTTTTGATGCACAGAAAGAAGGAAAGATATGAAAGTTATGCTGAGGACATGCGCAGAGGTGGGTAAAGAGATGGGGATTAAATTAATTGAAGAAAAATAAAAAGTAATGATGATTAATACTGGGGAAAGAGAAGACAAAGGATTTTTACTGGGGGATATAAAGTTAAGTGTGGTGAATAGATATAACTATTTGGGAATCATCTTAAATAATAAGAGAAATTGCTTGGACGAATGAGAAAAAAAATTGATAAATGAAGCAAAGAAAAGAAAGGGATTAATAAAGAAATTAACAGTGCTCTTGTATAATAAATATGATGTAGCTAGAATTATATGGGAGTGGCAGTAGCAGGATTAGCATATGGGAATAATGCATTATGTGTTAGTAAAGGGGTATTAGATTACTTTAAAAAATTAGAAAGAGAGTAGGAAGACATGCATTAGCTGCAGAAGTGTAGACAGCAAAGGAGACAATTCAAGGAGAAATGGGATGGTCAAGTTTTTATATGAGAGATGCAAAAAGCAAAATGAAAATGTTTGATAGATTGCAGTTTATGGATAATAAAAGAATAGCCAAAATAGTATTTAATTGGGTTATGAATAAAGGGCAGGCAACAAGATGGGTGTGAAAGGTAATGTGATATGCAGAAGATTTAGATAAAGAATTTGTCAGTATACTTATACAAAAGGTGGGATTTTGTTAGGAGAATTGTAGAGTGTTAAGGAATGGAATAGAATAGATGCATTAATAAAGAATAGAGAGTTGGAGAAATGGAGAACTAGTATGGAGAGTAAAAAGAGTTTAAATATTTATAGAAGCAAACGGAATATTGGGTGCGAGTTAATTTATGATAATAGCAAGGAAAGTAGTTAACTGTTTAAGGATCGAGCGGGATCTTAAGCAACAAGGGAATATACACATAAATGGAAAAATGAGGAAGGCATAGAAAATATTACGCATCTGTTAATTGAATGTAAATGGCTGAAAGCAGAAAGGATACAAATAATGAAGTTGTGGAAGAATAAATATGAACAAAGTGATTATAAAGTGGCTTATTGGCTTTTATGCTGGGTTTGGGAAAAGATAAGAGGGTTTTAGATATAAAGGCCATAGGAGTTGACAAAGATTATGTTGTGGAATTGGAATGGAGCAGAATAGAGAAGAATATGGGAAAACTTGGGGTGGGGACTGAAAAGGGAAGTCAAAGTGGCTAACAGATTTCTCTAGGCATAGTTGCTGAAAGATTCCTGACTCTATATAAGAAGTCACAGTGCATCACATCACATTATTTTTTTTTAGAATTTCATGCCATGAAAGAATATGGTAAATGGGAAAATGCTAGAAGAAGTCATCCATTATCTTTTAATGTTTGAAATATGTTCGCTTGTTTATCTATGTGTATTTATTTATTATATATTTCAAACACTATTGGTTAATCAATCTAACTGGTACTTATCAAGCATGCTTATTAATATTTTATTAGTAAAAATAAAATACTTTTGCCCATATTTAGGCAGAAATTCAATGCTTTACAGGATTATATTTTTTAATATTAATTCACAACATATCCATGCTATATGTTATATATTATCTTTGACACACACACATTTGTTTTTTATATTTTATATATATTGGATTCTTCAAAAACTTAATTGTTCAATTAATTTACTTTGCAGCTATAGTATTTGATTTTTATTTTTAAAAAAAAAAAAAAATATTTAAGAACATTCACTTTTATTGTATTTTTTGTGTGTGTGCTTAATAAAATATGCCAACTGATTTTACTTAAATCTGACTTTGAATTTTTATTTAATTAAGATTAAAGTATTTATTTAATAGGTAATAGATTGACTTAATTGAACTCACACATATTAGAACCCTAAGATATTGTTTGATTATGGATATTAAATGAAGTGATACATTGCCATAATAGAATATTTAATTTACCCAGGTGCTTAATGGGATTTCATGATCACACACATTAAACACATACTATTTTACGAAGATACATTTAAATATTTATGTAGATTTTATATACTTAAGAGATATTTATGCAACACATAATAAGAGATATGTTTTATAAACTTATAATACTATTATTATTTATGCTAAATTCGAATTCAGATGTTGTGGGTATAATAAACATTTATTGAGCTTAAAATGTGTTTTGGAAATAACAAAAAGAACTTTTATCTCTATGCAGCATCAATGTCTGTATTCTCCATATTCATACACTCCGTACTCCCTCCCTCTATTACTAACTGGTACAGTATCTACATGTATATGTCAACAATGATCTTAGTGAGAAAGCTAGGTCACCATATTTTCATGGGAAACAATTCAAGTGACTTATGTTTAGAAATAGCAGATTTGTACATATACATGAAATGGATTATACTATAAAGTCTAGCTTTTATTTTTGTTAACGCAATTGTAATTGTTGTAAAAGAATCCTACCATTATGTCTTAAATAGATTGTCTTCATTATTGCTTGCTACCCTTCCAACCCTTACCATTGTTCATATTTCCCAATGGACTTAGTACAGTCTTTATAAACAATTCTTTGATTATGATGTACTAGATAAATATGAACAGGTAATCCTCATTTTTACATCTTCATTTTGAATATTTTCACACATTCATGAGTGATAAATAAATCAACAATCTAAAATTTTTCTCTGCTTCATGAAATGGAAACTTCATGGAAAGAAAATTTACAAACAAACCATTTCACATTGTATAAAATTAAAAAATAGCACACTTACATAAAAAATGGAACATTAATGTAAAAACATGTATAGTACCATAAAATTAGAAAGAGAGCACCAGAAGAACTTATGTTTAAAGAATGGCCAATAATCTGCTAAAATTGAAGGTTATATTAAAAATTACTGGAAATAGAAATGTAATATAAATTTAAATATATATAAATCTTTTATTTATTTATTGTATCTTTTCTTTTTAAAAACTATTTAGATTTTCTTTTTCCCTTAATTAAAACGAATTTGAAATGGTGATCACCTAGAGAAACTTATTACCAAATGTTAAAGTATTAAAAGATAAAAAAACTGACTGACAATATCTATACACTGAAGATAAAAATGGTTTCTATTAAAAGAGTTAAAGTTTACTTTCTACTATCCCATTGTCAACTTAAATAATTAAAAAAAAATCAATATTTATTTAACTTCTTTCTTCCACATAGCATTTGACAAAGCAGATAATCAATTTTTTGCTTAGCCATGTTAGCAAAAATCTAAAATAAAACTTGAACTATGCATGCATCGTTTATATCAAATTATAGATAATTTCATGCAGATTTTACCAAAAAAGAAAACATGTTTTTATGATGATTTTAGTGAAGTTTTATATTATAACCTACTCACACATCACCACTCACGTACATTATATGAGCAAATGCCCAGGGCGCCAGTTCTATTAATGAATAGAACGATTTATCATTTTTATCTGATTCATAATTAATGCTGAGACTCTTTTACTTATGTTTATCTTATGGCTTCACTCAGTGGGAGGATACAGAAAGTTCATAACATATAGAGAATATAAATAAATGAAGGAAGAAATACTATAAGCTATCAAATAAAATATAAACCTTATTTATTAATTAACCAAATGATATAGGCTAGCAGAGTTTTATTTATTCCATCTAACAAAATATAATTTCAATTTGATATCTTCCATCATCCAGTTACCCTCTATAATAGCTCAATATAACTCTGACAGAATAGAAAAGCACAACACTAGATAACTTTACTGTTCAGCACATCTTAATCTAAACCGCTGAATCAATGTTGATCTAGGAACACAAAATCAGATCTCAGGGAATCTATAACACAGTTAGACTAAGAACTATATTAGCCAGTAATTTATAACTCTAAATTATAATAAGATATAATGAAATAAATTGAATAATGTTTTCTGGGCTAACGATTAGATAGTGAAGGAGATATGGTATCTTTTAATCTCACATCATCATCCAAATAATACTTTAACTAGGCAACACTTTTATAAGTTTATCACGTGGTAAAATATTTCATGTAATGTTTGGATCTGGAAAACAATATTATCAGATCTTAGCATATTTAATATCAAAGCCATAAAGTAATATATTTAATTTTGTAATAGATGTATGAAATATGGAGATGTGGAAACCAGAATTCGAATGCATATAAGAACAACTCGAGACACAGTTTTAAATAATAAACAAAGCTTTTATTTACACTTAAGGTTTAGTTAAAAGTAATTAATATCAGAATAAGACTTTTGTCTTAATTTTAAAATTTACAAGCAAATTTATTAATTGAAATTTAGGATTATCCCCATTACATATTACACAATTTATTATTGACATATTTATAAACATAAATTAGCTAACAAATTATACCTTAATATTCTGACTTTGAATATCCAGGCTATATAAATAATTGTTATCAAAATACAACACTGAATAAATCATACATTATATTATTGGGCACAATATACATTTTTGGAGAGGATATACTATCAATCGTTGGAATAAAACAAATTAATACATTTGCCTATCAAGAGAGCAACTTTAAATAATCTTAATTAAATAATCACTTTAAATACCTACAATTTCAGGCATACAAAATAAAATAGAAACAAATACTAATCATACGGATGATTTGATGATTTCTAACTTATGGCAAATTCAACATGATATACTGTATAATGTTTATTTTCAGATATATAAACTTAGCAATATTATACCTTTATATCCACGATATTATTTACACTATGCGTGTGTTTTACATCCCATGCAATAATAACAGAAAACAATATTTTCTACACATTATCAATTTATTCAGGAATTATTAAATAATTATTTAATTTCGGACAATGTCATAAATCTACCAGCAAATAGAACACTATACCTATTCTAATATTCAATAAAGAATTTAAATTAACTATTTATTCGACCACTGACTGAATTACACAGAGCTATATTTTATGATAATGCAAAATATACGTTCAAGAGGAGTCCAGCACACAAGGAGCAAACAAACTCTTTAACTAATATATCAACAATAACTTATTTGAATCTGAAATACACTATTGGTGGAAATTTTCTCATCACCAAACAAACAATGGAAAAATGTCACTTGACTTCATAAATATCATTTCATAATACGTACGTATGCAATCTAAAATAGGCTCTACTCATGGCAAAATACTTAAAAATATACTAAGGGGAAAAATCTTTCATTCCTACAAACATAGAACGTATCAAGAATAACTTCCTTTTTCACAGCTCTTCTACATATCTAGCATTATACGCTGGCAGATAAATACGCACAAATAAATCACTCATTCCTTCAATTCTTTAGAATATGACAACATCCGAAATTTATATTGAGAAATAGCTATAAAACTAAATGTTTATTAAGTAAATATAATAATTGCACAAAATAAACACATACATGCATAAATACGAGTAAGAAAAAACAATTCTAAGTTATATAATATGCGAAAGTTACGACAGATAAATAACATATTAAAATATAAATTTTTATCTTAAATGAGATATTCAGTTGTTTCAAATTTAAATAATATTAATTATTATGAACGGGTTTTTATACTTTAAACAGCAATAATCTAATAAATTAAGTTTTATTACCTCTAACACAATATTCTTTCTTTCTTTTTTTTTATTTTCTAGCTACTCTTGAAATTAACTCTCACGTCGAGATAAAAGAGAGATATATAAGATTAAATCCTCTTTAATAATATATCCAAAATATATATGTTTCACTTTCAAATAAAAGAAAACAAATCATATTTAAGCAATAGATTTTACCAGCATATTCATCGTTTTTGTGGATATGCTATCCTGAGAAGTTCTCGAAGTTCGCAAATTAAATAAATAAACATATAATATTAAATACATACAACACTAAATCTGTCTAACTATCTATGATATATATACTATTAACAATAAATAGTAAAAAAAAAAAAAAATAGTCATTCTTCTTTTAACTTGAGAAAAAAAAATATATTCACTTGCAAAGTTCCTCTTCAAGCTTAATAAATGATCCGGAGATGAATTCCAAAATGAGTGCGTGTTTAAATATGAATATGAAACATAAAATAAGTTCTTGTAGGACAAAACAGTTATAATTCACAATTAATTTAGTAAATATCCAATGTCCTTTAGCCATAAGCTAATAGAGTTTACTTATATATCACACATAACGATAAATATTTATAATAATAAATACGTGGAAAGACAGTTTCAGCTATTAATTGGTATATTCTGTTATTTATTTTTAAGCACATCTAGGGTATTTAATTCAATGATAACCTAACATATTTTTCTGCAGAAAATATTTACTTTCATAATTTATAGATTGGTATTTGCATTATTAACTTTAATAAGTTGCTGATAATTGTTCACATGCAATTTCCTTAAACATTAACACATATATCCGTATATTGAAGAGAACAAAAATATGTAATATTAAAAGTCCTTCTATTCAATTTAGACATCTATATTTGGTAAATAGTAGTAATTAATTATTCTGGGTAAGTCATATCTATATTTCTTTAATAAAACACATATTATTTTATAAGCATAAAATAAGATATAAAGTTAGCATTCCACAATAATTATTAAATATCAAACACATAATCAAGTACACGTATCCTTTTAAATTTTAACTTCACTTTTGTATACGTAAAATATAAGTTAAACAGAGAACTTATCAAGGTAAATTTTGTTAAAAAAGTCTGCATATACTTCCATGACGACAAAACATTATAAACATCACACATGGGACTTAAAAAATTATAAAGTTCTTGCATTTTGATATTCTTTTTAACGGAGATAAATAAAAGTAAATGAAATACCATAAGTTTAACGTTATAAAAGCACATCTTTAAACAAAATGAAAGTGTTAATTTAAATGTTTTAACTAGACAAAAGAGGTAAGACCGATACCTTTATATTTTATTCAGCCATTCTCCAATAAAGCTTAAACGTCTGGAGTTCCAATAATGAGCTTCATGAAAATGCTGTTTTAAAGTTTCACTTTAAACTGTTTTGGAAGAGATATAATCGATAGCAGCAGAAAATAAAAAGTACACTTGTTGAAATTACAAAAGATAATGTTTTTTTTTATTATTATTATTAGCTATCAGTTAAAAAAAAAAATCTCCCCACCAATCAAAAGGGTCACCTGATCAGCAGAAGCTTTACTCCCACATTTTTTTAAACACTTAATCAAATAATTAATATTCAAGAAATCTTTTTAAAAAAAAAAAATATTTTGACCTTCACAATTAAATCAAGTCAAATAAAACAAAAAAAAATATTTTTTTTTTACAAACTTAAAACAAATGAATATCAATTAGTTATCAAATAAATGGTTTATAATACTATTTAGATTGGTCAAATAATTCACTAATTCAAATATCTATCAATCACTAAAAAAAAAAAAAATATTTTTGCAAAATTATTAAAGATAATTACTGTAATTTAAATGTTTTATTGTAAGTTTGATATGGTTTATTGCAATTAGAATATGAAATGAAAATGAGATGACAACATTCATACACATACAACGCTATATGAATATTAAATTATTTTAACTAAAACATACCTAATATGTCTATCGGTTACAACTGACTATAATATTAGTAAGTAAATGGGTGTCAATGAATAATAAATCAGAAAACCATTCAACAAACACTATCTTATAAATAAATAAAACAAACTTTGCATCAATCCAACTACTATCATAACACTTTCTGTAATAATCCACCCCCCTTCCTTGCATTAAACACTATCAAAATATAATAACAACAATAAATGCTTGAAAAATTGCTAACCAAAATGCACAGTTGGCCCACATATGAGTTTTTGAACCATTAATAGAAAAATTTTTAAATTTTAAGGTGATTTCATTCTTTTTTTAGTACAATGCAGTTATTCATTACTGATGTAACACAGCTTAATTACTTGTGCCCATTCAGATGGTCACAATATATATTAAAAAAAAAAATTCTGTTAACATAAAAACTTGTATGATAAATTTAATGGATTTAAGAATATATAATTTCAGTTTTTATATTTACAATTGTATAATTATTGTAATGCAAAACCATTTTTAATTAATTACATTTCTTAAATATTAGTTGGTAAAAAAATAAGTTAAATAATAACATCATAATGTATGTGTGTACAAATCAATTAAATTCAGGTTACTACCTCTTTCTTTTTTTAATCAATGTTATTATTAAAATAAATATTTGAAAACAAATTAGATCAAAAACAATATTTATTGTACTAAAAAATAAAAGACCTCTAAATGAAAATCTCCTATCTATAACATGAATTCTGGTGGTTGTTTGAGAAACTTCACTAAAAAAAAACTGTTATTAAGAATGATTGATAGATATTTCTCTATCTTATCTTCATAAATAGATGTAGAATAATTTTAAAACATTAAAAATATTCTAATTTTAAAATTAACAGACCAAAATATACAATTAATGAATGAATCTAAAATTAATAAAGTTTAAAAATATTCAATTTTTTTATTTTTTATTATATTTTATTAATTTTATAGTATATTAGCTTTATACAAAATTTAATATATAATTTTTTTATGATATATTATTAAGGTATTGTGAAAACTGCACTTTCAACAGATGGATAAAAAATTCAATATGACATTCTTAGGAAGGTCAAGATTAAAAAAAAATTAGTCTGAGTTTTTTACACACACACAATTATATATACATACTGATTTTCAGGATTTTTACATTTATAAGTTTTAAAGTTTTTTTTTTACTTCTTGAACTTACAAGTGAAAATCTTGAAAATAATAAATGGGAGAGGAAAAAATAAACAAGTGGTTTTTAATAATTTTTAACTTCCTTTTCTTTTTTAAATTAATGAATGAAATGGGAAATATCTTATTTTTATTCACTTTTCCCACATAAAACAAATTTTATGTTTATTTATTCCTTATCTTTATGTTTTTGCCATGTAGGTAAAAATAAATAATACACACACAACTTGAATATATATATTAGCAAGTTTATTTCTGTTTGCTGATGCATTAATTTAACAATATAACAAGTACAATAAAATTATATTACTGACAATAATTTATCCTGTTTACTTTTAGGAATTGCTATGGAATATATATAGTGTAAGAAAATATTTTATTTCAAACATTACCGATAATTATATAGTTCATTTATTTAAGTATAGAGGATTTGAACTCAGATTTTCAAGCACCCTTCAACTATCCACACTATCTTGAAAATCTGAGTTCAAATCCTCTATACTTACAATTAAGCTCCCAGGTTTGTGAAGAGTGCCTGGTTTTCAAATATTTAGTTCATTTATTTCCAAATGGTTTGTTTATTTGTCTAATTAAAATCAATGTGAATTTCTTTCCATTTGAACTCTAATAGTAAGTAATTTACTAAAAACTAACTTCATTCAGCATTATCTTTTCTCCCTTTCGAGACTGCATTGTTTTACTTTCGGCAGCCATTTTTTTCTCTTGATTATGACTGACTGCTTTCGATTCCTGCTAGCTAAGAATCTTGGACTCTTTTTATTAGCTAAACTAATTTACATAATTTATTTTAAAAGTTATTTTTATAATATGTTTTTTCCAGGTAATCACTCTGGGGAAAAAATAATACTGTCAGTGCACCTCCCCTTACTCTAGAAAAATAATCTCTATATCTGGCCACCTGTCTCCAATTTCTCTGATTTCGCAGAGTAGAAGTATCAGGTTTACATCAGTTGATTTTTTTCAGATCTAAGTAACTGTTCATCTTTACTCAAATCAACAATATCCTGATCTGCTTTAATTTTATCACCTGTATTTTGCTCAATAGGAAAAATATCATTCTGCTCAACAGAGATCAAATTTTCAAGTTCATTATTTGTCAAAAAGTTTGATTGAGGATTGATTGCTACAGGTTTTTTTTATTAATCATGATCGACATATTAGAGAATTGCTGACATAAATGATTTTTATGTCTTCTGGCACGCAATCCACTTTCGAGTTTAATTACCCATATGACTTCAGATATTTTATCAACTATGGTGCCAGGAATCCATTTGTTTTTTAATATGTCTCAAACCCAAACAGTTTTTGTGACTATAAAATTTCATGAAGTTTGCATTGTACGTATTTTCACTAGAAATATTTTTTTCTGATTTTTCTTTTACTGGTAAAAGTTTAGATAAATTGGTATGAACTTTTCTACCAAACAGCAATTCTGCAGGTGTTTTACAGTTTGTCATAGTAGGGATAAAATGCTGGTAGAACATGATTTCTATCAGCACTTCTTCCATATTTGTAATTTTTATTTTCGAATTGCCTTTTCCGCGAGTTTATTAGAGGCAGGGTGATAGGCTGGAGTAAGAACATAACGGAGGCCTTTACCTGTTAAGTAGATTTCAAAATCGCAGAAGTAAACCTTGTTCCATTTATTAGATACAGGATCTCAGGATATACATGAATGGTAAACACTTCCTGTAGACCTTTTGTTTAGTACTCGTAGTTTTTGCGAGCTTATACTCGGCCCATTTGCTGTATGAATCTATGATTATTAATATTAAATGTCCATTCAAAGATCCTGCATAATCTATATGGATAGCCTCCATGGTTATTTTGGCCTCTATCCATAGTTTATAAAATTTCTTTGGTAAATCAGATGCAAATTGGCAATCATGCAGGTTTTTACCATTTGTTCAATTTCTCTATTTATTTTAGGCTATCATACATATTAATGTGTGAGCACCTTTATTCACACATCTCCTGTATGTCCTTTATGTAACAACTTTAGCACTTGTTTCTGTCCTTCCGCTGGTATGAGTATTCGATCAATCATCAGGATACAGCCATTACAGATTGACTAACTCTGATGAGTGTTCCATTAACTTTTTGGCCATCCTTCTCAAATCCATTTCTTTAGCTTACTATATCTAGGGTCTCTATTTGTCCATTCAGTGGCTTTAGAACTATTTAGATTTTCTGTAATATATATGTCTAACATTTACTCCTGTAAACTTCCATTGAACTGCATTTCACAGGTAGTCATGATAATGCATCCGCATGCATAATCTCATTTCCAGGCTTGTAAACTAATTCACAGTCATAGGCAGTTAATATGTTAATCCATTTTAAAAGTCTCTAGCTGGCATATATTTTTATCCTTTCCAAAAATTCCAAATAAAGAGTGATGATCTGTATATACTGTAAAACTATGTCTAAATATGTATTTATGAAATTTCTTTACTGCAAATATTATAACCAGGGTTTCCTTATTTAATTGACTCTAACTTTTTCTGCTGATATTAATGTTCTGGAGGCATAAGTGATTGGACGTTTGCCTTCATCATTCTGATATGAGATTTCAGCTCCAACTTCAAAATCTGAAGCATCTGTAGTATTCATCACTTCCAGATCATTCCTATAATGCACTAAGAATGTTTCTGACATTTATAAATCCTTGCCTTTCTGTAATGCAATTTTGTGGTCTTCATTCCCTTTCCAGCCTTTTCCCTTACATAATAAATAAATAACACAATGGTATTAATACATGTGATTTATCCTGTAAAAAACTTTCATAGAAATTTAACAGTCCCAGAAAAGCTTGTAAATCTTTTACATTCTTAGGAGTGGCAGCTTCTTTTATAGCACTCACTTTTTCAGAGTTAAGGTACTTTCCATCCTTACTTATCACATGTCCCAAAAATTTTTTATTTCCAAAGTTACCCAAATGCATTTAATCTAGCTCCCACTTTATTTACCTTTGAGCACACTTCCATTACTCGTTTTTCCAGCTCTTCTTCTGACTGGGTAGTAATAATTATATCATCTAAGTAGAGAATATCTCTGCCTATGTCTTGCAATAACATGTCAATCTTTGCTTGAAAGATGTATGAGGCCACTGTTATCCCATAAGGCAATTTATTGTATATAAACAGACGTCGTGAATACATAATGTTAACAACTCTACGTTTTTCTCTGTGACCGGTATCTGATGAAAAGCAATTTTAAATCTATCTTCATGAAGAACGGACTTTCTGTAAAGATGCTAACATTTCATGTACACTTGACAAGAGATAAGTACTCTTATTTATATACAGTAACTCGATAATCTCTGCAGAGACGAATAATCCCATCCAATTTAACAATCATGACCACAGGAGTAGCCTATGATGAGTCTTCTACAGTTGATAGCATGTCTTTTTTTTTTACCATATCTCAAATTGTTTTGTCAATCTTTGGCTTCAGAACCTAGGAACTATCTGTGGTTTACACATTGTAAGTTGTGCACTTTTAGCTAATTTCACATCTATTAGTCTCAGCTGAGGAAACTGTTCTAACTTTTGTTTCTGGTTTAACCTTCTTAATAATTTTAAGACAGATTCCTAATGGATGGAACCAATTTTGACCAAGCGGCAGACTAATGTCTCTCTTTACAATAAACAGTGGTAAAACTTTTAATTTTTGATTTACTTTCCCTGGAACAAAAACTTTTCCACATATTTGTATTTTGTTTCCATTTACACCTATGGCTACATTTGTCTTATCCAATTTCATTCTCTGTTTGGATTTAACATTAATTTTATTCCACACCTTCAAAGATAAAATTAATAATTCAGCAACTCTGTCAACCTCCATATTGATTTTAATTTCATTATATCCAAAGTAATTTGGCCATTGTTTGAGTCATTTAATGACTTTATCTCTATCTACAAGCTCCGCTTCTCCCTGATTTAAAGACTGGATGTGGCTTGTCTTTAAGTGTCCTTTAATATCAAAAATACGACATTTTTCTGATTTGAATTTGCACACCCTTTTTGTATGCCCTACAATTCTATAGCGATGGCACATTAATTCATTGCTTATGAATTTTTTAGACAATTTATCCATCTTAACTCTATATAAGCTTTAATTCATTTGCTACAGTATTATCTGTTATTAGCTCATGAGCTGTATATTTTGTAATAGCCGTTCTGTAAATTATATCCACTTCACTTTGTAGAGTTTTCTTAAGATTGTATTCCAACATCCCATATAAAAATTGATCCAGAAATATGTCTTCTACGTCCATTGTAAATTCACAATGTCTGGCCAATGTATGCAATGCCAGATTGTAATCTCAGTAATTCTTTTGAGGTAGTTGTTTTCTCATTCGAAAACACAATTGAGCTATCGTTTTCGTTACTGCTGGCTGAAAATATATAATAAGATTTTCTACTAATTCACTGTATGGTACATCTTTTGGAGTCTTGAGATACTGGCAAAAAAACAAGTGTTGCAACTTTAAACTTATTACCTTCAATTTTAAACCATTAAGCATCACATGATCACATCTCCTATACTAGCACATAATTGTTTATAAACAAAGCAAACTCCATACAGTAGTGCCACCTGTGCTAAACAGAGTAATCAAAAGCTCCTCACTGACGAAGGCCACAAGCCAGAAACTAGTCTGGGGATATTGGCTGGGTAGGCATTAGATAGGGATTTTATGCACAAGCCTTCTGGCATCCACTGATTACTCTGTTTAGCACAGGTGGCACTACTATATGGAGTTTTGCTTTATTTACCTTCAATTTTACTGATCCTCATATAACGATCTATGTGCTCCACATATATCCTACACTGTGGGATTACTGACGTCAAATTGACACAAGTTATGAATGGGAGCTGCCATTTTTCTTCTTCACCTTTTTTCACACAAATGTACAATTCTTTTTTAACTTAATTTTCAATGCGAGTTATGTTTAAAAACTATTTACTGCGTCATCTGCCATGTCCACAGGAAGACAATTTAAGCCGTGTAGGTGAAAATGAATAATACACACATAACTTACAATATATCAGCAAGTTTATTTCTGTTTGCTGATGCACTAATTTAACAATGTAATAAGAACAATAAAATTACATTACTGACAATAAGTTATCCCGTTTACTTTTGGGAATTGCTATGGAATATATTTAGTGTAAGAAAATATTTTATTTCACCCACAGCAAATAATTATACAGTTCATTTATCTCCAAAAAGTTTGTTTACTCATCTAATTAAAGTCTACTTGAACTTCTTTCCATTTGAACTTTAATAATTTTTTCCTCTTGACTATGACTAATTGTTTTTGAGAGCTTCAAGCTAAGAATCTCAGACTCTTCTTATTAGCTAAACTAATTTACATAATTTATTTTAAAAGTTCTTTTTTTCTAGAGTAATCATTCTGGGGAAAAAAATAACAATACTGTTGGTGCTACATGATTTAATTAAAACTTTATTTACACCCAATTTAAAATATTTGCACCCTCAGTACAGTTTTTAAATATATAGTATAATATTAATTTACATATATTGAATAAATATTTATTTATATGTAAATGCTTCAATATTATTGTACAATGGTAGTAAATAAGCATTATTAATGTTATTCCTGTTGGAATTGTTCAGTAATTCAATCTTAATGTGATTTTTGTGGAATCAAAATGAAGATCCCTTTGTACATATATAAAAAAAAAAGTATGATCTAGCATAAAATAGATTTTAAAAAACAAAGATTATATCTGAAACAGAATTTTAAGAAAATTTAATATTGTATAATAGATAGAAACTAACTATATACTAAAAGACCTTCATACTTATATCACTCCACTTAGAAATTACTAGGAAAAAAAAGAACCTCAATATGAGATTTAAGTTATACTTTTAACTTCATAATTGAAATCAAAGTGTAGTTTAGGAAAGTCATATAATAAAATGAATCTTACAAATGAATATAAATCTGTATCAACAAAATATCTACACACGTACACATGTTGTGCTGACAAACTAATTATCCAACAAAAAATAGTATCTAAAATTTGTTATTTATTTTAATCTAAAATAAAACAATATGTTTTTCAGATACTGATTTGAAGGTTAAGTTAATGTGTATTTTACAGTAATGTTTAAAAATATGATAAATAGATTAAAGATTATCAACAAAATCTTCAAAGTTGAAATATTTACAGGTTAAAATCTTTTAAAACATAGTTTAATTGCATAAAATTTGAATTCTTATCTGCAGTTTATATTTGAAGTTCATGCACTTTATAGAATTATAACAAAGCTCTCAAATATTGTATATACTTTTCAAGGCAGTTCTCTTATCAGTTTTGTATATCATGTTTTCCTTTATTGCTGATTTCTTTAACATTTATTCTTAGATTTTTTGATTTCTTCAGCAGTCAATGTCTTATGGTAGAAAATATATTGTATATAGGTCAATTATTTCCTAAATTCATCATCTAATAAACACTATTTTACTTCTTAAATATTAAATGTAGCTAGATCTTCTTTCTGGCAAACATGGCTTGAAGAACAACAAAAATCCATACAAGAAATGCCCTAGTCAACCATGTTAATATATTTTTCAATACAATGAGATCAACACAAATTTAGACATATAAATAAATTGTAATACCACTTATCTATCTGCAGTAACAATTATCTATCCTATTAACAACATTGAATTCAACTTGGCCAAAGCTGATAAATTATTCTCTCTTTTAATTTTAAGAACTGAAAATAATCTGGCTAGTTAAAGGTTTGAAATAGAAATGAATCATCTGATTAGTTGGTAGACTAAACAGGAAAATAAATGCAAATTGCAATGAACATCTATTTATATTAATTAAGTGAATTTCTTACATAGTCAATGTTTTTTTGAAAAACACACTGTTATCTAACTTGAGTTTTTGGAAAACAAGCTGATTATCTTTCTTTTAAATTATTCTTTTATTTATGTAATGAAAATTTGTTTATAAACTTCTCATAAATTATATAATATCAATAATTATGTGCTTATAATGCTCTTAAAAAAGTTATTTTACTAAATTTATTTAAAGCTTAGCGCTTTCAAAGCTCTATGGCTTCATAATCATAGCTGTGTGCGGTTGTTAGTGATGAGTGGGAGTATTCAAATTTATGTTAATTAGATGTTTCGGTATATAAATACAAATACTTTACAATTTTTTTTGTAATTGAAACAAAAAAAATTGTAAAGTATTTGTATTTATATACCGAAACAATTTAAGTTCACAAATTTTATTTACAAACAAATTTACATTTAATCTTAATAAATTTTATCTTTTCACATTTTTGTCATTATAAAAGTAATATTTGAAGTGAGCAAATAGAACATTTCTCCCTCAATTTCTTTGTTTTCTTTTTTTAAAATAATAATATCTTCCCAATAAGAATAAATCTATTTAATTATTTCAGCTTTATATAATGATTTTAAATCTACTCCAAAATAATTACTGAAAAATGAGAATAAGAAAAACCATTCTTTCACATTTATACATGCTCTATAAAGATGATGCTTACACTTAGTTTATGAATTTGATTATTATTTAAACTTTGACAATATATAATATTTATGAATGTTTTGATAATAATTTTAATCTTATTTTTTTCTCTGTATTTTGTCATATTGTTAAAATACACATCTAGCATATTAAAGCTTGTTTTAAACATTACTGGCTAATAATATATTATTTAAACATTATCAGAAGACATTTTTGTCTTAATACATGAATATATACACATACAGTAATGGATGCTTAAAACACCATTACAAAGTTGATGTTATTACAAGGATAAAAATAAATTTATACAAGTTTGATTTTGTTTATAGAATCTAATTAAAAGGTTTTTTTTTTTGCATGTAAAATATATATATAATACATGGGCAATTTAAAAGTATTGCATTAAGTAATGTTATAGATGACTATTTATTAGTCTGCATTATAGTGACATGTTTATTTCAAAATAAACTTCACTGTAACAATATTTCATACTCTGTAGTCAAGTTACAATCTTTAAGTGTCCATATATATTCAATGGACCATTAGTAAGAATGGATTTCCATTCTTGCTATTAAAAAGGTGAGAAGGTTGCCTTGACAGCAGTGAGAAATATTGATTACTATATTTACTGTGAATGTTTATGTGGTGACTGGTTGGTATCTAATTATATATATGTATGTACATGGGAATTATATTTAACCCCCACTGCTATATTTAATTTTAAAAAAAGAAAAAGAAAAAAAAATTGTATAAATAAATTGCCTTTCAGATTTAAGATTTACATTGATAAGAATGACTAATTAAAAAAAGAAAAGAAATTTTTCATTTGTTAATCCCTAGATCTGTAAAAGGCAATTTCTTTTCTTTAATTGCATAGTTATTATTAGCTAGATGAAATTTTTTATAAATTTTAATTAAAAAAAAGAAAAAGGCTTTGTAGTTGGTCCAGATACAAGAGATTTTGCTATAAAAGGCTTAATCAGGCTATTGAATTATTATAGATGCACCAATTCGAGGAAATAGTTACACCAATTCGAGGAGATACTTGCATAAACTCTGAGAAATATTCACATAAACTATTCCTGCAAAAATTCTGAGAGAAGAACGATTCCTGAATATTCTGAAAGAAAGCCGAACCTGCAATTATTCTACTTAGAATGAACACTAAACTTACTGCAAGGATATTTTCTCACACAATGGTTTGCTAAGCTTTTCGCCAGGACAGTTTCGTGCTCCCTGTGCCTCCATTAACTGCCTATAATGCCATAAGAAACAACTACAAAGAAACCACTAATCAACTCTCCCAAGCCTGCCATCAGTGAATCCAGATCAAGGGATCACACTCAACAAGCCTAGTGCACTAGCGTTTAACTAATTTGTTAAGGTACCTTACGTTCTTAATTTTTTTTCTTTTTAAATGTACATGTGTTTCAAGTTTTTATTTTGTGTAATTCGGTTTCTGTGTGTTGATATTTTTTTCTTAAATGAGTGCTAGTTTCAAACCAGTACTATATGTTCCGTTCAAGTCTTAGTAAGTAAGGTAGTATAGTCTTAATTGTAATCTCACATTCCTTTTTGTTATAGAGAGCAGTCTAGATATTACAGACTATTTGACCCATTTTGTTATTAGTCTGACTCATGTCGAGAAACTATAATTATTTGTAATATACTATTACGAAATATAATAGCATTTAGTTTCATTCCTTCGAGATTCCACTTCGTTTATTAGGGGCATATATGGTCATTTTAACCCTTTTAATAGGTAGATTGTGAGCTCCTAGCTTGTCTCATTCTGAGGGAAGTCAATTGATTGAAAGTAATAACTTTCAAACGCCCTTGTTTCGTTTCTTAAAGTTAATGTTTTGGAAGCTATCTTCCCATTTCTCCTGTTCTATCATAAGCTCTAAGAAATCTCAAATACGAAGATTCATTCTTTTCATGACTATTGGTTATAAGTAAGAAGCTAATCCCCTTTAGTTACGTGAGATCACTGAATACTTACTAGTACTATTGTTACTGTCGGTATTTTTGCACTCTTTCCGATATAACTGTATCACACACAGGAAATCACTCTCTAAGTCATGTTAAAATATTTTAGTTTTTGATGAACATACGAGTGGTATGTTATCAGTGGATTTTAAAGATTGTTATCTAGATTTATGTTTATTTAATCATACTACTAATAAAATATTTATTCATTTTACTTAGTTGATTTTGTTTCTGTTGCTACCTTTCCAACTTTCAGAACAAAACATAAGATCTCATTTGCTTAATTGAGTTGGTCCGGCGCATTCATGTTTGTATATCCTGTCCACTCTTAAAATAAATGTCTAGTGATGTGATGCACTGCGACTTCTCCTTAAACGAAGTCAGAAATCTCTCAGCAACTATGCCCAGAGAAACCTGTTAGCCCTTTTACCTTCCATTCCCCACTTTGTTTTACCATATTCAGCTCCATCTCATTTCCACAATATAATCTTTGTCAACTCTATGGCCTTTATATCTAAATCCCCCTTATCTTTTCCCAAACCCAGAATAAAAACCAATAACCCATTTTATGTATAATCACTTTTTTCATATTTATTCTTCCATAATTTCATTATTTGTACTCTTTCTGCTTTCAAGCATTTACATTCAATTAACAGATACCTAATATTTTCTATTTCTTCCTTACACAATTTGCAGACTAAATCACCCATATTTTTCCACTTATATGTATATTCTCTTGTTGCTAAAGATCCCGTTTGAGCCTTATACAATAAACTACTTTCCTTACTATTATCATACATTAACCTAATATTCTGTTTACTTCTATATATATTTAAACACTTTTTACTCTCCATGCCATCTCTCCAACTCCCTATTCTTTATTAATGTATCTATTCTTTTATTTTATTCCTTACCACTATAACACTCAAACAATCTTCCTAGCACAATCATCCCACCTTTTGTACAAATATACCGATTTAAATTCTTTATCCAAATCTTTTGCATACCGCATTACCTTTCTCACCCATCTTGTTGCCTGTCCTTTATTTGTAACCCAATTAAATACTATTTTGGCTATTCTTTTAATATCCATAACTGTAATCTACCAAACATTTTCATTTTACTTTTTGCATCTCTCATATAAAAACATGACCACCCCATTTCTCCTTGAATTGCCTCCCTTGCTGTGCATACATCTGCATCCAATGCATATCTTCCTACTTCCCTTTGTACTTTTTCTAAGTAATCTAATACCCCTTTACTAACACACAACACATCATGACCATATGTTAACCCTGCTACTGCAACTCCCTTCCATATAATTCTAGCTACATCATATTTATTATATGAAAACCCTGTTAATTTCTTTATCAATCCCTTTGTTTTCTTTGCTTCATTTATCAATTTTTTCTTTCATTCATCCAAACAATTTTTCTGATTACTTAAAATAATTCCCAAATAACTATATCTATTCACCACACTTAACTTTATATCCCCCAATAAAAATTCTACATCTTCTCTTTCCCCAGTATTATTAACCATCATTATATTTGATTTTCTTCACTAAATTTAATTCCCATCTCTTTACCCACCCTTGCACAAGTCCTCAGCATAACTTCCATATTTTCTCTTCTTTCTGCACACAAAAAAATATCATTATTTTTATCATTATTTATCAAAAAAATATCATTTTTTCTTCGAATTTTCGGACTAGTGGCGCCCTTATAGTCAGTATATGTGAAAGAAAAATCTTTTTGTCCGGTACAATATATACTCATACAATATATATGTATATCGCTTACAATATATATACATATACACATACAAATATATGCATACTGGCACTTAAATGCACATCTAAGTCTGACAAGTTAATCAAACCCATTGAAATTACTTAGTTTTATAATGACAAAATAAATAGTTAAATCTCTTATGCACCAACTTAATTAAATACTTTTCACTTTAATGTGAAACTAAAGATAACAAAAAAAAAAAAACTACCAGCACAGAAAAGCTTATTAAAAAATCAATAAAATAATAAGCAAATGCACATTACACACAGCAGCCAAAAAAACAACAACCCAAAAATGCTTATTAATTTGTTGAAATTATACTGTTTATGATTAGAAATAATTTACTGAATACAATCCTTGAAAATAGTTTTGCTATATCCTTTTTCTTTATTTAGAGTATAATTAAAATGAAAAAATAAAAATATATACAATTTTACAAAGTAAAATAATTTGATGTACAGGGAAAGAGACTGGAAGATAAATTTTTGTAATAATTAATGAGCAATTCAAGATATTTGTTATACACGTATTTACAGAAAGTATTTTTACTTACTAATTATTGGTGGATCTTTTGTTTTTGAATGTGGTATATGCTTAGAGCATTTTCTACCTGATGAAACATTCACACATCCAATGTTTAAATTATTAATATAACCAGTAATAGCGACTTTATTAACTTGTGCCATACCTAAAATTAAAATACATATTTTATTATGCAATAATATGCTTAAAAATAATATTAAGATCATTTACATAAATTCATTCACATCATATATATTGTAAACCCTCCCTGTATTTACAATTCCTTTTTCTTTGTCAAACGATCCTAAGTATTCCTTACTTAAAAACATATTCGAAAATGGAAGTTATTTATCAAAGTTCTTTCAAATCTTAAGATCATTTTTTCTTTTTTTAATCTATTATAAAATTCCTTCAGATATCTTTTCAAAATTTAAAAATTTGATCATATTATTTTTGAAATATAATTTGTTGACTTATATATTCAAATAATACTTAAGTTAACTTTTTTTTTCATAAAAAAAAAAACAAAACTTTTATATACTGATTTTCAGGGGGAAATTTAAAAGGTTCATCTTTTATTGTACAAAAACAATTTTTAACTTATTTAAACTTAATTTTCTTTTCTTTTAAATAAACCTATTGACTTATCAATAATTACAAATACTCATAAACAAATAATTAAAAGAGATCAAAAATTACATCACACTATTTCAATATCAATTTTTAAAATTTCTGATATGAAATAACATTTTTAATTATTTACTAGAAATATATATTTAAAAAAAACTTGAAATAAATAAATTATTACTAAATAAACAATTTTTTTAATTTTAAAATTTGAAAAACATTTTTCTGCTATTCAATTCAGAAAATGAGTTAATATACCCTTTTTCCAATTAGCATTTTACTGTTTACTGAATTTTAAGTCATCTTTTTAAGATATTAATTCAATATAAAATTAATTTTTGAAGTTATCTAATTATTGTTTTTATTTTTGCAATAAACAATTTATATAATATAAATTATTTTAATTTATAATAATCATAGAATATATATGTAAATAAAATATCCATTATGGTTTTAGAAAGAAAGCTTTCTTGATTTAAGAAAGTTATAATATCATCATAATCAACAACTTTTGATCACCTCATCCAGCAACAATAAAAAAAAACTGTTTGCCAACATTCCAAATAATCAAGCTGATTAAAATGATAGAGCAATTCATAAATTACTAACACAGCTAATATGGAAAATCATGCAATAGCCGAAAAAGTAATCCTGCAGATGCCAATTTTAAAAGTATCTCGTTTCAACATGCAACAACTGTTGAAGATCTAGAACTAATAGTACCTATCATTTTTCACAATTTCTGACAACCTAGTCATGATGAATGCATAATCTAGTCATATTATCATTCTATCTGGAGAAAAACTTAAAAACTGTCTTAGAGATCTATTTTTAAAAAAGATTTGAACCTATACCTTTAGTAAAGTGTAAATGCTATGATAATTAGAGGGGATTTGAGGTCAGACTTTCAAGCTCCTTTTAGTCATCCATTCCATCTTATACAACCAATACATATAACCACTTACAGCAAAAAAGATAAATGATCTCCAATATATGAATTTCATGCTGAACCAGCATTTATCAGTTGGTCCGGATCATCATCTCCCACACATATATATAATCAATGTTCGGTTTATATTAAAATAGCAAATCTTCAAACTTTAATGGACAGACTTCAATCTTCTCCTCTCTCCAACTCTTCAGCCATCTATATCATTGAAAATCTGTTGATGGTATGTTCAGAGTCCTTATTTGCCAATTTTGTTGTCATACTCATGTTGACCATAAATCATTCTGACCCCTCATATGTAGAAACTTAAACCCATTTAAATACACAGAAGAAGGATGGGTAGAATACATATGTAATACTTAAATATAAATATAATATGGATAATATGGATGGCTGAAGAATTGGAGAAGATTGAAGCCTGTCCGTTAAAGTTTAAAGATTTGCTATCTTAATATAAACCAAGCACTGATTATTTCTAAATAATACATGGGCAATTTAAAAGTATTGCAGTTTGTAATGTTAATTGACTATTTATTAGTCTGCATTACAGTGACATGTTTATTTCACGTTTAAAGAGGTTTATTTAAACTTCAATGTATCAATATTTCATATTCTGTAGTCAAGTTGCAAGCTTTAAGTGTCCATATATATTCAATGGACCATTAGTAAGAATGGGATTCCATTCTTGCTATTAAAAGGTGTGAAGGTTGCCTTGACAGCAGTGAGAAACATTGATTGCTATATTTTACTGTGAATGTTTAGGTGGTTACTGGTTGGAACTTAATTATATCATTATCCCAGATTAGCTTTAGGCACTATTTCGCTTATTATTTCTAAATAATACATGGGCAATTTAAAAGTATGGCAGTTTGTAATGTTAATTGACTATTTATTAGTCTGCATTACAGTGATATGTTTATTTCTTGTTTAAAGAGGTTTATTTAAACTTCAATGTATCAATATTTCATACTCTGTAGTCAAGTTGCAAGCTTTAAGTGTCCATATATATTCAATGGACCATTAGTAAGAATGGGATTCCATTCTTGCTATTAAAAGGTGTGAAGGTTGCCTTGACAGCAGTGAGAAATATTGATTGCTATATTTTACTGTGAATGTTTAGGACTCAGTGGTGCCCAACCTTTAACTTGACGCGAGCCAGTTGAGAATTTAAAAAAATTTGGGGAGCCACAATTATATATTACATTTTTCATATTACATTTATAAACATGGTACTTGGGTACTAAACCTGCAATGTAGGGAGATAGGTGGGGGGGGGTGGCCTATTCACATTGGTATCAATCCGCCGTTTCTAATGTGGCCAAAATAACGTGTACACGGATCTTTCTCGATGAAAACATCAATATATACAGCAAAATATATATGTGTACACGAATCTATCTCGATAAAAACAACTATTTACAGCACTAAACATCAATATATATATACAGCAAAATATATACGTGTACACGGATAAAAACAACTGTTTACAGCACTAAACATCGATATATACAGCAAAATATATACGTGTACATGGATCTATCTCGATAAAAACTATTTCCAGCACTAAACACAATATATATACAGCACCAAACCAAACGTCTACAAGGATCTTTCTCGATAAAAACAACAATATATACAAGAGCACTAAACACAATATATATATATAGCACCAAACCAAACGTGTACAGCAAAAAAAAAAAAATGGTGTAATATGTTAAAAAGAAAAAAAAATGTAAATACATTTTATTTATTAAAAATTTGGTAACATACATATAAATTACAATTACAGGAAAAATATATTTTATTTAATGTGAAACCTGACACTGCATATCGTTATTGTTTGTATTGTAAAAATGTTTATTTTTTAGTGTGTGCATGTTCCATCAAGGAACATAAAATATTTTATCAATTTTTTTGAAGAGTGCAATTCGAGCCACATTAAACAGTTACGCGAGCCACATGTGACTCGCGAGCTACGGGTTGGGCATCCCTGGTTAGGTAGTTACTGGTTGGAACTTAATTATATCATTATCCCAGATTAGCTTTAGGCACTATTTCGCTTATTATTTCTAAATAATACATGGGCAATTTAAAAGTATTGCAGTTTGTAATGTTAATTGACTATTTATTAGTCTGCATTACAGTGACATGTTTATTTCACGTTTAAAGAGGTTTATTTAAACTTCAATGTATCAATATTTCATACTCTGTAGTCAAGTTGCAAGCTTTAAGTGTCCATATATATTCAATGGACCATTAGTAAGAATGGGATTCCATTCTTACTATTAAAAGGTGTGAAGGTTGCCTTGATAGCAGTGGTGGTTACTGGTTGGAACTTAATTATATATATATATATATATATGGTAAATGAATATCTGGACCAACTGATAAGCGCTGTTTCGGCATGAAATATGTATTAGAGATTATTTATCTTTTTCACATGTATGTGGTCATATGTATCAGTTGTATAAGATGGAGTGGATGACTAAAGAGAGTTTGAAAGTCTGGGTTCAAATCCTATCTAATTACATCTAGCTCAAACATATACATATTATAGTTGCATTTAAGTATTACATATTCAGTCTGTATTCTGCCCATCCCTTTTGTGTACTATATGGGCTTGGGGGTCCTTCATATTGATATAACATCAAAATTGACAAACAACGGCTTTGAACATGCTATCAGATTTTCAATGATGTGGATGACTGAAGAGTTGGAGAGTAGAAAAAATTGAAGCCTGTCCATTAATGTTTGAAGATTTTCTATCTTAAACATAAACCAAGTAGTGATTATATATGTATAGGAGATGATGATTCAGATCAAATGATGAGTACTGGCTCAGCATGAAATATGTATATTGAAGATCATTTATCTTTTTCACATTATGTCGCCACCATGTGTATCGGCTGTATATGATGCAGTGGATGACTAAAGGGAGATTGAAAGCTTGGATTCAAATCCCCTCTAATTTCATTTAGTTTAAAACTATATATTATACTTGTATTTAAATATGATAAGATAAATTTTTATTTAAAAATCAAAAACCTTTATAAGAAAAAATATTTTTAGCAAATATAAATAATTTTAAAATTTTGTTTTCCCTTTAAATATATATTTTTTTCTTACAGATATATTAAACAACCTCCATAATTCCCCATTCTTTTTAAATTCATATAAATAAAGATACAATAAAAAACAAATGACTCCCAAGATGCATTTCGTGCTGAACTAGCACTCATCAGTTGGCCCAGCTCACTATCTCCCATATATATCTCTATTATATGAAGAGTATTTATCTATAGTAAATTGTTACATTTTTATTTACCGTGGTCAAACTTACTCCACTCACAACTTTGACATTATCCACCTCAGATAAATACAATAATAATTATTACTAATCATTTATTAAACTAGAGATTATCTCTAGCACAAATATAACTTTAAACCTCAGCTAAAGATTAATATATCTGATTTTTTAAATTTTAAACATACACACATGGGGAAGTATGGTGGTTGTTTAATATATCTATAAAGATATTATACATGAGAAAGGTGAATAACTCCATGTGTGTGTATGTTTAAAATTTTTAAAAAAATCTGATATATTAATCTTTAACTGAGGTTTAAAGCTGATATCTGTGCTAGAAATAATCTCTAGTTTAATAAATGATTAGTAATAATCATTATTGTATTTATCTGAGATGGATTGTTTCAAGGTTGTGAGTAGAGTGAGTTTGACAATAGTAAATAAAAATGTAACAATTTTTTTCTTAATGTAATTTTTTTTTTTACAAACACTAAAGCAAATAGAATTTAGAATTAATTTCTCATTGAATTATTAAGTTAATATTTATTATAACATGTATATTTCTGCTATTGATTGATTTATATTTTGTCAATCTTTACTTATATTATTATATTTAATAATTAGATGATTGTTTTATATTAGATATAAGCATATCACAATTCATAAGTTAAATTCAATCTAATTAAATTAATTTTCTCCAATATGAAAATATACTCACCTAAAATATATATATATATTATTTTTTATGCAGTGGATTCATCCCTAAGTATCATATAAGGCATTTAAATTTTGTAAATAAAATTTTGTTTTATTACATTCATATTATTTAAAATCTAGTTGTCCATTTCTCTCTCTCATTTCAAACCTAGTTAAAAATAGCTGCTACACATCCAATCTGTGACGTACTGGCATGTTTTTCTTTTGAGTTGTCAGTGAGTAAACAGAGGGGGCTAACATTTAAAAAGCTAGGGAAAGATTTGAATCTGACTTACAAATGTTTCTCATTTTAGAGATGGCATCTAATCGGCAGTATAGCCGATATGTTTTAAATAAATAAGTAGCTCTATAATGGCAAGGGATATACATGTTCTGTACTTAGACATACTTCATAGGAATGAGAGTCAGGAAATATGGCTGGATAGCCAGCCTGACCATCATTAGTTAGGCTATCAAGTTTAAAGATAATCTGCTAATATTCCTGCCACCTATTAACTCCAGGATTTCATAAATCTTTAAAAAAAATAGGGGGGGAGACGGACCATAGGCCTATTTCATTTGGCATCCAACATGTTAGGCAATTCTAAGGCATAACAATTTCCATTTGCATGCTTTCCTCTTATGTTTTTTTAAAACCATTTCATTATAAAAATAAAAAAGAAAATAAAGTTATATAAAAATGATAGTTTCTTTAAAGAATATAATCTTATTGTAAAAGTTTTAATATATTTCATGAGATTTATCACAAAATTTTATTTAAAGAACAGAAAAATTATAGTATGGTATAATTGTACCATTGATTTTAGAACTAAATTTAAATCAATGCATCATTAAAAACCTGTAAGGACTAAGTGTCCCTATACAGAAATTTTTATTTTCCTATATAAATAAAAGCAGAAATAATTTAATTTTATTCTACTGAAATTAATTATAAAAGATCCTTTTTAACTGTTATTATTTTTGAAATATAGATTTTTTTTAAATATAAAATAATCTATATAAAAATAATATCAATGGGTATTACTTTATATAAAATGAAATTACGTTCTTCCGAATTAAAAATTTTCTGAATTTCCCATACATATTTTGTGCTATTTTTCACTCAAGTTTTATAATTTT